>VZRE01002164.1:55345-128469 GCA_013396775.1 Cephalopterus ornatus
GGGCTGGGAGGGATTTTCCACCCTCAGGGATTCTGTGATTCTGTGAAATTCAGCATCATCTAAGTTGGATCTCCAAAGAGCTTTGTGGGTGAGGGCTGTGTGGGTTTAAGCAGATGCTTAAACCAGGGTGTTACAATTATTGAGGACTCTGTAATCTATTTTGGTGCCTTTATGAAATTAATGCTCAAAGTGTTTTCATGGTTTTCCCTGAAAATCATGGAATTCAAAGGACATGAGAGTCTGTAGGTGGTATGTTGGATTATTGCTGTTAAAAACACTGAATCTGAGGTACACAAAGTGACTGAGGCACCACAAAAGCTTTTCTGCTGCAGGAATTTTGAGTGGAGACCCCAAAACCACCCAAGGAAGGAAGGAGGAACGTGATGTGTATTACCCCTTTATATTCTAGGAAAAAAAAAGGTGTAGGAAATTAAATAACATGATTTTCCTGTGGAGGTGCTGAAAGTCCTGCTGTGTGTGTGTGAGAGGCTGCTGCAGGAAGCTCCCTGTCAGGAGGGAATGACAAATAGGGAATGTTTCCCCAGAATGCTGAGAAGCTGCATCCTTATCCTGCATTCCCCTGGAGCAACCTGGGCTAGTGGAAGGTGTCCCTGCCCATGGCAGGGGGTGGAACAAAATGGGCTTTAAGGTCCCTTCCAACCCAAACCATTCTCAGATTCCATGAAAATTGGTTGCCTGGAGTTAAGTGGGCTTGACCAGCTCCATGGGCAGCTCATCCTTTGACAGGGACATGGTGCAGCTTCCTCACATAATGAAGGAGGGAACTGAAAACTGGAGCTGCCTCGCTTCATCCAAGTGGCTCTTGATGCCACTGGGCACAGTGGAAAGAAGGAGATGTGGATGGTCCTTGTGGAAGGACGATTTGGGGGTTTGACAGGCCCACAGCAGAGGGGGGTGGGGTGGAGTGGTGTCGGAGGGGCCGAGCTCCTCTGTGGTGGGAAGCACCTCCATGGTGTGCTGCCAGGGCTGTCTGCAGCCAGCCCAGGCTGGGGGAGCTGAGGTAACACTGCATCCGTTGCCAGATGTTTCCAATCCATACTTTTTTGGCTGCCTCCAGGCATTAGCTGGTGTGACCTCACTGTGAGAACAGCGGGAACAACGCCGGCGTCACCCCCGGCGTCACCCCCGGCGTCACCCTGTGCGATGTCCAGCCAGGGGGAGCATGGCATTCCAGCTCCTGCCCTGGGCAGGGGACAGCCAAGGAGGGCCAGCAGTGTCCTGGGGGCATCAGGCACCTCAGTGCAGTTCCAGCTCTGCTCTGTGTGACCAGGAGCAGGACCCAGGGAATGGCTGGAGCTGTGTCACGGCAGGGTCAGGTTGGATCTCAGGAAAAGGTTCTTCCCCCAGAGAGTGGTTGGCACTGACCAGGCTCCCCAGGGCAGTGGGCACGGCCCCAAGGCTGCCAGAGCTCCAGGAGGGTTTGGATGATCCTCTGGGGCACAGGGTGGGACTCCTGGGGATGGGCCTGTGCAGGGCCAAGGGTTGGACTGGATGATCCTTGTGGGTCCCTTCCAACTCTGGATATTCTGGGATTCTGTGTCCTTGTATTGTGTGATGCACAAAGCCCTCACTGACCCACCCTCAGAGGGAAGAATTCCTCCCCGGTATCCCATCACACCTCTGTTCTCCTTCTCCTTTTACCTTGTCCCTCAGGGGGTGTTTGTTATCTTGGGTTCACAGGTACAGACAATAATCGTTTTTCCCACCAAGAAGGGCCTTGTATTCCTGGTTTTTTTTTTTTTGGTCATTACAGCTTTTAGATGTCATAGCAATAAGATTTTAATCAACTTATATGCAAAGCAAGTCAATAGGAACCTTTCCCTCAGTGTGGATTAGGAGATGGGGGGAGGTGGAAGATTCTGAGGCACGTCCCTCGCCTGCCCTTACAGAAAAGGTTCTTGGCCTGAACTCCTGACCCAAAGCTCTTGTGGGTGTAGGACAGGCTTGTGTGAGCTGGAGCCTCCAGCTTCCTGCTCTCCAGCCTTTATTTGTCTCTGCTGTATACACACAACCACTGCCTGAACAGTGGTTGGAAATCAGAGGAGGATTTCTGAAGGTGGGCTGTGTGTGTGTTGAAGGCAGAGCTGGGGCATCCGGGAGTTAAACACTGCCTGGGGTGTTGGAACACTTGAGAGTTTTCCAGAGAGAATAAAGGAGAAGTAATCACAAATATCTGTTACTAAAATCAGCCACAAAACAAACAGTCACAAAAAAATTGGGGGGATTTTTTTGGTACCTGGTAAGGAAAGTTAGAAGATAAAACGTTAGATCCAGGCAGTGAAATCTTGTTTTGATTTAAGCTGAGAGGGTTTAATGCTCTTTTCTTTTCAATGGCCAGGATTTCAGTTCTCTGGCGAGAATTTTTAGAAATTTCCAGGCTTGGTTGTACTTCAAGGGCCACTTCCCATCTCATGCAAGACCAGTCCTAACTCCACTGAGCAGTTCCTGTGTCTGTGTGAGCTGAGTGGCAGGAAGAGGTCCCTGACTTGTAATCCCACGCCGGGAAAATTCCCAGTGACATCAAAAGGAAGTCCACGGGAAGCAGGGAACACAGGATCAAACCCAAGAGATTAGAATTGTATGTAAATCCAAGCCACTGAAACACGTAAAAGCAACAAGGTGGCTGAGAAGCCTTTTTGCATCTCTGATTTATTTCTCTGGTAGGTGGCTCAGCAGTTGGGAGGGAGGGCTGTGTTTCAAATTAATTTGTGTTAATTTAGGTTGCTCAGTTGCTCCAGTCGCTCCCTACCCTCTCCTCACCTTTTGTCATCTTGGATGGCAATTTAATTGGGTCAGGAACGCTATTTTTGTCTTAGCTGGGGAAACAATGAGCTCAGGCAGCAACAGCAGCCGTAGTGAAAAGCCAAATTAATTCCTGATGAATTTCCCTGGGTTGTGGTCTGGCACTTGGGTTCTTGCAGAGCACAAATGACAGGGCAGGATGAGTGAAGCTGCTCAGTTGCTTTGTGAGCTCATGGGAGCCACAAGCATGGCCCATGCTGTTGTGGGGTCCATGGAATATCCTGAGCTGGAAGGGACCCACAGGGATCACCCAGTCCAACCCCAGGCCCTGCACAGACCCCCCAACAATCCCACCCTGTCCCTCAGAGCGTTGTCCAAACCCTCCTGGAGCTCTGGCAGCCTTGGGGCCGTGCCCACTGCCCTGGGGAGCGCAGTCAGTGCCAACCACCCTCTGGGGGAAGAACCTTCTCCTGAGATCCAACCTGCCCCTGCCCTGGCACAGCTCCAGGCTATTCCCTGGGTCCTGTCCCTGGTCCCCCCAGAGCAGAGCTCAGTCCTGCCCCTCCTGAGGAAGCTGCAGACCCCGATGAGTCTCCCCTCAGGCTCCTCTTCTCCAACAAACCAAGTGCCCTCAGCTACTCCTCGTGTGGCCCCTCCAGACCCTTCACCACCTTTTTAACCCTGCTTTGCTTGTGCCCCTCCTTTAGGGAATCCACACGGAGAGTTTGGAGCTCTCCAGGTGAAAAACACTCCCACGAGTGCCATGTGTTGGGATTGTCACTGTCAGGGGCAGCTCCTGGAGAAGGAAAGAGGATCCTGGTGGGGGCAGGTCTGGAGTCACAAGCTGGGAAGGTTTGCAGTGCTCTGGGCTGGGAGAGGCAGGAGCAGCCAGGGGCAGGGTGGCCACCACAGCTCCATGAGGGCTGTAAATAGCAGTAATACCACAATGGGATTGTAGGGTTGCCTTGATGAAGGACACAAGCAGCACAGCCTGGTGGGACATCTCCAGGTGCCACTCCACAAATACAATCCCTCTCTGCTGCAGAGAGTCCGCAGACATAAGTGCGTGTTAATATTGCAACAACAGCCTGGCTTAAAAAAGCTTTTATTACCTTTTTCCAGTTCTGCTCAGTTTTCCAGGGTCATTTTTTAAGCACGGATTTGTGTTTTTTCCTGCAGGAATTGCTCAAGAAAGGGATGCCAAAAGCCTAATTTAAAGTTGTTATTCTGATTTCTGTCCAAAAAGTCCGTGTTTACTTTACCATTGCAAATATGTACACATGGCACCAGCAGCTGGCTGGGAGGATTTTGGGCCAGATTCTGCTTCCATTGAGAGTGGTGTGATTTCAAAACAGCCCCTGGGACTCGTCCTGGATCTCACTGAGGCTCAGAACCTCAGGAGGGTTGTGGGGCTGTGTGTTCAGTGTGTATATACAACATTTCAGGGTTAATATATAGTAAACCAGCAAGATACTTTGTTCACAGTTTAAAATGGGTTTGTCAGCATTCTTCTGATATTTTATGGAAAAACAGAACAAAATAAAAGCCCTGTAGTCACACACACACATGCAAAACCGAATCCCTCTCTCTTCTCTTTGACCCACATCCCTGGGTTGGCTTTTTGTTCTGCCAAGGAGGGTCAGAAAGGTGAATCAGAAAGGATTCAGCTCAGGGAGCAGCTGGGACACAGCAAAGTACTCCCTGTACTCAGCACATGGCATGTGGGAAGTGACTCCATAAAACCTGAAATCCTTCCCTTGCACTTCTCTGTAACAGGGTGAAGGCAAACCCATGTGGGTTAGTGGTGATGGGAGTGAGGAGATCTGGGAGTGAAAGTTGATGTCAGACCCGGGGAATTCTGGAATAGCGGTGGTGTTTTTCTGGTTTCTTGGAAATACGTCTCTCCTGAGCACATTTCCTAGCGTGGTACCCGGGGATATCCCGGAGTTACCTGGATAAATGGTGCTGTGGTAGCTCAGAGCAACCCAAAGTGCTCGTCCCGCTGCCTCCAAGGGACACTGGATTTCCTAGAAGACCACCCAGGAATGTGTATTTACAGAACTTGCCTCTTTCTTCTACCCCAAGGCCCCTGCAGTTTCCATTTATTTGTGCGCCGGTGGAGCTGCAGGTCAGGTTTTCCAGCAGAGTTGGGAATGCAGGTGTGGAAACGTGGGGCACCAGCTGTGGCTGAGCAGAGGCTGGCAGGGATCATTTGCTCTGGAGCTGCTGTGATTCCAAACGTGCATTGTGTACAATCCAGAGGGGACATGGAGCAGAGCCCTCCCCAAACTTCCTTTCGTTTTTTTCCCCTCTCATTTTTTCCCCCAATTTTTTATTTTTCTCTCATGACAAGGACATGGAGGGGCTGGAGCGTGTCCAGGGAAGGGAACGGAGCTGGGAAGGGGCTGGAGCAGCAGGAGGGGCTGAGGGAGCTGGGGGGGCTCAGCCTGGAGAAAAGGAGGCTCAGGGGGGACCTTGTGGCTCTGCAACTCCCTGACAGGAGGGGGGAGCCGGGGGGGGTCGGGCTCTGCTCCCAGGGAACAAGGGACAGGAGGAGAGGGAACGGCCTCAGGCTGTGCCAGGGGAGGGGCAGGTTGGACATCAGGAGGAATTTCTCCTGGAAAGGGTGGTGAGGCCTCGGCAGGGGCTGCCCAGGGAGGTTTGGAGTGCCCAGCCCTGGAGGTGCCCAAGGAAGGCCTGGCCGTGGCACTCAGTGCTCTGGGCTGGGGACAAGGTGGGCATCGGGCACAGGGGGGACTCCGTGACCTTGGAGGGATTTTCCAACCTTGGTGATCCTGGGATTCTGTGATACTTTAACTTTTAAAGTTGTTTTCGGAGCCTTGAGGATTGTTAAACTTTAAATGCAACAAAACCAGTGTGGTAATTAGTTATGCAAATAGGGTTAAGGAGAGGGTCAAACCTTAGGAAAGAAACAGGGAGGAACACACCTTCCCTGGATGCTGTCAGGGCATGAGCCTGGAGTGTATATCCCATAATTAATATATGTAGTGTGTATCCCATGTTTTCATAGTTCTCAACATGAACTTCAGACTTTTTGAAAAGTCATCTAGAACTTCCAGTGATCACAGAATCCCAGAATCCCAGAGTGGTTTGGGTTGGAAGGGACATTAAAGCCCACCCAGTGCCACCCCCTGCCATGGGCAGGGACACTTTCCACTAGCCCAGGTTGCTCCAAGCCCCGTCCAACCTGGCCTTGGACACTTCCAGGGCTGGGGAGTTCACAGACACCTCTCACCTGTGGATCCTAAATAACTAAATAACCTTCAAAGCCACACGAGTGTCTCCTCTCGAGCTCAGCTCTGCTTGAAGAATCCCTAATAAAAGGGTGCATGATTCACACGGGCTTTGTGAACCTTAATTGATTCAGGTTTATGAAGAACTTTGATCCAAGAATGAAAGGCATCCAACAGACACGAGCAATTCCCGGTGACAATTACCCTTTATTTGGAGGTCCTCCCTTGTGTGGCTGTAATTAGTGTTCTCCATACACAAGCAGTGATTGGGATGGTTTCTCCTGGTTCCCAAATGTCTCCTGTTGAGTTGAGCTGAGTCTAAACGAGTGTCTCCCCTACACCCTCCGTCTGAGCGTGTCAAAGCCTGACGTCACCCTCAGTCCCAGCCTGATTTCGCAATCAGAGAGAATTTAGAGAGCAAACTGCCAGTTTAATGAGCACTGAAACACACCCAGCCAAGTTTACTTTATTGTTCTTGGGATACCAAAATAAAAAAAAAATAATAAAATCATATTGTTTGGACAATAAGATGTTTGGGAGGGTCTGGCTGACTGCAGCCTTTCCTGCCTCCTCCTTTGTGTTCCGGATGCATCAGCAGATGTCCATGAAAGTGCTAAATCTGCACCCTGCCTGACCTTTCCCACTGAGGAAGGTAAATCACTTCTGGCAGCAGCCTTCCCAGAATATCTCCAGAATGATGCTATTGCTAATGTAAACAAATCTAATTAAACAGGGATCTTAAGGAGGTCTGGGGGTTTGGTGGGGTTTTTTCCCCCTGCTGATGTTTGAATTAATAACCTCCTTTGTGGAAGTGCCTATGTGGAGTTTTACACCTTGGGCCTTTCTCAAGAGGTGAAAAATTGGCTCATGAGTTGAATTTTAAGGGGTTTTTTTTAAGGTATTGTTCCTTTTAAGGGTTTTAGGCTGTTACCGATTTTTGGGGGGATAACAGAGATTAGGCCACGGAAATGAATAAGAGTTTGAGAAATATTAAATCTGTGTTGGGCATGTGTGGTAGAGGTGGGCTCCTGAGCTCTCCTAACACGGTCCATGGTGCTTTGGGGATAAGAGGAACGTTATCCAGATGGAATAGAGGATGAGAGAGTTATCCAAGCAGTGGATGTTGAGTCTCTGTTGGATACCTCTCGTTGTATCTTTCTGTATGCCAGCATGTCGTTCTTCTCTCAGCCCTATCACTCTTCCTAAAACTTTGACCACTACTTCATCAGCAATTAAGAAAACTTCCTAGGATCTAAAGATAGATTTCCAAATCTATAAATTATTCCAAAAACAAGCATATTCCTGTCCCAAGGGTGTGCCTGTAGGTTCCCAGTACAGAGCTGCTCAGCAGACACTTGAAATCTGGGCTCAGCTTTGAGGACATCCAGGTCCTGATCCCAGTCCTAATCCTGTCCCTGGAGCACGTTCAAGTGCGGGTTGCAAAGTTCCCCTTGAGCAGGAAGAGTGGGGAGCCCCCGGGTCCCCTGTGCTGCAGGTGTGACCCTGGGAGGGGCTGTGTTGGTCCCCAGAAGGGTTCGTCTGGAATATCTTACGTGTCAGATTTTCCAAAGTATGTGTGGATGTGGGTTTATAAAGGGAGTTACAGCAGTGATTGTTATGTAAGGGCAGGGGAATGGTTCATCTCAAGTGTTGGTTGGGAAAAGCATCAGGATGGTGAAGACTTCCGTGGGAGTTTCTGGCGTGTGCTGTTTGTCAGGTAGCTTTTGACCCCAAGAAACGTAACCAAATTATTCTATTAGATTTTTTTTTTTTTAAATAACAAGAATAAACCCCCACTATTTATTTATATGAGCAATACGAACCTCAGCCTATCGATGAGACTTTAATTTGGCTTCAAACAGCTCCTACAGGAAATGAATCCCAACGCCCATCTCGGTGTGTGGCGTGTGCCAGGAAATCAATATGACACAGTTCCAAATCAGAGCCACGCTCTGCCTGAGAACTGAGTCATAAAGTCATGACTTAACACCCAGGTGGTGCCAGGGCCTTCAGAGGGTGAATTCTTTGCCACGGGAAGAGCAGGTGTGTGGATGGAAGTTGTTGGAGACGATGGGCTCCACATTGGTCCCGCCTCCCCTCAGTGCTGTGTCACATCCCTCCCGCAACAGGCGTGTGCTCCCACTGGATTTCGGGGCTGAACTGGGGTTTTTGATGTGAGGAATGTTCAGTCTCCCTGTGTTGTTTGTAGGTGCTCCCACTCCACAGGTAGAGGGTGGAGCAGGAAGGGTCTGTGGGCACGTGGGTGCTTTGCACGTCACGACGGAGGGAAGCCAACCACAGCCTTTGAAATGCAAACAGAAGGTGGTACAGGTGGTGGGGTGGTTGGAGATTTGGGGGGCAGTGGGGGGAGTGATTCCCGGGCATGTCAGGGCTCTGGTGTGGTTTTGGCTCCAGATCTGCCCTCCTGGAGCGCCGAGACAGGGCTGATACGATCAGGAGGCTGCGGTTGGCTCTGCCTTGGTGGGACTGGCCAAGGCTGTCGAGATACATCTCCATGAGATTTGCATAGCTGGCAAAGGAAGCCTGTTGCTGAATCCTGAGAAAACTGCCTGTCTTTTTATTAGGAATGAGGGCTCTGGGTTGGTGTTGAGGTGTGTGATGGATCCTGGGATGGGGTTCCTCCCCACGCCAAGCTCAGACCGCTCTGGGCTTCCTCCTGGTGGAGTCCTGCTTCCAGTGCCTGGCTGCAAAACTCAGGATATCAGAGAGCCCGAAAAGTTTGGAGAGTGGCTAGATGCAAATAAAAGTCACGGATGAGGACTCTGGAGCTTATTTAACTGCTGTGTTTTGCTACTGCTGCTCAGGGATCAGTGTCTAACGGGGTTTTTGGACAGAGATTCACCTGAGAAAGTGGTGCTGGAGGAGCTTGGCTGATGTCACTTGGATTGAGGAATTAGAAGAGGAATATGCTGAGGTGGATTCCCACCTATAAGATTGATTGGATTTCATAAAATCATGGAATCATGGAGTGGTTTGGGTTGGAAGGGACCTTAAAGCTCATCTCATTCCAGGGACACCTTCCACTGGACCAGGATGCTCAGGTATGAGGTGGGATGGGTGTCTGACCCGTCTGTATGTACCAAAAATGAGGCTAAAAGTTCAGCAAAACTGTCAGACTTCAGGAAGAACAAAAGGAAACTAAATACTGATAAATAAATCTCCCTTAAGACTGGATTGAAAGCGTTTAACAGTGGTCCCTGGCATCCCTGGGATGTGGAAGGAGCTTCCTGGCTGCCAGGTGGAGTCACACTCCCATGAGCTTGTCATATTTGACTGAACAGCACAAGGTGGGAAGGAGTTTTTGTTTTGATAAGGGGCAGAATGAGTCCTGTTTTCTGCTGAACGAAATCCTGATGGGCCTTGATCGGTGTTGGTATTCTGCATTATTCATAATTCCTGGTATTCCTGCCTTAACAGCCTTTGCCAAGTGTTGGATGCAGCCACTTGTCTCCCTCCCTGGGCATCTTGGAGGACCCAGAGATTTGTATCCCTCTCGGAGCAGAAAGTGGCCAAGGCAGAGCCATATGTGGGAATCTGCACCGAGAGAGAATCCTGGGATGAAATAATGAAGCTCTAAATGTATTTAAACGGGGAAATGGCATGACTTGGATAACGACTATAATTAATTAAAGCTATTTAAGCAGCTTCACAGGGTTCTGATGATGTTGGAGGCAGCAGAAGAAGGATGTGGAGCTCACAGGGTGTAAAACCCCGCTACGTGTGTCGACTTTATTAATGGCTTTGCTGCGTTGGGGTGGATGTTTTGCTGGATACCACGAGGTCCTAATTGGGAAAACATGTTCTCTGCAAACAGCCCCTGCCCTGCTGCTTGGCTTTGTGCAGAGCCAGGTTTTGTCAGGGAAGATGGGAAGGCAGGAACGCCGAAATCCCTGCAGGGCTCCGCCCGGATTGCGCTGGCCTGAGGTTTGCCTGGGTGTATCCGTGAGGAGCTCGGGGCCAGCTGGACTCTGGGATGAGGGCCTGGCCGGCCCTGCTTCCTCAGCAAAGCCACAGGCTGTTGGAGCTAATGGGCTGGGAAAGCTCCACCGGGTTTTTCCCACACCTGCACAGTCCTGGGCAGGGGCTGGAGCCTGGGCATGTCCCTCCAACTCCCCGGTGACCTCCTCTCTGCCTGGTCCTGCTTGTGGGCAGGATAACATATCCCAGGAACCTCCAGGCTGGAGCTTCCCTTGCTGTTTGTGTCACAGAATCACAGAATTACAGAATATCCTGAACTGGAAAGGACCCACAGGGATCATCCAGTCCATCTCCTGGCCCTGCACAGGCCCATCTCCAGGAGTCCCCCCTGTGCCCCAGAGGATCATCCAAACCCTCCTGGAGCTCTGGCAGCCTTGGGGCTGTGCCCACTGCCCTGGGGAGCCTGGGCAGTGCCCAACCACCCTCTGGGGGAAGGACCTTTTCCTGAGATCCAACCTGCCCCTGCCCTGACACAGCTCCAGCCATTCCCTGGGTGCTGTCCCTGCTCACAGAGAGCAGAGCTCAGTCCTGCCCCTCATAGCATGTCTGGGGGTCCTCACAGAAAGGGGCAGGTTGGGAGGGACCACCAGGGGAGTCATCTGGTCCAAGCTCCCTGCTCAAGCAGGGTCATCCCAGAGCACATCCTCAGTCTCTTATCCTTTGGGATCCCATCCCCACAGTGTAAATGTGCCAGCAGTGCTTTCCTGAGCAGGGGGACCCCAGATTCCTGATAATATCCTAAATACGATCCTGATGGCTGATCTGTGGTCTGTGCCAGAGAAGGGAAAACCAGGTCAAATTTAGAGATTCAGATCAATTCTGGTGTTTGTGTTATTGCTTGTAAAAGTATTTTTTCTAGAGCTCCAGTTGTCTTTATCCTTAAGGACATAAGCGCTCCTGATCCTGCTTTTGGAGTGGTTTGGAGCGGTCGGTTTGTGTCGGGGGATTTTTAGCATAAAGGGGTTTTTCCATGGAGTGTTTTGGCGGGTAACACAACTCCCACTGTCACCTCAGCCCCTGCTTGGTGGGGACCTTTGTGTCACTGATATAAATACTTCCAACCTGCAGAAAACAGTCCATAAATCCCTCCCCTGCCTCTTTCATTCCATAGTTTGTGGGCATCTCCACAAGGTGATCTTTAAGGTCCCTTCCACCCCAAACCCCCTCCGGCTGCTGCGGCTGACACTGTCCATCCCTGTCTGCTCCTTGCAGCCCTTTCTCCTTTTTAAGTACTTGAGTGTTCAATTTTGGGTGGTTCTGTTTTTCTTCTGACAAATGCTTTTGGACAAAGGCCTGTGTTTCTCGGGGTGGTGCTGAACTCTTGCACAAGTTGAATAATCACCACCCCGTCGGGGTGCAGGGCTGTGGCTTTGGGGGCTGAGGGAGGGCCCAATTCCCACTTTCCAGTTAAAACTGAGCAGGGGTCTGAAGCATTGTTCCCTGGGATGTGTTTCCAGAGGTGATCTGATCACTTCTTTTCTGGTGTGAATGGTAAGGATTGAGTTTAGCCCGGATACTCGGAGCACTTGTGGAAGATTTATTAATGAAGCACCAGGAAAGGTGTTTTCACAGCCCCCTCACAGGCAGAGGCATGGAGGGAGATGCAAGAAGTGCAGTGTCCAAGGCCAGGTTGGATGGGGCTTGGAGCAACCTGGGATAGTGGAAGGTGTCCCTGCCCATGGGAGGGGTGGAGCGAGGTGGGCTTTAAATCCCTTCCAACCCAAACCAGTCTGGGATTCTGGGATTAAAGAACAGTATTGGCTTGTCCTCCTCTTTCACAGATGGTCATTTTTTTGTCCAGTGTGACTTTTTGTGTGTCTTCTGGTATTTCTTTGTCGTTTTAGGGAACACAGGTTCTCCTTTTGCACGTGGGTGTCCTTCAGCTGCAAGCACAGCTCTCAGACTGAGGGCTTGGAATGCTGGAAGCTGTTCTTTCCAAGCATCCTTTGCTGTGCTGCAGCTCTAGCAGAAGGAATTTTGAGTGCAATAGAGCGTTAGCCACATCTCTGATCATATTTAGGATGCCGTCAGGAATCTGCTCAGGAAAGCACTGCAGAAAGTGGGTGTCTCTGCCTGGAAGAAGCATTAAGGATGATGTTTTGAGTTTGCTGATGAGGGAATTGATCATCTTTGCTAATCCCAGGGTGCTCTAATGGAGCTGGTGGTTGTGCTTTTCTTGGCACAGCGTTGGGATGGGCATTACCCAGCAGATCCTGCATTTGCTCCTGCAGAGAGGAGTCAAGATGGATGTGGTGTTGGAGGGTTTCACACTGACTTTATAGTGCTCTCTTTCGGTCTCATGTTAAACCAACAGCCCAGAATTTTAGCTGGTATTAATTGTGTGGCTGAGCAGTAAAAATGTCCTTTTTAATGGCATAAATGGCAATTAATGGGGAAAACTGGCTGTGGAATCCCAATGTTTACTTCCAGTTGTTTGTGTTCCCTTTTCCTACCAGCCTGGCTACTGGGCATTTTGGGCACAGGGATAGCCAGGAACTCCTTCTTGCCTGGCCCAAGGACATCCAGGATTAGCTGGAATGAGCAAAAGGCTTGAAATCAGGGTTCTTTGAGTGAAGAGGCGGGGAGGTACCGTTTGTTTGCAGAGGATTGTGCTGTTCTTGTCCAGGGGACTTGGTGTCATGGAACCACAGGATTGAATGGGTTGGAAAAGCCCTCTAAGACTGTTCTCCAGCACTGCCCAGGCCACCACTGACCCCTGTCCCCAAGTGCCACATCCGCAGGGCTTTGAAATCCTGCCAGGGATGGAGACTCCACCCTCTGCCCTGGGCAGCTGTGCCAGGGCTGGACAGCCCTTGCCAGGAAGGAATTTTCCCCGATATCCAACCTGCCCCTCCTGCCCCTCCCCTGGCACAACCTGAGGCCGTTCCCTCTCCTCCTGTCCCTTGTTCCCTGGAGCAGAGCCCGACCCCCCCCGGCTCCCCCCTCCTGTCAGGGAGTTGCAGAGCCACAAGGTCCCCCCTGAGCCTCCTTTTCTCCAGGCTGAGCCCCCCCAGCTCCCTCAGCCCCTCCTGGTCCTCCAGCCCCTTCCCAGCTCCATTCCCTTCCCTGGCCATGCTCCAGCCCTGCTGTCACGTTGCTGTGGCCTCCTGCTCCGTGATGGCCCATCGGAGCCGTGTGTCCATCTGGGATGAGGCCATTCCCATCTGCCTGGCAAAGGGCTCCATCCACCCACCTGCCCTGAACCCACACGGGGCAGTTTCACCACTCCTTGTTCTTTGGCCTGATTTTTCCTTTTATCTGTGCTTGTTTTCCTGTCTGTGTTTGGACACAGAAGCTGTTCCAGCCTCCGATCTTTGCCTTTCCCTTGTTTACGGAGCGTTTGCATTTCCTTGCGCTCCGGTTGGTTGGGTTCCAACCCCTCCAAGGGAATCTTTAGCAACAGGTTTCGATGGCCACTTTCTACAAGGAAAAAAAAAAATGTTTGGAATATTTTCATTGTAATTAAGCTTTGCAAATATTTATAAAAATAACATCTTGGCCACAGTCATGTGTGCAGTGAAACCTCCCGGTCTGTTAGCCCGGAGCAGAGAGCGTTCCCTGGCCCTTTCCCAGGAGGGATGCTTGTTTTCCTTCCCAAAGTGTGAGCTGGGGAGGAAGCTGGGGAAGCTGAGAGGCAGGTGAGGAGGCAGAGAGGGATTTTGGCATGTTTGGACTGCGAACATCCTTCAATCCCTGCTCCCCAGCACCTGCCGGCACTGGAAGGTTGGGCACCCAGGAGCAAAAATCAAACCTTTTTCTCTAAATTTTAGATTTATTTTAATTGTTTTGCTGCCTTAAAGAGAAAAAAAAAGGGAACAGTTATTTAGTCCCTACGTGCTCTGTTTTGAATCTATTCTAATTTTACAGGCAAAGCCAAAATATTAAATCTACAAAACGAGGGTGGAAGCACACGGACAACACTCCAGTCACATTCCCTTACGGAGCTGCCATATGGATCAGCCTGGGTGCCTGCTAAGCCCTTAGCACGTGCAGGATTGTGTCTTTTATCCATGGAAAATTTCCTTGCTTCCCATGAAGCCCAGCCTCATTCACAGGTTGGCATGGCATGGGAGAGAATTCCTGTGCGGGGGGAGCAATGGGCCCGGGCTCCGGCTCCTGCTGCTCCCGAGAGAGCCGGGAGTTCTTTCAGGGGATGTAAATCCTGTTTCAAGGCTTGAGCCAAACTCCTGACTAATGACTGGGAGGCATAAACATTCCCTGTGGGCCAGGGCTCCTGCCTGCCTTCTGCATGCTGCTGGTATCCCCTTTTCTGCCCCGGTGCTGGAGGGTGCTGGGACAAGACCTCTGGGTGCTGGTGGACATTGGGCAGGACCTCCTGCAGCTACTCCTGGTGCTTTCTACCCTTCCAGTGATTAATGCAGGGCTTTTAATTATGAACTAAGTCCTGTCTCAGTGACCCATTTCCCAGCTGGAACGGTCCCAGCCACTCTCCTTGTTCCTCTCTGGATCCATTGTGGGCCGATAGCTCCTGTGTCAAGCGAGCGTGGATTTGTGTGCATCCCATGGCCACTGCATTTGGAGGTGCAGCTGGTGTTTTTAGGTGACTTTGATCATGAGGTTTTGGGCTGAATTCCCTGAATTCTGGGTAGGTTTGAAAGGCAGAGAGTTCTGACCATCCCTTGGCAGAATGTGCTGTGCTGCTGGGCTTGGCAGTGCTGTGGCAGTGGTTGGACTTGATGACCTTGGAGGTCTTTTCCAACCTAAATGATTCTGTGATTCCATGATTTTATGGTGATTTGAGCTGCTGCCCTGTGTGCCCTTTCCTTGGTACACCCACATCCTCATCAGCAAATCCGTCCATCCCACCAAACTGGGATTTTGGTATCAATAGATACTTTTACTGTTGTGTGAACTGTTTTCCACTGTTTTGCTCAAATTTAAGGATTTGTTCTCACCTCAATCTTTGAGGAGTTCCTGATGTAAATCCTTGTCCATCAAATCAACCTTTTACCTTAGAAATACAAAACAAACTGCTGTTTAAATCCAGTGTGTTAGCTCAGATTCCCCAAATAGCTGCTGAAAGTACAGGAAAAGGCCGTGTCCGGGTCCTGGCCTAATTCGACAGTTGCTGTTGGTGCCAAGTCGGTTTTGATGCCACATAATTTTCAAGGAAAGTTCAAAGAAGGCCTGTGGAAACCTTTCCTGTCAGCTGTCCCTCCTGGGTTCCTGCTTCTCTAGCATTTGCTTAGATGACATTTGAGATTAAAGGTGTTGTGGGGCTGCCCCGTGTCCCCTGGGTTGGTCTGAAGCACGGACATTTAACAGGGATTACAGGTGTGCCTTTATTTTACAGTACTTAAAAGGCTAAAAGGCAATCAGAAAAACCTGGAAATTAATTGCATTATGCAAAAGAATGGAGCCACTGGCCTTTTAAAGCTGGGAGAAGACTTCACTGCCCAAAGGAAATGGGAAGATGTGTGTTAGGAAATTGCTGCTTTATGTGAGGTTAGGTTTGGTTTGGTTTGGTTTGACAGATTTTCCCCCTGATAGCCCCAACTGCCCTCACCATGTGCCAGCTCAGTGGGGGCACCTTTGTTGGCAGGAAAAGCCCCTCGATTGGGCATCCGGAGGAAACGATGTCCCTAATTCAGGATTCTCCCTGCGGGGGATAAAGGATCCTGTGAGGGTGTAGGAGCAGCAGGTTTGAGAGCTCTTCACTGCTGTCACCGCGTGAAACACAGAGAGGGGTTTGCTTCTCCCCCAGATCTGTGGGGGTGGGAGGACCTGTCCCCCCTAACTTATCCCAGTCCTTCCCAGCAGCTCAGGCCGGGGAAAATGTCCTTTCCAGCCCTCCTGAAATACAGACATCACGGTGGCAGTGCCGAGGGCTCATTAGCTAGGCAGAAAAGGAGGACTAATTAGCTGTGCTGTGCTCAGTGTGGCTCCGTGTGTGCTGTTCCCAGGAGCAGAGCCAGGACTGGCTGGGATGGTTGGAGCTGCCAGGGCTGTGCTGCTGCTCCCACTGAGAGTGTTCTCCCTGCTCGGGGGGTCCCACATTCCCCCCACCCCGTTTTCACCCTGTGCCCGATGCTCACCTTGTCCCCCAGCCCAGAGCACTGAGTGCCACATCCAGTGGACACCTCCAGGGATGGGGACTCCAGACCTCCCTGGGCAGCCCCTTCCAATGCTTTTGTAGCCATTTCCTCCAGAGTTTTGGCCTCAGCTTCATCCTTCACTGTTGTTATTTTTGAATACTTGGTCGATTAAACATCAGGATGGGCTTTGTCTCACCTCAGGTGTTTGGGCCTCAGCCCTCAGAGATCTGCGGTGAGCAGGACAGTCACAAATCAGCGTAGCAGGGCAACCATGAATTGCCAGCCCTGTCACCCTCTGAATGTCTAGACCACTAGAAGCTGAATTTAAGAGCTTAATATCAAGGAGGTGAGTTTTGAGAACTCTCCCCCCAGTCTCCCCGTGGCTGTTTGGATCTGTGTGGAGCTGTGTGGCTGCCCCGGGGGTGCCGTGGTGTGGTGCTGTCACCCCCAGTGCTGCTGATCAAAGGCAGCATTCCACCCTGGGAGTGTGAAATCCTGTTTGGGGGGCCGTGCTGGGGCTGTTCTGCTCTGCCTGCTCCCAAAGCCGTCTCCGTGTGCGCTGACAGAAGGCCGAGCATATGTTCCGAGGGGCGTCATTTGGAGCAATTGGTTACGACCTTGGTAATGCTGGGATTTACAGTCTCCCTGTAATCTCTGGTGCCTGTCAGGCTGGAGAAAACGCTCCCAGAGGCAGCCTGCAGCCTTCTGAAAGGCTGGGGCTGGCCGATTCCGACTGGGAATGGGGGTGCTGGTGGCACCTCGCCAGCTGGGACCTGGGCGGAGGCTGGTGGTGCCACCCCCTCCACGGGCTGTCGTGTTGAAACACCATCCAAGAGGCCCATTGCCATCCGTGAGTGCGTTTGCATGCCTTCTGGAGGCAGCTGCTCCACTGTCCCGTGCCATCACTCCCCCAGTCCTGTGGGAATTCAGCGTTGCTGCTCCCACTTGGTGGCAGCTGGTGGTGCCGGTGGGATCCACAGCTCTGCGTTTGATTTGGGGCTGCCTTTATATCCACTGACTTGAGGCTGCAAAAATAAACCCTCAGGTTGTGCTGGCCACTCCTTAGAGGTTCCCAAAGAATGGAAGGGCACGTGAGTGTAGGGGAAGCTGGGAGCAGGGAAGCACAGGGACGAGAATTCCCGAAGTTCTCCAGGTTTGCACTGTGTTATGTTGCAATGGGCCCAAAATTCGGGTCTTGTAGGAATGCTTCCAACAAGGCTTCCAGATGCCCTCGCTTGGTCTTGAGAGCTGCAGAATGCATGGGCTGGCCTTGTGTTGAAGCCCTGGAGCTGAGATATGATCCTGAAGGAACAGCAGCTCCAGGAACACACGGATCCCAGGGAGGGATTGTCTCCATCGTGGGCTGGGAGTTTTTGTTGGCACAGGGACCTGTGCTGAGGCTTGGAAAGGGACCTCATCGTGCTGCTTCCCAATACACCACAGAAAGCAACTGTGTCTGAACTCCTCCATGTGAATTTGGCTGGTTTTTGGCACTTCTCCTCCAAGGCATCGTCAGCCACTGAAGTGTGGCTGATAACATCTTGGAGTTCTTGCAGATCAGGATAATGAAGTGTGAGTGGGATAAGGATGTACCATTGCTGGGAAGAGTCTGTTTTTCTTTGCCAACTCCAGCTAAAGGTGAAGGTCTGTCAGAGAGAATGTGCTTTGCTGTGGGGCTGCTGCTGCTTCTCCTGTGAGAAGATCCTCTGAGTTATCCCAGAGTCAGTGATGGGCTGAGGTGCTCCCAGCAGCTTGCTCAGGCCCATTTGGCCTTCAAAGAAGTGGCTGCACATCCTCTCTGGGCAGCCTGTGCCAGAGCTGGATCATACTTAGCATATAAAAGGGTTTATTTGGTTTGTTTTTGTACCCTTTAAGGTGGAATTTGAGGTATTTCAGCCTGTGCCCATGTCCAGGTTGGGGGCTGGTTGCTGCTGGTCCCAGTGCTGATGTGGAATTAATTCTGCTGGTCATCCCAGTCACATGCCACTGGAGAGCTTTGGCTCCCGCACAGGCTCGTTGTCATTCCGTGCCAGGCTCGGCTTCAGCGGGAGCCCACGAGCTCTTTAACCTAATTCCCATCCCATTCCCAAGCTTCTGGCATGGGAAACCGAGGAGAACCAGGGCTCCTTTGGACAGGGATATCTTCAGCTCAGCACTTCTGAGGTCCCACTGCAGTGCAGCCCCAGTGACCTGGATGTGGAAAACACGGGGTTCCACTTGTGGGTGATGGTGCCTGTCCAGGTGCCACGTGGGGTGTGCAGGAGGGAGTACAGGGGATGAAGGCCTGTAGTTACTAATTCACCTGCCTCCAGCTGCCGGAGTTAACTCAGTGTGTCACAGGGGCTCAAATATTACCAGAAAAGTCTCCTTATAAATAATTTTCAACTCTCTAAGCCCAAGTCTCTCCAGTTCCCAGCTGTGCTGACAGCCAGCCCAGCTCCCTCTGCCTGGGATCTGCACGTGGGATTGGTGGGTCTGTGCAGGGCCAGGAGTTGGATCCATGATCCTTGTGGGTCCCTCCCAACTCAGGACATTCCATGGGTCTGCATCATAACTTCCCTGAAACCTGGACTAACTCTGTTCTTAGCCGATCTTACTCTCAACAACCAGTCTCTGCTGGAAAACTAGTTCCTAACCTGTGATATTTTTACTTAAATGGGCAGCAGTGTATTTTTGTCAAGGTCCTTGGGTACTCAGTGAAAAAATGAAACATAATTGAATTCCTCCTCTGTAACTATCCTCTCTAATTAATTTAGAGGTGGGGTATAGTCAGGGATTAGGACAGTTCTGCCTTAAAGGAGCTGAGGAAGAGCAGGTGTGTGGAATAATGTTCCCATATCTGTGCTCTGGGCTAGGTGACAGGGTGGGGATCGGTCACAGGTTGGACTCTGATCTCATAGAGGTCCTTTCCAACCTCAGTGATTCTCTAATTCTCTGATTCAGGCAGCTCCAGGAGTGCTCCAGGCAGGAGCTGTGAGTGTGTGGTGTTGCAGTGCAATTCTCCATCCCAATTCCGGCTGCTCTGTAGTTTATAAACAGTCTTCAAAGGGAATTTTGATGAAATACAAGTTTTGTGTGTTCACAGGCTTCGTGCACCGGGAAGATCGCGGGGTGGATATCTTGGAGGTGAGCAGGTGAAGTGCCTCTGAGATGAAAAGATTCAATTAGAAATGTATTTTTGGATAAACAAAGGGATTGTAGTGCACGTGTTATCGTCAGGTGAAAAATCCTGTGGGATTCAGGAATAAGGATGACCCCGGGCTGACTGGAGCTAGAGAGAAATCCACTGGCTGGCAGGTTGGAATAGGCCTTTAGGGAATGAGTTTTCTCCTTGTGTCCTGGCAGGACTCAGATGAGAATTGTCCTGCAGTAAGAACAGGAAAACAAAGTCAGAAATGTGTCCATTGCAATGCCCTGGATTTAATTTGTGTGCAGCACCTGCACAGAGTGAAACCCTGATTCAATACTCAGAGCACTTTTAGCTCTGTGTACACAGAGTGTAATAAAGAATGAAACCTATATTTCATGGAATCACAGCCTGAATCCCAGAAGGGTTCAGATTGTAAAGGATCTTAAAGTTCATCTTGTTCCACCTCCTGCCATAGGCAGGAACACCTTCCATTAGAAGGTTCTGCCTTCCCCTTCCCTTTCCTCTTCCTCTTCCTTTTCCTTTCCCTTCTATTTCTGAGTGTCTGTATGTTTGATACACACGTGAAGTGTCCAGAAATTTGGGATTCGTCTTCTTACAGACGTTAAAAACAGCACCTGAACTTGCCTCATCATTTTCCAACAGACCCATTTTACACGAGTGAGTTCACTTTAGTTTACAGCTAAACCAGAAACTCAACTGAACTTCAGTGCACAAGGCTCTGCACTACCAGCACTTTATTCAGTGTGTGTCTGAGGCTGGTGTTAGGTCAGGTGTTGTCAAGTGAGGTGGTGGAGTGCCCATCCCTGGAGGTGCCCAAGGAAGGCCTGGCCGTGGCACTCAGTGCTCTGGGCTGGGGACAAGGTGGGCAGCGGGCACAGGGGGGATCCATGGGCTGGGAGGGCTTTTCCACCCTCAGGGACTCTGGGATCCTGTGAGGTGCTGTGTGTCATAAATGTCATTTATTAGCAGTGACTCAGATCCTTGCAGGGAGATGTGAGCGTGGTGGAGTGTGACTGGGGCGTGCTGGAAACTCCAAGTGCTGCTCGTAAATGAGAGCCCAGCGAGCACAGTCAGGGCTTTATTTGGAAAAAGTAACCTGGTAGGAGCCTTTATGAGGGAAATCAAACATTCATTGGTCTAGCACCTACCTTTAGGACTGGTTTTGGGACAGCTGCAGTCAAAGTGCTTAAAGAATAACTCAGGTGTGTTTTCTGAGGAGGTTTGTCCCGTGCCTGGAGCCCAGCGGGGTGTCCATAAAGCTGTGACCCTCTTGGTACCTCACAGCCAGCTCAGTGGGCCAGACTGTGAGTCCTGGATCCCAGATTTTGGGGAGGAGAACAGTAAAAGCATCACTGGGATGAGGGAGGGTCAGCTGTGCCCACACTGGTAGTTAATGCTGCTTATATTGAGACTGCAGGGTTAAAACCCACATGGATGAGGGAGGAATGTTTTCATTTGTTGTAATTCATGTACTTAACCAAGGAGCTGGTGGCTTTGTAGCATCTTAGAATCATGGAATATCCTGAGCTGGAAGGGACCCACAGGGATCACCCAGTCCAACCCTCAGCCCTGCACAGGCCCAGCCCCAAGAGTCACTCCCTGTGCCCCAGAGGATCATCCAAACCCTCCTGGAGCTCTGGCAGCCTTGGTGCTGTGCCCACTGCCCTGGGGAGCCTGGTCAGTGCCCAACCACCCTCTGGGGGAAGGACCTTTTCCTGAGATCCAACCTGACCCTGCCCTGACACAGCTCCAGGCCATTCCCTGGGGGCTGTCCCTGGTCCCCCCAGAGCAGAGCTCAGTCCTGCCCCTCCTCTGCCCCTGCCCAGGAAGCTGGAACTGCACTGAGCTCTCCCCTCAGTCTCCCCTTCTCCAGCTGAACACACCAAGTGCCCTCAGCTGCTCCTCAGACAGTTTCCCCTCAAGGCCCTTCCCCATCCTCGTTGTGATTTCCCCTCATTCCGCAGCTCCTCATTTATACTTCATGCCAAGTCGTCTGGCTCCATAAACACTGGGATATTCCTGGGTCTGACAACTGCAGTGCTGTGAAATGTCCCTGTGGAGCAGGGAGGATGAGGAGGAGGACGAGGAGGAGGGAGCAGGGCCAGGCGAGACGCGTGGATGCCTTCGGAATTAGGACACCTTTGGAATTAGGGCACGGCAAGGGCAGCTGGTGCTGTCAAGGACAGGATTTCTAGGAAAGGAACAAAGACAGAGGTGTTTGCTCAGCAGCAACATGTGTTCCCTGGAACCCTGGTGCCTCAGTCTTGGCTAAGATGTGGAGCCTTGAACACTCAAAGGCAAGGGAAAGAATAATCTCTCAAGTAGGTGACATGAAGATGTGCCTGAAACAGCAAAAATCAGGGCTGAAGGTGCCTCGTTTTAGACACTTGACATTATTTGTGTGATGCACACGTGCTTGTGTCACACAGTTATTGAGTCCTTTATTGTCAACCCAGTATGACCTCTGATGTCACTTGTCCACTCTAATGTCAGGGAGCCTTGGGGACAGTCACACCGGAGTACAGGACACAGCAGCCCTGCTGTGGGAATTATTTCTGATTATGGCTGGAAAATTGCAGGTTTTTGGTTTATTTTGGCTCCTCTACACCTCTTTTGCTGGGCTGGAGTGGTGCCTGCAGTAGTGAGACCTGTAAATATTTCCCAGTTTGTAACTTGCCTTTAAAAATTCCCTTGGGATGGGAACTTGGTGTAGGAGAGCCTTTCTTCGTGTTTACATTTTTAGGTGTCATAAACTTCCAAGTAAATTCTTTCCAGTGTTTCTCAGGTACCTGAGTGCAGAAAAGAGGGATGTGAATGATTTGCATTTCTTAAGAAGTGCTTGGGACTCACCTGCTCCTTCTGGGAGTGCAGAGACCTGGATTTACTGGGAGATGCTGGGCAGGGGGGAGAGCTCAGGGAAAATTAAAAATAGGCTCTGAAGGTTCCAGCTGGAGCATCTGCCTGCCTTTGAAGCAGAGTTTTGTGTGCAAGGAGGGTTCTGCTGACATCCATTGGAGACAGAAAACCTGAACCTGGGCCACGGGCCAGGCTTTTTATCCCTGACTTCATTTATTTTTCTTGGTTTATTCAGCCCTTAATATTATTCCAATGAAGATTTTGTTTCCAGCCCGACATCCTTCAGGGAAGC
This sequence comes from Cephalopterus ornatus, assembly GCA_013396775.1. Taxonomy (NCBI): domain Eukaryota; kingdom Metazoa; phylum Chordata; class Aves; order Passeriformes; family Cotingidae; genus Cephalopterus; species Cephalopterus ornatus. The sequence continues at coordinate 77,717 of VZRE01002164.1, forward strand.
TTCCATCCAGCCCCGTTTCCTCTGTCCTGGGACTAAACCCTGGTGCCCCTGTGGGGTTGATTTGGTCCTAGTTTATATTTGTGTCCGTTTTAAATCTGTCACTGGGTTTTATTCTGGGTTTTGGGGGGTTTCATGCACACATTTGTGTGCTGATGGTGGTTGGATTTACTGTGTGTGGGTTTTTTTTGTGCGTGCTTCAGTTCAAATACTTTGCATTTGCAAAAGAAACTCACTCTGAACAAATTTCATGTATTTTTATCCGTATGTGTAGGTAGTGGAAGGTGTTCCTGCCCATGGCAGGGGGTGGAATGAGAAGAGCTTTAAGGTCCCTTCCACCCCAAACCATTCTGGGATTCTATAATTCTATGATTTCTGAGCCCAAAGGGCTTATTTCTATGACAGAAGTGCATGTAGGACAATTTATGATGTTTAAAATGGCAGTTAGGTGAAGTTTAACTGCTGTTTTGATGAGAGCTTTATCCAGCTTTTCCTCGACGATGTTGACTTGGCAGATTTTGTGACCAGCTCATTGCTTTGGGTTGTGGGGAAGGGAGGAGTGCTCCATGTGAGGGGATATTGGAGGGGTTGTGTTCCACCCACCCCTTGAATATTCTTCCTGTCATCCTCAGGAATATTATATAAATCATAGGATCTCAAAATGGTTTGGGCTGGAAGGGACCTTAAAGCCCATCCAGTGCCACTCCCTGCAATGGGCAGGGACACCTTCCACTAGCTCAAGTTGCTCCAAGCCCCGTCCAACCTGGCCTTGGACACTTCCAGGGATCCAGGGGCAGCCACAGCTTCTCTAGGCAACCTGGGCCAGGGCCTCTTCACCCTCCCAGCCGGGAATTCCTTCCCAATATCCCATCTCTCCCTGCCCTCTGGCAGTGGGAAGCCATTCCCTGTGTCCTGTCCCTCCAGCCCTTGTCCAGCTCTCTTAGGGCTGACTCTCCTCTGGTCCCCAGCCCTGCTTTACTTCCCAGCTGAGGTTTGTACCCGTGGAAGGACCTTGGCCTTTGAGCTGTCCTGTGCAGCTCTTGGATCCAGGGATTCTGCAGCGCCCAGCTGGCAGATGGGGTTTGGCAGCTGCTGCTCGGAGCTGCTGCCCTTAATTTTAATTTGTCTTCCCCGCAGATGATTGATGAGCAGCAGTGCAGTTACACAGGTAACATATGCTCCTATTTCCAGAGGGTTTGTAGGGAACAATGTCATGAGGGGATGGGATCATCTAATTTACGGCAGAGGGGTTTTTTTTAATGAAATCTGTGTAAAAGTTCAAGAAAGAAACTGAAACCCATCAGCATATTCGGGATAATTATAGGGATACTTAGACTTCACCCCACTGCCTGTAGTGCTGTGAGCCAGCACATGGGGGGAAAAGATGGGAAAACTGCTGGAACCCTTTTTGTGTGTGTCTTCCACCCTCTCCCTGCCCTGCAGCTCCCAGCACATCCAGTGCTGTGGTCGGATGCCCCGGAGTGAGGACCCTTCTCACCCTGGAATCAGAGGGATTGACCACAACCTCTGTCCCCGCACAGCCTTTGGAATACTCATTCTGGTTCTTTGGAAGCCACTTTCTCAGACATTTCACTAAAAGGGCTTTAATTTTGTATTTTGTGGTTGGCCTTATCAACAGCGAGTGCCTTTGAGTGATTGACTAAAGCCCCGGGCCTTGCCCGGAGCAATATTCCAGCTGGGTGAGTCAGGGCTGAGCTTGGCTTTGAAGCTTTTGTAGCATGAAACTATTTTTCAGTGGTGAATTAATGAGGTTTCAGCTTGTCCAAAACATGAAGCCATTAGGCTGAGTCTGTATTTTTGAAAGGAACAAACAGCTCCGTGGTCTCAGCAGCCCTTGGACCCCAAAAACCTTCCAGAGGTTTCACAGATGGAGTTGTCTTGGCTGTCCCAGTGAGGCCCCACTCACTGTGTGAGGTGAAAGGGTTTTAAAATCATAGAATCAGAGAGTCTTTAAGGTTGGAAAAGCCCTCTGAGATCACCAAGTCCAACTTTTCCCCCAGCACTGCCCCGGCCACCACTGACCGTGTCCCCAAGTGCCACATCCACAGGGCTTTGAAATCCCTCCAGGGATGGGGACTCCAGTGCCCTGGGCAGCCCTTTCAACGCCTGAGCACCCTTCCCATGAAGAAACCGTCCCTAATATCCAGTCTGTCCCATCACTAACCCAGGACTCAAGGAATGAGCCCGCAGCAGCGTGAGGGGAACGCCGAGATTCTGACAGCTCTGTGTGCGGCCGCCTTAAACGTCTCGGTGTCGGTGCTTTCATCTGTACACGTGTTTCTGTACTCGTGTTTCTGGAGTGGGGATTAACCTCTGTGAAGAGCTTTGAAGTGAAATGCTAATTTATTGCAAATATGCAAATGTCAGTGCTGATCAAAGGGAGCGGAGCGAAGAGCGGCACGTGGGCGCTCAGAGTGCGGCCAGACTGAAGAGGCTTGGAGAAGTTGTGGGGAACCACACCGGTGGTAAAACGTGGGTACCTGTCAGCCTTGGGCATGGACGTGGTCCCCGCTGTGGCCATGTGGGGCAGGAGCCCCTTGGCTGTCTCACTGGGAGCATCTCCAGCCCGTGCTCCATCAGGATTCGGGGCTGACGCGCTGTGGGGGCCGGCTGTCTGTAAACACCCAGGAGGTGACGACCCCCCAGGAAGTGTTTACCCTTCCCTGCCACTGGATTTCTGGGTGGTTTAGTCCTTCCTTAGCTGGGGAACCGCAGGTTCTCACAGCAGTTTCCTGCATCCCGGCTTCGCCCTTCAGTGTGCCAAGAGGATGTTCCTGGATGACCTCGTCAGGCCCCCCGAGGTGTACGTGGGGGATCATGGATCCGGGGTTCATTTGCCTTGCTTTTCCCGAGGATAAGCTCCACGTGAGTGTCACCACCACAGCCCTGGAGCATGATGTGTCCCCTGAGTGGAGACACTGCACTCTCAGCAGGTCCCACCACACTGAAGAGGCTTCTCCTGCTCTTCCCTGCGGATCCGGGGCGTGTCCAGGAGGAGAAGGGCCTCGTGCAGCCAGAGCGTTGGTATTTTTAGATCAAAGACCAGTTTAGTAAAAAAAAAAACAACAACAGAGGAGAAGAAGGAGGATTAGAACAATAAGTACATTTAATTCTAGCCTAGCTTGGATTCCTCAGAAAGTCAACGAACTTTGGGACCGCTTCAGTTGCCTCTGGCTTCCCTAAATAAACACACCGTGGCAGGACTGAGCAGTTAAGTAGCACAGAAAATTGCAAAAAGTTACATTTTAATATTGGAGGAGAATATTAAGGGCTGTTTTATGGGCCAGGTCCTGGAATTCAATTTTAATGCTGTACAGAAATATCGAGGGTTGTTTTCATAGGCAGCTGCTGGAGTTACAAAGAGAGTTTTTTCTGTGTCTCCCTTGCAGAAAGGGTCAGAGTTAGGGCAGGGTGAGGGACCTTCTCCAGCAGTGGCAAGTGAGGTGAGTTTGGGGCCAGGTTCTTATGGAATGTTGTGTTTTTTTATGGAAATTTTGTCTGGACAAGAGGAACCAGAGAACAAGAGAACCTCACTGCTCTCTCCAACTCCCTGAGAGGAGGTGGCGTGAGGGGGTGTCAGGCTCTTCTGCTGTGTCTCAAAGGAAAGGACGAGAGGAAATGGCCTCAAGTTGCACCAGGAGAGGTTTGGATTAGAGATTAAATATTTTTTTTCCTGAAAGAATAGTCAGGCCTTGGAATAAGTTGCTCAGGGAAGTGTGGAGTTGCTGACTCTGAAGGCATCTGGATGTGGCCCGTGGGGATGTGGGGTGATTATGGTGGAGCTGGGTGATGGTGGGACTGGATGATCTTGAAGGTCTCTTCCAAGCCTGATGATGCTGTGATTCTGTGAATTTTACCCCAGGCTAAACAGACCTCGGGTGATCTGGTGGGTGTGTGTTTCACCTGGGATGAAGAATTGTGGAATCATTAAGGTTGGGAAAGCCCTCCAGGATCATCAAATCCAACCATTCCCCAGTAGTGCCAAGGTCAGCACTAACCCGTGCCCCCAGGTGCCACATCCATACCTTACTGCTGTTAAAAGGCTTTAGATGTTGTAGATCTGTTGTAAACCTCAGGTTAGAAGTAACTGGGGTGAGTGTGATGAGTGAGGAGGTCTCACATGTGACACTTCATGGCTCCAAGTCAACAATAAACAGCCTCTGTCTCCTGGGAGCCGTTGTCCCAGCAGAGGATGAAGTCGAGTAGGTGTGAGCTGTCCTCATTGCTCAAGCCTTAAAGGATGAGTAGAGAAGCCTGACTTGCTGCTGGCACCCCGTGCGTCCTCTTTGTGACGTTCCAAATGGGATTCTTTTCACACTAACTGAATTTAGAAGGAACGTTTACAAACCCAGAAATCACATCTCTGACAACCAGGGGTGACAGTGTCACTGTTTTTGTGAATGTCCATGGGCAGAGCTGAACTGTCTTACGTTGCTTTTCATTCTCTTTTTAATGTTTTTGGAATTTGGATACTTTTGGATCCTGCTTTCTGGGAAGACCAGGAAGTAAACCTGGATCCAGGTGGGAGCTGGGCTCTGGTTCTCGGGCTCACTCCAGGCAGGGAAGGGGCTGCTCTGTCTCAGTGTTCTGAAGGTGGGAGGTATGGATTTGACTTATGACCCAACTTTGGGTCTCCTTTGTAAGAACTCACTAGTTATTAATAAAAGTTAAAAATAGCTCAGGCAGTGCCTTAAAACAGCCCTGTCCATGGTGCAGGAAAAATCGGGATCACAGCTCATCCTGGTGGAGATAAAACCAGGACAGCTGGAGGCAAAAGGCTGTTCTGAAAGCAGGGATTGAGGAGTTCAGCTGCTGAGCTGGGGAATGAGCTCAGGTTGGGAAATCCCAGGTGAGGACAGCGGGTCCTTGGAGCCTGGAGCAACGAGCAGAGCTTTGATGTCTCTGTGTAAATCTGGATCTAATTTACAAGGACTAGGACTATTGTTTTAAAGGTATTAAAGCCTGATCTTTGTGAAGCCCTAAGAGACCCAGGTTTGTTCTTCTGTCTCTCTGGTGGTGGTGCAAGGAGGGAATAATCCCAGTGAGAGGAAGCAAGAGAGGAGAAAGAAGTTGGGAATTAGGCCTCAGGAATGTGAGAGACTCTGTGTCATTGAGGAGTGGGAATTACCTTCACCCTCCTAAGGGTGTGTCCTTCCAGATAAGGTTTTCTTGGGGTACCTTGGTTTCTTTCAAGGTTAACAGTGCCTTTATGGGAGTGGGAAGTTTAACTCTTTGCTGGAAAGGCTTTTAAATTCCCCTTCCTGCAGCTCTGACAGTGGTGTCTGACTCACCTTTCCTTGCCACCTTTGCTGCCCTCCCAGGACCTGGAGCTGTGCAGGGCTGGCTTTTTCCATCACCATCCGGGGGCTGGTGGAAACATCTCACATTTTAGGGCTTCATGTGTGCTTAGTAAGGCTTGCAAGGCTGTTCCTGGGAACAAATGGATCATAAGGATTCTGTCGTGTTCATTGCCAGCTCATTAATGTCATGTTTCATTAATAAAAGGGTTGTAGACCTAAAGATGATACAATCAATCAGAGGAACGGGCTGATGCTATTAATTAATAATGCTCATGCTTTTGAGTCAGTCAGGTTGCTACTACACTCATTTTCTGAAACATTGAGCCTTTTAATTGTCATTAAAGTGAGGAAGAAGTTGGGAAGAGCCCAGCTCAGTCATCCCACCACCGGAGCTGCTGCCGGTGTGACCTGGTCTGTAGGTCACACCTGGAGACACATGCTGGTCCTTCCCTTTCCACTTGGGGGCTTTATCCGCTGGGACAGATGGGATAGTGCTTTGCCATTTTCCCTGGATAATGCTGTCTGCAGGAGCACTCTGCCCCCGAGGCCTGGGGGGCCAGGTGACCAAGTGTGGCCACCACAAGCTCCCAGTGCCCCTTTTCCATGGGAGAGGACATCATGACAATCCCCAGAGGGCATTTTTGAGGCCAGGGGCGAAGTGGTGGTGCCCAACTCTTGCAGGTCAGTCCATAAAATTAGATTTTAGTGCCAAAAGCTGGAATTAGAGACTGTGCCAGCTTGGACAGAACTGGGCTTTGTTTCATAGGTTAAGAACACGTATATTTCCTTGATGTGCTCTTGGTTTTATTTTTAACTCTTAAGCAATTTAATGTTTTGTAGCCCTGCTAGTGTTTCCCCTAGTTTTCCATCTGCTGCCGTGATTAATTGAAGTTTTAGCTTTCTATTGCCAGCCCAGAGCACACGGAATGGAAATCTCACCTATAGTATTTGGCACGGCACAGCAGACATGAATAACTTTGGAATCTGGGGGGAAAAGAGGAGTTCTGTGTTTTTGGAGCCAAAGTGGGGTTGGAAAGCAGCCCTTGCAGACAGCAGGATGCTGTGGAGGATCAGGCTGGAGTTCCCCTGGGTGCAGAGCTCCGGGCTGGAGTTTGTGGGTGTTTCTGAGGGGTGGGAAGCCACACTCGGAGACAATGGAGCACCAAGTTCCTCAGAGACAGCCAGGCAGCATGGTGTGCCAGAGCTTGGCTCTTTGGCTTTTTTCCACCTCCTCAGTCCTGGAAGCATTGTGAGGTAGTGGAAATTTGGAGTATGGTGTGGAAGTCAGGACTGATTTCCTCAGGCTGCGGGAGGAAGGAGCAGAGCAGAGCCTTGGAGCTCACCTGGGTTTGGCCAAAAATGGTTATTTCTAATCTGGATCATGTTTGGTATGAGCCACACAGGTGTGTGTGTGTCCGTCAGTCCCAGGGCTAGATGGGAATGAGGAAGGGGATGGGAATGAGGATGGGGATGATGAGGGAATGAGGATGGGGATGGGGATGCAGAGCAGTGCGGTGCAGCACAGTGGGGCGGCTTCAACTGCTGTTGCCACTGGCAGAAATGGGTTTTTAAGGAATCCTAATGGAAGCTGGGTATCCAGTGTAAAGGTACAGCTCTTCCTGAGCTGATGGAATTCTGCTTTGCTGGCAAAGGGTCTCCAGCTGTGCAAGTGTTGAGGACACAGGGGACCTGTGGGGACACAGGCAGGAGAGGAGGGAGCAGGGCCATCCCTTCTGCCAGCAGTTTGGATTGTTTTGGGGGGGATAATTCCACTCTCAGAAGCCTTCAGAACTTTAATTGGGTAAAGATGGAAATAGAAACCACAGGTCACAGACCTGTAGTTAACTGAAAACTCTGGTATGTGTGAAGCCCACAGTCCTGAGGGCTGGAAGTAGCCAGGAGACGTTCGTGAGTCATTTCACTGAAACACTGAGAACAAGAAACCCAGACACCGAGTCATCTGGTGGGGTATGACTGGAGTCCAAGCTGCTGGAGCTGGTGAGGCCAAGCTGGCCAGTCCAGGAGCCTTCCTTGCCATGGATCCTGCTGGAACAGCCGGAGTTACGCAATGAGGAGCAGCACACTTGGATTTCAGGAAGCCGGTTGGTGCAGGGCCATGCAGAGATGGAAAGAAAATATATTGCTTCCCATTTAAGTAAAAATATCACAGCTTAGGAACTAGTTTTCCAGCGGGGAGAGGTTGTTAAGAGTAAGACCAGCTGAAGAACAGTGTTAGTGCAGGTTTGAGGGAAGGGATGATGCAGAATCACAGTCATGGAATATCCTGATCTGGAAGGGACCCCCAAGGCCCATCCAGTCCAACCCTCAGCCCTGCACAGGCCCAGCCCCAAGAGTCCCACCCTGTGCCCCAGAGGATCATCCAAACCCTCCTGGAGCTCAGGCAGCCTTGGGGCTGTGCCCACTGCCCTGGGGAGCCTGGTCAGTGCCAACCACCCTCTGGGGGAAGAACCTTTTCCTGAGATCCAACCTGACCCTTCCCTGACACAGCTCCAGGCCATTCCTTGGGTCCTGTCCCTGCTCACAGAGAGCAGAGATTGGAGCTGCCCCTCCCCTGGCCCTCCTGAGGAAGCTGCAGACCCCAGTGAGTCTCCCCTCAGGCTCCTCCAACTGGACGAGCCAAGTGCCCTCAGCTGCTCCTCGTAAGGCCCCTCCAGACCCTTCCCCTTCCTCCTGGCCTCCTTTGGATGCTCCCTAATAGATCCACAGCTGCTTTAGGCTGCACAGGGAACCAAGTGGCAGTTTGCTTCCCAGTTCCCTCCGGCAGAGATGAAGTGAGGGACTGGAGGTGACCTGAGTCCTGTCCATAGCATGGTCAGCGACCTGAACACAGGCAGGTGTCAAAAGTGCTTTAAATCCCTTATTGAGCAGTGAGTAGGTGCAAATCACCCACTGGGGTTTGAACCTGGCTGCACACGAGGTGCATAAACAGTTTGTAAATCATTCCGGCAGGATTTTTCCTGCTGGAGAGGACAGGGGTGTCTGACCTGAGCCCCAGCAGTCGCTGAGGTACCTGAGGTGGTTTGTGCCGCAAAATAAAGTGGAGAGACGGAGTCCCCAGAGCAGAGTGAGATCACATGGAATTCATTTTGGGATGAGGTCACTGGGACCTGCTGCCTGGCTCTTGTTTGCCCTGTTCCAGGCTCTCATTCCTGCTGAACTCTTGCCATGCCTGGTTTGTGCAGGGGTTTCCAGGCAGGTTTCTTGTCCCAGTGCCAGCCTGGTGCCTAAGCTGATTAGCTCTAAGGAGATCAGACCTTGGCAAGGGGGGTACTGCAGGTAAACAGGGAAGCTTTTCCTACAGCTGAGCTCCAGTGTAGATGTGAAACATGTTTGCATCCTCAGAGGTGAGGAATGAGGGGAGAACCCCCAGGAAAAATACCGAGAAGTGCATTGAATGATAAGTAGAACTGATAAGGAGCCTAGTGAGAGACTGGGAGGAGAATCAGGCACAGATACTATCAGAGCCTATAAACACCGTCAACATGACAGCACAGATGAGCAAAAGGAAGAGTATTTGTTATCTGATGGAAAGCAAGCTTTAGGAAGAGCAGGGATCACAGCAGCAGGCATGGAGGGGATCCCTGGGAGCAGGTGAAGCTCCAGCGGGGATGGAGGGAGGGCAGAGGAGAAGACACAACATGCCGGTGGCAGGATGGGCTGGGGACCCTCGCTGTCCTCACCCCCTCGGTGCTCCTGAGTGGACCAGGAGGTACAAGTGCACCGGAGGGGTCCCTCGGGGTCCACAGTGTTCTCAGAAAGGAGGAGTTTGCTGTCACATTGAACTTGTGGATGGTGTTTGGAGCACATGTCACTGTTCTGTGCTTGGTGGCAGGTGGTGGCTGCACCCCACCAGTGCTCCTGGGGATGTGCCGGGGTGAGGGGGACCCCTGTGCTGAGCCTCCTCCAGGTTGGAGAAGGCAGATGCCACATGTGCTCTGGGATCACACCGAGCCCTCCTGCTTTCCAGCCAGGAAACCCAGAGAGAGGGAAATCTGCACCAGCATCTGGGAGGGAGCTGGGTCAGGGCAGCACTGCTGCCCCCAGGGCTGGGCTGGGAGCAGGGAGACCCTCAGCTGAGATGGGAAAACGCTGGGAAGTGTAGGAGAAGGCAGTGCTGTGTCAGACCCAACCACTGGGGTATGAGCAGGGAAAGCCTCGGACCCGGACCCTGCTGGGAATCTTTGCCATGGATGGCCAGTTCCCTCTCAGCAATCCCCTCATCCCCCAGGGCTCTCCTGGCTGTTGTGGTGCCCAGCAGTGTGGTCAGCACTACACACACCATGTCCTGGCACAGGGATCCCTTGGCACCTGCAGTCCTGCCAGGGATTTATTTAAATCCTGATTTTCCAGGTGCCATTGAGCAGCTTGCGGTGTCTGACCCTGACAGCTGCTCTTGGTGGGGTTGGTGGCAGCTCAGACTGTCCACATCCCTCCTCTTCCCTTCCCTGGGATGGGGTTTGTGTGAGGATACAGAGGAAGTCTGGGCTCGGGGATGTAGCAGAGTGTGGATCTGGGATGGTCCCGAGGATCCTCTTGTAGTAAAGCTGTAGGGCTGCCCATGCTTGGGAAGAGACATCCCTGTGATCCTGGAGGGAGGGATTGGTGCCAAGATATGGATTTATTGATTCCTGCTGCACCACTCACAGGGACCAGCTGGCTCTTCCTCATGCCCTGGCAGCAGTCCTGAATGGACCGTGGTCCTCAGGGGTTAACTGGGCATAACTGGGGCCAATCTGGGAATTCAAACTGGAGCCCAAAAAGTGCTGGAGACCAAGAGGTTCTGGATATCAAGAGGTGCTCAGCAGGTTTTCCACCCAGCCACTTGGCCTTGCTTGTGTTGCTGGGTTGATAGGGATCCTCTCCAGCCCTGGTGCTTGCATTCCTGGTTTGCATTCCCCAGTTCTCCAGGAGCACAGGCATGACAGTTATGGAAAGCTGCCTTGGGAGCCAGTGACCAGCCTGTGCCACCCTTCCCTGGAGAAGTGCCCCTGGAAGGGTGGAAGCAGATCTGTGCTGACATCAAAGGAGCGAGCAAACGATAGGCATCATCTAATTGCTGCCTCTCCCATTCCTTCTGACTCTGGGCCTTCCCAGGCTGGGATCCTTATCTCTGGGGTTGGGCAGCAGCAGTCCCACCTCTGGGATCTCTGTTACCCAGATAAGGTCCAGGTGGTGACGTCTAACAACCTGAAGAGTTGTTGGAATAAAATGAAATGGCATTTCATGGTCTGGCTGGGAGAGAAGTGTCTTTCTGCAGCCCCCAGCCTGCAGGGGACAGTGTGTTTCCCTTAGGAGTGTGCTCAGGGGAAGGGAGGGAGGTGTGGAGCACCCCAGGGATCCTTCTGGAATGGGAGGTGGCTCCTGTGCTGTGGCAGCTCAGGGAATTCCTGTCCTTTCTGCTGGATGGAGGTGGCTGGTCGTGGAATCACAGGAAGGTTTGGGTTGGAAGCGACCTTAAAGCCGTGGGAAGGGACACCTTCCACTAGCCCAGGTTGCTCAGATCTCCATCCAGCCTGGCCTTGGACACTTCCAAGGATGGGGCAGCCACAGCTTCTCTGGGCAACCTGTGCCAGGGCCTCCCCACCCTCACAGAGAAGAACTTTTTCCTAAAAAAAGGAAACTGGAGCTCAGGACGGGTCCTCAGTCTCTTGCCTCGCGTGGCCCCGCACCCAGCCCTGCCCTTGGGTGCCCTGTGATTCACTGGTGCTTTTGGGGCCAAAACCAACATCCAGAGGAGATTTTTCTGAGTAATTCTGTCACCAGGAGCTCACAGAAACCAATTACCCAACCGCAGCGCCGTTGCTGTGGATTGCTCCAGCCTTTCCTTTCCCTGCCTGTCCGTCCCTCACGCGTGTTTCCCTCTCCCCACAGAATTCCATGAACCTGCCTCCCGACAAGGCCCGGCTCCTGCGGCAGTACGACAACGAGAAGAAGTGGGAGCTCATTTGTGACCAGGTGAGGGGGCTCTGGGGGGATTTTGGGAGCTGTGTCACTGAGAGCACCAGCTACTTCCTCGGCAGCGTCCCTGGGCCGAGAAGGGACCTCGCAGAGGACCAGTGTTGAGTAGTTTAAACACTCATTTCTTTGGCCTTATGCTCTGCTTTTGGTGACTACCCATAACAGTTCCTTTCTTTGTGCCCCACAGTGGTGTTTCTTTCTCCTCTGATGTTACAGTCACTCTGTGTGTCCTCTGGGTGCCGAGTGCTGCTGGTTTTGCCCCGCACACACTGCCCTGCAGTCACCTCTCAGTCTGGTCTGTCCTGACCTGTGTCGTGAACAAATGCTCTCAATCCAGGGAGTATTTGGGTCCCCACGTCCCGAGCATTGTCCCTGCCAGCAGTAGCTGTCACCTTCAGGCACAGGAGGCTGGTGATGCAGCCTGAACTCCTGTTCACCTCCAGAGGCTGGAGACAACCTCGGATTAGGCAGCGACAGATGCTGAGGCATCTCTGTGTGGGAGCTGGGCAGGCCTGGCAGAGCACACAACAATTAACAGGTTGGCTCTGCCATGGTGCATAAGCAGAAGTGGCATTACTGGGGAAAATGGAGTGTGAAAAAGGTAGGATGTGCACTTGGGAGCAAAATCAGGACCTGCCGGGAAGTGCAGCAGTAATGGCTGATGGAAGTAATTGGTCCAGGCCTGGGAAAGGAGTGTGGTTCCTTGAAATATAAACACGGGAATGCCGGGGTGGGAGTTTGACAGGAGTCGTGCTGGAGGTCAGGAATATTTGGATAAGTACATTTATGGGACATTTCCTATTTAGCTGCAACAGTGGTGGAGCCTCTGATAAAACTGTAGAATCCCAGAGTGGTTTGGGTTGGAAGGGACCTTAAATCCCATCCAGTGCCACCCCCTGCCATGGGCAGGGACACCTTTCACCAGCCCAGGTTGCTCCAAGGCCCGTCCAACCTGGCCTTGGACACTTCCAGGCATCCAGGGGCAGCCACAGCTTCTCTAGGCAACCTGTGCCAGGGCCTCACCACCCTCCCAGCCAGCAATTCCTTCCAAGTATCCCACCTAACCCTGTCCTCTGACCGTTTAAAACCATTGCACAGGTACCTTAAAGTAGAGCTGAATAAAGAATTACTTGCTCTTTTCCCATGAGTTTTCTGTGCAGAGAATGTAAAGCTTGACCTATTTAAAGTTTTGGTTTAGTGAGACACTGAAAAATTGCAGGAACTACTGTGAGTGATTGTGGCCTTCCCTGGATCCCTGGAAGTGTCCAAAGCCAGGTCGGATGGGGCTTGGAGCAACCTGGGCTAGTGGAAGGTGTCCCTGCCCATGGCAGCGGGTGGACTGGATGAGGTTTAAGTCCCTTCTAACTCAAACCAGTCTGGGATTTGGTAGTTCCATGATTTGTTTCCTGGGTGTTTTCAGAGCTCGGGGAAGTGTGAGCTCCATGCTGGAGTCCGTGTGCTGCCCTTGCTCCGAGTTGGCAGCAGGACAGGCAGAAGCAGTTTGATCCGAGCCTGGATGTGCAAATTCCCACCTCGGAGCTGATCCACCCTGTGCAGCTGCTGCTGATTCACTGCCGAGCTCGGAGATGGGAGGGCTGAGCAGATGGGAAGGAAATCTGCAATCTGGAGTAATTGTGGCTCTTAACAGCTCCTTGCACAACTCCAGTCCACCCCCGGGTTGGGATGAGGCTGTTTCCCATCGCCTGGAGAGGCCGGGAAGCGGCACGAGGCTGATGGAACCAGCACTGTGAGCCCAGCACTGCAAAGAGGAGGAGGAGAAGAGGGAGGAGAGGTGACCATGTGCCACCCTTCCGTGTCCAGCCATCCAGGGGGACTCTCCTGGGCAGAGAGGGGCTCTCTGGGGTCAGTCCCAGCCCCAGGGGGTGCTGCCAGCCCCCTCTAAATCAGATCATCCTCTGAGCAGGAGTTGGTAAAAGCACCGAAACGCAGCATATGGGGTGTGAAATATTTATGTGTGTCCTTGTAATGACGGGGCCAAAAGCACTTCCAGGAATAGGGTTTGTGCACAGTGGCCGAGTTTGGTGTGGGGGCATATTTTCACTGGTATTTTTTTCTCTTGGTTTCACCCCCCACACCACTTTCACCTGCTTTTGCTTGTAAATGAATGTTACAGCTTGAGGGAATTAACTCTTTCTCTGCTGTGCTGGTTTCCAACTTATATTTGAAAGGAGAAAATGTCCAGAGGTTGATCTGCAGTGATGTTTTCGAAATAGTCTGAAAAGCAGATCCTGGATGCTTGTCTGCGGAATATTTTGAGAATATTAGAGAGAGTTTGGCCCCCTAAAGGAACTTCCACTTTTGCAAAAGTGGGATTAACAAAAGTGGGGAGCTACAGGTCTCCTGCTGATGGTAGTAATAATAATAATAATCATCTGCCATGGGTAGGATTGTGTGCTTTGTGCTGAATCATTGTAAGGGTTGCAGGGCTGGTTGTGGAGGACTCATCCCATGTGGAATTTTGTGTTCCTTTGTCTGTAAACCTTGAAAGCATCTCAGCATTGCACTGGTGTCCTCAGAGCTTACTCCCTACCCCCGGTTAGGGGACAAGGAGGAGGAGAAGAGCAAAGCCAGAAAACCTGTTGCCCACCCTGGAGAGGATCAAGAGTGGTCATCTGTGGGGTTGGCATTGGGAAGGATCCAGGCAGGGAAGAGGATGCAGCTTCCTGGTATGGAAAGCCAGGAAATGGGATCCTTGAAGCCTCTTTTGGTGTCTTCGAGGCCTCTCTCCCCAGCTGGGTGCCATGAGGTGTTCCAGGGGGACAGGGAAGTGGAGGGAACAGGTTGGGAACATCTTCCAAAGTTCTTCATTGCCCTCTAATGGCAAATGGTGGCAGGGGCATCACCGCTCCTCACCTCTGGAGGCAGGGAGGTGTGTAGGGACTGAGAGACCGGAAATGAAAGGTGTGCGGTTCACTCCCAAAATATCCCCATGGAGGGGTTTGGAGAACCTGGTGAAACTCCCAAAGAAGGCTGGTGCTGGTTGGTTTGGAGGCTGGTGGCCAACGTGGAGCTCACCGGGGTGGTGGTGGGTTTGTCCAGCAGCTCATGGGTGGGGTCCTGTGCCACTTGTTCCAGGGGGCTCTGACCCTTCCAGGCCTCTTTTGGGGGCAATTTCACCCCAAACAAGTCCCTGTGGGTGCCTTGCGGGGGCTACATGTGCGACGTCAGGGGTTGTTTCCACGTGTGACTGGGAAGCGCGTGGGAATGTTGGATGCACAGCCCCAGGTGAGGAGCTTGTGCTGTGCCAGTCGCTGGCTGGGTGAACCCCCAGCTCTGCCCAGGGGATCCATGGATCAACATGGATGGTGATGGAGTGAGGAGCAGGGTTTTGTGGGAATGTTGTGCTACTTATTTGTCCCAAATATCTCAGGGGAGCCCCAAACCTCTCCTCAGAGATGTGCCGGAGGGGCCGTGTTACCATGTGGTGCCATTGACCTTTGGGTAACAGGGATCCAGACTGTTTTACCAATATCCAACCAAGCATTTTCTGTCTCTTTCCAAGGGCTGCATTTACAGCTCTGGGTTGAGAGCCTTTTCTTAAAAAAAAATAGTGACTATCAGTGAATCTCCCTGGCTGTGGAGAAATACAGGGGAGAAAATAATGGGTTTTAATGGAATCGGGAGCTGTTGAACTTAGAGACACTCGTGGCTTCATTTGTCTGGGTGGCCCTGAGAGGAGACTGGAGGAACATCAAGCAGGGAGGGATGGGGTGGTTGGAGATGAGGCACAAGGGGTCCCAGGCTCAGTGTGCTGGGGCTGATCTCCAGCCTTGGAGCATCTCGCCCTCGCACATCTTGGCCGGGTCCCTTCCAGGAGTGCTGGTGACCTGGCGTGGCAGGAAATGAACTGTGGTGGAAATGCCTCGTTCCGCCTCCTAATCAGTGCAGGGAGGAGCAGCTGCTCTCGTCTCATTCCATAAGGAGACTTCTCTGTGCCATGTTGTCCTGCTGGTGGGCCTGGCCGCATTTCTGGGCAGGATCAAGCCACACTCCGGCTCTGTGGGAGATGGGGGAATTATGAACCACATTCATGATGTGTTTGTGCCTCAGGAAGGAGAAGACACTGGTGTCCAGCCCTGCTTGTCCATCTCCTTCCCCAGTGATCTCCATCCGTGGGCTTTATGGTCTCCCAGCAGGCCCCAACAGCCCGCGGGGTTCCCATCCCATCGGATGCTCCGTGTGCTTGCCGAGCATTTGTGAATCCTAGGAATGAAACAACTTAGCAAGGATAATGATAATGATGATAATAGCATATGTACTGATGCAGAAAAATGTCCTGAATGTTTTTTGGAAGCCAAAGATTGTTGGAAAAGCCGCGATTTCCTGCTTACGGAATTAATACGTTTTCCAGATTCGCGTGACCAAGAGATGCATCGAGGTCTTTGTAGGATCGTGTGGAAGAGGAAATGCAGAAATCCAGCAGTTCCTCTTGGCTGTAAAAGTAAACTCCCCCCCCAGCCCCCATTTTTTTTTAATCCATCGGAAAAGAAAGGGCTCATTCTGGATATTGCTGATAGAAGAGGCACAGGAGTGTGTTGTTCTGCTGCATCCAGGCTTTCCCCATGGATTACAGAATCATGGAATGGTTTGGGTTGGAAGGGATCTGAAAGATATCTCATTCCACCCCCTGCCATGGGCAGGGACACCTTCCACTAGCCCAGGTTGCTCCAAGCTCTGTCTAGTCCAGCCTTGGACGCTCCCAGGGATGGGGGAGGGACATCCTCAGCGATTTTCCAAGTGAAAAGGGGACCTTTGTCCTCGGGAATTAAGTTAGTTTGCTTTGTAGGTGGCTGACAAAGGCAGTGGTGAGTTATTGCTGCTCTGCCTCTCTCCTTTCAGGGCTGTGGATAATGTTGGTGCTCACATGAGTCACACAGAGGAGATAAAACAGGTTCCATCAGGATGGATTAACATTGTTGTGTCTGAATGGCTCAATCCTGGCGGGACCAGGAGGAGAAGCCACCACGTCCCAGTCGTGATGTCACCCCCTGGCTTACGCTGTTTGCTGAGCCAAGTTTGGCCACTCAGATCTGGATTTTAAACTTTATATGTGTGTGGTAAACTGGCCCCCCCTCCCCCAACCTCCTCCTCCTTCAAAGAGTGTCAAACCCTCGCCATAAAAATCCAGATTTTTGAGAGCAGATTTGGCCAGGGAGCGGCTGGGAATTGCCAGGAGTGGAGAGGAGGAGCAGACAGGAGAAAGCAATGAGTCTTAGCTCTTTATTTCTGGTTTCTGAGGCACATGGTTTGCAGAGCAGGGCCCTGTTGTTGGCTGGGAATTGTGGTTGTGGGGATGCTTCTGGGAAGGACCATGAGAGGACCCCAACTCCACAGCAGCCATGGGAAGAGGAGTATCAGCCTCCAGCCAGCCCCACCCGGTGGGAGCTCCCAATCAGTTTTTTGGGAGCAGGAGAGTTGTAACCAGGCACTCAGGGTGATCCAGAGGCTTCAGGAAGCCTTGGGCTGCCCTCCCTGCACAGCACCAAGCCGTGGTTCTTGCAGCTTCTTAATGAGCCTCTAATGTGAAACAGTCAAAGCTGGATAAACCCAGACAGTCATCATAGCCAGGAAAGGGCAGTTTTAAAGGCTAATCCCTCATGGCTTTCCAAACCAGAAAAAAAAAACACTTTAAGGGGCTGTAAAAATCTTTCCAGGACTAGGAGATGTTTCCCACAAGTAGTTCTTGGTCACTTGTTAAGGAAAAGCATTGCTGGTGGCTGCTCTTCGTGGATAATGGCTTTAAAATCCTCCAACCCAAAGGATTCCACTCCACAGGAGTAAGCAGCATCTTTTTAAGTGAAGTTGCTGTAGAGATTATTACATAAATACATAATTACAGCCAGGTTTTAAGAAAATAAACAAAAACATTGGGTATCTGCAGCCCAGACTGCAAAATGAGCTCACTGAGTCTCCTTAAACATTTCATTTTGAAGACTCCAGCTATTAAAACTGGCAGTTGGGAAAGGCTCCTGTCACTTCAGCAGCTGATTAGTTGGGAAGAGAAATAAATCCTTAAGAGCAAAATAGCTCCTCTGGAGGATTAGATTAAACCCAGCAGGAGAGAACCCCCAGAAAGGGAGGGGTAAATGGGAGAGTGGAGGTGGAGCCGTGGTAGGCTGGGATGCTGCTGTCAGGAGGAGCAGGGGGTTGGAAGTGGATGATCCTTTGGGTCTCTTCCAACCCGAACCCTTCTGGGATCATTCTCTGACCTCTGGCTTGGTACTCCACCACTTGGAGATGCAAAGAATAGTATTTGGGCATGAATATCAAGTGGCACAGTGAGAACACTTCTGCCTTGGTGGGATTTGTAGAAAAGGATGGGATTGTTCAAGTGCTGCAGCGTCTCTGGAGCTCATATGGAACTGTTGAGGGGAAAAATAGGGAATGGTGGTGGTCTCCAAGGTCCAGATAACTCCATGGCTCTTCACTGGTCAACCATGGGCCAGGTTCTCATTTACAAAGTGCTCTTTTGCCTCTCTGCCAGTGGGAAGGAGTTTTAAAAGAGTTTAATGGATGGAAAATGCTGCTAAATAACTTATATTTGTGCCCAGTGTAAAACCACGGTGTCCCGGGGCGGGGGGGCTGTAAGGCTGACTCAGGAACTGGCCCAGCAGTGTCCTGCCAAACTGACAGGGAAATTTAGGTTGGATATTGGGAAGGAATTGCTGGCTGGGAGGGTGGGGAGGCCCTGGCCCAGGTTGCCCAGAGAAGCTGTGGCTGCCCCTGGGTCCCTGGAAGTGTCCAAGGCCAGGTTGGACGGGGCTTGGAGCAACCTGGGCTAGTGGAAGGTGTCCCTGCCCAGGTCAGGGAGTGAAATAGGATGAGCTTTAAGGTCCCTTCCCACCCAAACCATTCTGGGATTCTGGAAAAGGGTCTGTCTGAGCCATGGGAACCATCTGAGATGAGACTGGCTCCGGGAATCCGTGCTGTGGAGCCAAAAGGAAACCGTGACCATGGACACAGTGCAGGGGGAGGATGGAGCGGGACAGGCCCTGTTGGTGTCCCTTTGGCCAGAGAGGAACTTTCAGTGAAGAACTTTGCGTTTTCTGGACTGTTTTTTAGATAAAAAAGGAAATGCCAATTCCAGAGCCATGTTTGGCCCGTAGGTGTGAAGGTGCCTGGAAAAAGAATCCGGTTGTAAAAGAGGAAAGACAGATCTGGTGTGTGTCCTCAGAGCTCTCACCGGGGCTGAGGGACCAGGGCAGATTTCTGTGTTCATTTTTTCCTGCTGACCACGGTGAATTACTCTTTTTACAGCAAGATAATAACAGGAAGAACTTGTGGTGTTCAGACAGTTCTGGTAACTGGGCAGCAGAGTCCTGTTCGTTCTGGAATAACTTCGGGATAATATAGTCAAGATTGCATCCTGACCTAATAAAGGGAGGGTTCAGGTAACAGTTATAAAATGGGACATTTCAGGAGGAAATTGGTATGAGATCTTTCCTCAAGGGAGAGGGGCAGAATAGTTTAAAAGTCTTCCAAGATACAAACAGTATCAGGACTTTTGGTAATGCTCTTAACAGGTTTGGACAGAGCTCACTGCTCATGGAACAACTCGTGTTTCCCAGCAGCTTCAGTGGGATAAACTTCCAGCAGGCCATGCCACTGGGAAAGCAGGGAAAAAATCAAGGAGTTCTCAGGGTACAGGCTCTGCAGACCTTGTGTTTGTCACCAAAATCTGTGATTCAGGCCCAGATGGGGCCGATGGGGAATTGGAGGTTGAGTGACCCCCTGGACAAGGGGTTGGAATTTTGAGGGATGATTCTCAAAGGAAGGCAGGGATCTCATGGCCTGGACTGGCAGCAGGTGTGTGGGATGGGGAAGGGGATTGGACTCCCTGCTGTGTGTGACAGGAAAGCAGGGCAGGGCCATGAGATGTTTCACGTGGGGAAAGGCCAGCAGAGGCAACCTGCCTTCCTCCATCTCCTGGGGTTGATCACACTGATTCCTGGGAATTCCAGTGGGACAGGGACGGGCATCAGATCCGTAATTTCCCTGGGAAATGGAACGGTGGCCTCAGTAGCGTTTGCTGGCTCCCTTCCTGGTGAGACCCCCCTGCAGAGCTGCCTCCAGCTCTGGGATCCCCGGCACAGGAAGGACACGGAGCTGCTGGAGCAAGACCAGAGGAGGCACCAAGATGGTCAGAGGGATGGAGCCCCTCCTGGTGAGGAGAGGATGGGAGAAACGGGATTGTTCAGCCTGGAGAAGAGAAGCTGGTGGGCCCCTTCCAGAGACAATCCAATTTAATATCATGGGGTTGGAATATTCCTCCTTCTTGCTGATAACGCTACTCTTAGGTTCATCTTTCTGTGATCCCAACAAGGAACGATGAGACTTTTCCCATGCCCATGCAACGTGGTTTTGGGCTTTTTCCAAGTGATAAAAGAGGTGTCTTGGCTTTTGTGGTGATGGTTTCAATCAAACATGGGCCTGCATCCACTTTTCTATGCCTTCTCCTTCCTCTCCTGGAGAGCAGAAACCCCACAATTCCAGATGTGTGTGTTTGTTTGTGTAATTAAAATTCAAAATTGTCCCTGAATATGTAACATGTATTTTTATGCATCTGATATAAATATCCAATTTCAGACTATCAAGATACATACAAATTTGTTTTATTTGCATGCATATCATATGTGCATAAATTGTATCCTTAGGAATATAAGGCATGTACATATCAAACTACATCCTAATTATATAGTCTTTAAATATATGTGTGTGCACCTGGTTTATATATAGAATAAGTAAATACAGAAGATGTTCTGAAATGGTTGATGTTTATTCTTGTCTCCTTTGCAGGAAAGATTCCAAGTGAAGAATCCTCCACACACATACATCCAGAAATTAAAGGGCTATCTGGACCCAGCAGTAACCAGGAAGGTGAGGATCATCCTGTTTCCTCTTGCTGTCCCTCATCCCTCATCCAGGATGGTCCCAGGGTCCAGGTTCCTTCCTGCCTTTGTGTAAATTCCCTGAAAAGTCTCCCTTCAGAAGGGAATTGGGAATGTGCTGCAGTTTTCACAGCTGGGGGAGGGGAGCAGATGTTGGAAAGCAAAGGACCATCTGACACACAACACGACTTGTTTTAATAACGTCAGCTCCAATAAACAGTCGGACAGATTATCACAGAGCTGGGCTGCAGGCCCGGCTTTCATGTGGGCAGGGAATAAAACCACTGTGTGAGGGCACTTTGCTCACCATTGTGAAGGGGGTGTTGAGTTTGGAGTCCTTTTCCCTGGGAATTTGCAGGGCAGAGGTTCGGTGCAGCTGGCACAGTCCCCCTCCTCCGGGGTGTGTTTACATGGCACAGCTTCCTCCATCCTTTTGCCTGTTATTTTATCCAAAATAGTTTGAA
Organism: Cephalopterus ornatus; assembly: GCA_013396775.1. Classification (NCBI taxonomy): domain Eukaryota; kingdom Metazoa; phylum Chordata; class Aves; order Passeriformes; family Cotingidae; genus Cephalopterus; species Cephalopterus ornatus. Next base: position 98,387 of record VZRE01002164.1, read on the forward strand.
AATCACTTGTGAAAGACTCAGAGTCTTCTCTTGACCTTTGTGTATCCCTGAGTGTGGATTCTGTGCTGGGATGAGTTTGGGGCTGGTTCTGATATTATGAAGCCCAACTCTGAGGGGCTTATTGTAAAATCATGGAATGACAGAATTCTGGAGTGGTTTGGGTTGGAAGGGACCTCAGAGCTCATCCCATTCCACCCCCTGCCAAGGGCACTGGACCAGATTGCTCCAGCCTGGCCTTGGACACTTCCAGGGATCCAGGGATAGCCACAGCTTCTCTGGGCAACCTGTGCCAGTCCCTCACAGGGAAGGCTTAGGAATATCCTCCAGGATTTTAGACTGTCAGTAAACTTTTATCCCATTTAGAAGTCCGTGGCTGAACCTTTGGGATTTAACCCCGTTGGCCATCAGCTCACATCCTGTGGGACAGCTGGAAGGGCCTCTGGAAAACAATAAAATGAGGCAGCAGAGCAGAGCAGATCCTGCCTTGGACTGGCTCTGCCTTGTGCTCAACAATCCCAGCTTTGTGCTGCCAGAAATAAGCCCTGCAGGAAAACACGGATCCTGACACGGGCCTTCCCTGGAGGTGCTGCTCCATTCCTGGGACAGCAACAGGGGACGTGGAGTGCCCTGTGCTCCAGCTCGTGTTTCCTAATACCCTGGGACAGTGCTCCTCTTGTTGGTGCCTCTGACCGTGAGGAGGAACCCATTCAGCAGGAACCCATTTAGTTGGAAACCTTCAGATTTGTCTGGGGCTGATCAGAGATGTTTTGAGAACACGGTGAACGAGGTCTTTGTGTTTTTCCTCCTGAGGGGTTTTGAGGTTCATTGAGTGTTTGGCTTCGCTCCGTGGGCCCACATTGAGGCCTTTCTTATCCTGGTGCCACTCTGAGGGTCCCATGACAAACGACAAACCCAAAGGGCCTAAAAATAACCCCGCTGAGTTCCTCTTTGTGGTATTGTTCCGTATCACCCGCAGCCTTTCCTCAGCCCGGGCTGTGGGATGGAAAGATTTACACATGGAGATGGGAGAGCTCGTCTTACTGGGATTATTGCTGGGATGGAGGTGGTGTCAGTGGTTTGGCTGCTGATCCCCAGCGTGGCCAAGAGGAGGTGGCTCCAAGCTGCTGGAAGTGTGTTGTTTCAGCTCATAATTGGGGTTGTAATGGCTCTTCCCGAGAGAACAATTGCTTTTTGGCTGAGCTGAGTTTTGGAGTAGGGAATAAAAAGGTGTCGAAATGACACATTTTCAAAGCAGCTGGGTTTCGTGGCTCTTGGAGCTCATTAGGCACCAAATTGGGTCATTAAGGGGCTGAGGGCACTTGGTTTTTTCATCTGGAAGAGACTGAGGGGAGACCTCAGGGGTCAGCAGCTTCCTCAGGAGGGGCAGGACTGAGCTCTGCTCTGGGGGGACCAGGGACAGGACCCAGGGAACGGCTGGAGCTGTGTCAGGGCAGGGTCAGGTTGGATCTCAGGGAAAGGTTCTTCCCCCAGAGGGTGGTTGGGCACTGACCAGGCTCCCCAGGGCAGTGGGCACAGCCCCAAGGCTGCCAGAGCTCCAGGAGGGTTTGGACAACGCTCTGAGAGTCAGGGTGGGATTGTTGGGGTGTCTGTGCAGGGGCAGGACTCGGACTTGATGATCACTGTGGGTCCCTTCCAACTCAGGATATTCCAGGATTCTGTGATTGCTCCCTGCCCTGGTGGCAGAGCAGCCTGGCCTTGCTGGGGGTGACTGTTCCATGTGGGAATGTGCTGCCTGTTCCTGCCATGCCCTCCCAACTCATCACCCATCTGCCTCTTTAAACCTCAATATCTGACCTTGATTTGTGGGGAGGGAAGGTTTTGTATTGCTGGAGTCACAATGTGAGAGCTGGGGGGAGAAGGTGCAGGGTTTGTGTGCTCTGAACTGATTAAAGAGGTGCAGAGAAGCTGTGTCTGAGCCATGGGCAGTGACACCTTCCACTAGCCCAGGTTGCCCCAAGTCCCATCCAACCTGGCCTTGGCCACTTCCAGGGATCCAGGGGCAGCCACAGCTTCTCTGGGCAGCCTGTGCCAGGGCCTCCCCACCCTCCCAGCCAGGAATTCCTTCCCAGTATCCCATCTTGTTCTTCGTCCACCTTGGCTCTCATTTCCCTTGTTCAAAAATGAGGATTTGCCAAAATTTATGCAGCTTGTTTCAGCACTTTTCCACGGGCAGGGGCGAAGAAGACGATCTTCCTCCAGGTGGGAGAGGAGGCGACCTCGTTGTCTCTCTCTACACCTTGTTTTGCAGAGGAAGGAGAGGATCTGCTCTGGTCCTCACCAGAGAGTTTGATGCTAAACCAAAGCTTGTTTCGTAAAGAAATGTTTATTTATCTGCAGGCTTTTAGTTTTCTTAATCCTGGAAGCTCCAGAATGTTCCTGGGAACAGAAGTGATTTCTCCACGTGTGTTTTTGTTGACTGCTGGGGTGGTGTTGTTGCGTTCCTGGGGATTTTGAGGAGTTCTCAGTTTACCTGAGGACTCTTTTCTTTATTCAGTCTGAGATGTTGATATTCTTTAATAGCATCCCGTGACTCTAATTGTTATTTTTGCTGCTCACTCTGTTACAGAAGTTCAGGAGACGAGTCCAAGAGTCGACTCAAGTGCTGCGAGAACTGGAAATTTCTTTAAGAACAAACCACATTGGGTAAGAAATTTTGGTGCCTCTGCTCTCAGATTTATTTTTACACATCTCCTGATGGATGTCTTTGAGAACACATCTCCTGATGGATGTCTTTGAGAAAACATCTCTTTGCATGTCAAGCAGTGATACCACTTGATTGATTGTTAAAGCCTGTGGGGCTTAGTTGAGCAGAGCTGGGCATCCTCAGGAGAATAATTCAGCTTTAATGCTTTCCTGAGAGATTCATCTACATCTCTCTGAAGGCTGAGGAGACACTGAAGTCAACTTCTGTTCATCCTCAGCACATGGTTGTGTCTAGAATAATAATAGAGCTAAATATAGATATATTTATATTTATTTATAACCCCCTCCGCTGTTTAATAGCTGTAACACGGTGCGGTTCATGAAGTCTGACTGGGAGTAAAATTACCAGGGTTTCTCTTCCACAAAGCAGAAAATTCCTCTCAAATAGCCAAAGAATTGCCAGAGGTTTAGTTTTTTATCAGACATCCCATTCCCATCCACATTCCCACCTCCCTGTGTTGGGTCTGGGGACCAGGAGCTGATTCAGCTCTGGTGCATCAACCAGGGGGTTTCTTCAGTGCTTTATTTCCTGATCACACACTTTGCCCAGCAAAATGATGAGGATTTTGCTCTGGTTCTGAGGCAGTGAGGCTGTTTTCAGCTGTTCTCTCTCCGTGGGAGGCAGTTTCCAGCAGTTCCCAGCGTGGTGGTGGGGATCCTCCTATGAGCTGCACCATCCCAAACCTCCTCCCACACCCCTGCTCTTCCTCCTGCTGGGTTTTCCCTCATTTTCCAACACTGAGGATTCCCCAGCAGAGCCCTGAGGCACCTGAGCTTGATGTCCTGTGGATTTGGGATGGTGCTCTGCGGATTTGGGATGTGCAGAAGGAGGTGTGGTGCTGCCCCAGCTCAAGCAAAGAGGCTGCAGGACCCATGTTCATTTATTTGCTTCACTTGGCTGAAGGATGAGCTTCAAAATCCACTTTATCAAACACCAGGCTGGTTATTTTAGCAGGTAAACAGGGAAAGATTCAAAGCCTGAAGACCAGAATAACTCAGAGGTGATGAATTCCCACCCTGGGAGCCTGGGGCTCCAGATCCCTCCCCACATCCTCAGTAATTCCAGTGGTACCTCCCCACTCCCAGGGGCATTTGCTGCCCTGGTTGGGGTTGAGAGCTGAGCTGGGGCTGTGCTGAGGCTCTTTGCCCCTAAATGGATGGAATTCCAAACTTCACTTGGCATCTTAAAAATCTTAGTAAGATAATTGACTTTTCTGAATTATTTTGTGACGCTCAGGGGCCAAAATTCACTGTAACCTTTTAAAAAGAGAAGGTAAAATAACTGCTGAATGCACATGCAGGATTTCTATCAGATTATTCTTTTCCTGCTGTGCTGCCTCTGGGCTTTGACAGACTTCTGGAGATCAGGACGGGATAAAAACTAAGCCAGGTCCCTGTGACTTTGTGTGTTTGGAGGTGACCATCACAAAAACCCCTGGGTTTAGTACATTCATAAAGCCATTTAAAGGGCAGCTTTAACGTCTCCTAAATAAAAAAGGCTATTTTAAAAGCCTTTTTTTTTCTTTTTTCTGCGTGAGAATTAAGGTTTTGCCCAGTGGTGCAGCTTCTCCTGCAGTGGGTCTGTCCAGTTTATCTGAGAATTCCAGTGACTTCCCAAAGCCCCTGAAAAGGCTCTGATGTTTCTTTAACAGGTGGGTCAGGGAGTTCCTGAATGAAGAGAACAAGGGCCTGGATGTTCTGGTGGAGTACCTGTCCTTTGCACAATATGCAGTCACGTGAGTAACACATTCCTGGGGCTTTCCTGCTGGGAAATACGCAATACTACTGGATAGTAGGGAATATTTTGTCACTGGAAGAGGGGTCAGGCATTGGAAGGGGCTGCCCAGGGCGGTGGTGCAGTCACCACTTCAGAAATGAGTGGATGTGGCACTTGGGGACATGGTTTAGTTGCCAAGGTGTTGTTTGGTCAAAGGTTGGACTTGATGACCTTGGAGGCCTTTTCCAGCCTTAATAATTGCATGATTCTGGGTCTTAAGAGCAGAGAAGATGGTAACTTGAGTCTGGAATAATTTCACCCCAAGCCTAAATTTAAACCTCGAGATTTTTTATCCCCAGGGCTGTACTGACACATGTTTTAGCTTTGGCCTCTGATCCTCTCAGGGGTGCAAAAAACAAATGTGTGGAAGGCTGGAGGCTCCCTTGGAAATAGGTTTGGAATTGGTGCCCAACCCTAAGGAATTGTGTTCCTGCTGTGTTCAAAGGGCACATCCACACCCCAACCACTGCTCACAGCCAGAGCTGGGGGTGTCCTGGGCAGCAGATGTGCTCCAGGAAAACAGGAGGAATTTTTAGGGGGATTTTGCAAGTTGGGAAGGCTGGAAACTAATTTTTTTCACTTCTGACATCTGGGCAGTTGGGGGTCACATTTCTTTAGTTGTGTAGGTGATAAATCATGACACATGTTCTGAAAGCAGAGTGGGAAAATGAGCTTCCGTGGGTTGTTATATCACAGAATTTGAAATAGATTTTCAGCAGAGAATCTGTTTTAAGTATTTATTTATTTATTTTATTAATTTATTTATTATCATGGAATCATCCCAGACTGGTTTGAGTTTGGAGGGACCTTAAAGCCCATCCCTGCCATGGGCAAGGACACCTTCCACTAAACCAGCTCCAAGCCCTGTCCAGCCAGGCCTTGGACACTTCCAGGAATGGGGCAGTATATCCACATTAATTCAGGGTGTTGTAGCAGATTTTTTTGTATGAAAGTGTCTAAAAAGAAGCCTTAGGTTAAGGATACTGATAATCTATTTTTAGCAAAGCTGCCCTCAGATTTATGGTATATCATTGCACAGAAAAGGGATTTTTGGTGGGGTTGCAGAAAAATTAATGAGGGAAAATTACATGTTTTAAAATGTTACTAACTGGAAAAAACTGTGCAGGGCAAAAAGAAGTGTTTAGAGAAAGATTCTCTTCCTAAATTTATAGAAATGTACGCAAGTGACTCGCTGGGTTTTTTCCCCCCCTGACGTGGTAAACATGAGTAATAACCTCAAAAGCTGTAAAGGGAACAAGAATTCCTGCTTGAAATAGCAGAACAACAGGCGGGGAGTCAGCAGTCAGAGAGGGTCTGGGATGATGATGGTGATTTGTTGCATGTGCTGGGAGATTTGTGAGGCCAACACGGTGGTGGAGGAAACCAAACCAGTGCTTGGACAACTGATTTGTTGAGGTGAAGTGGAGAGGGGTCTCAGCGTTCCACTCTTCCCCTCAAGGCAGAGCTGTTCCATCGGCAGAGCTGGATTTGTGTTATGTTGAGGGAGAATAGCATGTAGCTGTTTGATCCTGGCAGGATGTAAAAATCCACATGGATGTGGCACTTGGGGGCATTGTTAATAGTGGCCTTGGCAGTGCTGGAGCATGGTTGGACTTGATGCTCTTGGAGGCCTTTTCCAGCCTGAAAGAATCTGTGATTCTGTGATTTCCTTCCCCGCTGTGGAGCTCATCCCGTTTCCCTGGACTGTACTGAGTCCCTCAAACCCCACACTGTCTTTAAGTCTCCTTTTCCATCACTATTTCACTAGATCACACAACCCCAGCCTGGTTTGGGTGGGAAGGGACCTTGGAACAGCTGGTGGAACAGTTGGACTCGATGGTCTTGGAGGGCTTTTCATTTGATCTGCTCAAACCTGGCTTTGTCCAGTGACTTTGTGATCCCCGTCAAACCCACAGCTATTGAACAGGAAGGAAAACTTGGGCATCCCTTGTGCCTAACCTGGCGCTGGAATTCCTGTTTCCTTTCAGGTTTGACTTTGAAAGTCTGGAGAACAGCGTGGAGAACTCCATGGACAAGTCCAAGCCCTGGAGCCGCTCCATCGAGGACCTGCACAGGGGCACCAATCTGCCCTCCCCGGTTGGGAACAGCATCTCCCGCCCGGGCCGACACTCCACCCTCCGGTACGGGGCCCTTGGCACTGGGGCCTTCTCCCACTCGGGTATCCTCCCTCTTCCCTCTCTTCCCAGCAGAGCCGTGACGTTTGTAGGGAAGGTGTCTCTGTGCTGGTGGATTGAGCCGGGGAGTGCTCAGCCGGTGACACGGGGCAGTGTTCCACAGCTGGGGAAGGGACAGGGATAACTCTGCCTCCTTCCCAAGGGCAGGATGGTCTGAGGATGTGTTTCCACTCATTACAATGCACAGGGGAAGCCATTCCTCTTCTCCAAAATGTGTCTCAAGATTTCCATGGGCCCAGCCAGTCTGGGGCTCTCCTCTGTGTCCCGTCTCTTCCCGCAGCACATTCCTTCCACGCTGCCACGAACGAGATCTCTTATTTTTTTGAGAGGCCACTTCCATCCTTCAAACATGTGTCCCTCTCTCACCACCCCACGCTTTGCTACGGAGTCTCTCTTTCCCAATCCTGCCTTTTTTTTGTTGTTTAATTTGTGGAAAAGGTGGGATCATTTCCCGGGAGTGGTTGACGGTCACCCCTGTTCTGTTCCTTGGATGCTCCACTATTTAAACCACACTGAGCACCTCCCTCAGACTCCAGCAGTGTTACCTGGAGTGCTGGATGACTTGGGATTTTTTTTTTGGTTGCTGCAAAGCCCTGTGAGTGTAGAAGAGTCCAAAAAAGATGGAGCCAGTGAGAACTGACTTCCAGCCTTTTCCTTCCAGCAGAGGTTGTTTGGCTTTGCCAGGCAGGTGACCTCGACCCTTGGGTTGATGCTCAGTGCCCGAGTGGCTCCGGAGCAGTACCTGGAAAATTTAGTTCCCAGCCCTCAGGCAGTGGAGAGGAGGAGACAAGCACAGCTCTGGTAAAGAAATCCAGGCTCTGGAGTGCAGCAAAATCACTTGAGCCGTCGATTTATTATTTTTCTGGGTGTTTTTGGTTTTCTCTGCTCTTTAATTGCTCTGACAGGAACGGCAGAGCCCTGTGCTGGTTCCATCTGTTTTTGGGAGGAGAGCTTGGGATTAGAAATGCCTGAGTCAGGAATACATTACATGTCTCTTACATTGTTTCTCTTCGTTTCCTTCCATCCTTTTTCCTTTCTCACATCTCCCTTTACTCCTCACCTGTTTGATTCCCCGTCTCAATGTCTCCTTCATTCCCTTCTCCCTCTCAAACGCTTCTCTCTCATCCTTCCCTCCTCTCACACACCATCAGATTGGTTTCTCTGCCCGAGCAACTTGAGTTCAAACGCTGCCAGAGCTGCTGGTCAGCCACCTGCCTCTGGAGCAGCTTCACTTTGGGCTCTGCCGATGAGGCTCCCAGCCGGAAAATCCCGTAAGTCCCGAGTGGAAGGTCCTCCGGAGCCGGGGCTGTGCAGGGCATGGAGCCAGGGGCCAGCACTGCTCCCCATGCCGGATAATCTGGTATCCACACGGATTGGTCCTGCCCCCCAGGAGGGTGCCCAGTGTCCCAGGCGTGTGGTTATCACATTATAGAATTCCCAGAGTAGTTGGCTTCCATAGAGCGGGATTTTCGCGGAGAACGTGGAACGGGGTTGACTTTGAAGCAAGATCCGAGTTCTCTTTGTCATGCCGCAAGTAGTGTTGTTAGTTTTGTACCTGAAACGTAGAGCCTTTAGTCGCTGTCCATCTTATTTCATCTTTTTGTTATAAACAGAGACTTTATTCAGATCCAAAACTGGCACAGAAATGGGATTTAACACCGTGTTTTCCAGCCAAGTCCCTCCAGAGCCATCTCAGTACTGGGGCAGCTTAGGCAGAAACTGTGTGGAATTGGCACATTTGGATTGATCTTTGTTGTTGTTGTTTTTTTTTTTTTTTAACTCTGTGTTTTAAAATGTGTGTTTTTGAAAATGTGTATTTTTCCAATACCTAGGGATGATGTGTATTTAAAAAAGTAAACGCTGAAGGTAGGTGGGGAGGTTTTAAGAAGTTTTGGTGTTTTTTTTTGTGGAATTGCTAAATAATTGAAATGGAATCTTTTCCTGAGAACGAGGTAGGTGCTCATCAAGTGAGGAGCGTGTGCAGGATAAGGGTTTTGGGCAAAACCAAGAGGTTCCTGCCCTGCCACTGAGTGGTAAATGAGGATTTTGGGATGTGTGGACACTCAGGCTGTAGGTTCTGCTGTGTGGAAGCTGCTCTTCTGTCTTTGTCATGGAAACCATTCAGCTGGGAGAGACGAATCCCAGAATTCAGGATGGTTTGGGTTGGAAGGGACCTTAAAGCTCATCTCATCCCACCCCCTGCCCTGGGCAGGGGCATCTCCCACTAGCCCAGGTTGCTCCAAGCCCCGTCCAACCTGGCCTTGGACACTTCCAGGGATCCAGGGGCAGCCCAGCTGGACTGAAAGATGTGCTCCTCCCTCTTGGATGAAAAAGGAGAAGGCTGTCAAATCTTACCAGGATAATTCCAAATTCCGGAGCTGGCCTGGGGTGGACCCGGAGCTCTGTGTGTCCCTTTGGTGGCTCAGCCCATCCCTTTCCAATCCTGACTCCAACTGCCTTCCCAGAGCTTTGTTTAACAGTGCTAAACCCTGCCAATTCCCTGCTCTCTGGGTTTCCTTGGCAACTGAGGGTTTTTTCCTGAAGAGGAGGCACAGGGATTTGGGAAACCGACACCAAAACGAGGGCAGGAGGATAAAAAAGAGGCTGAAGCTTCGGGGATTTTATTGCTGCTTTTTTGGGACAAGGAGCATTGCTGAGAGTCAGAGTCTCCTGTCAGATAAATATTAATGCAGCCTTTGCAGGGTCCCAGCCCATTAGAAATTCCCTTTCTTCCCAGTCAAATACTGGAGTTTTTATGTGGATTGAAGTGAGAAACTTCAGTTCTTCAAAATGTCCATGAGAAGAGAAGGATCCAGGCACAGGGAGCTCAATCCATAAATGGGCTTTGAAAGGGTTCAGTAATTGGACTTTAATTTGACACGGCTTCATGTGCTACAGTCGTTTAATTTGGGCTTTGCCATTAACAGTTTCACTGCTCAGGGACCTGGGAAACTCATCCTTTTGGTTGGATATTTCCTAATTTAACGGAGCATGTTTGTGATCAGCTCTAAGAGATCAGAGAAACCCCAAATTTGTAGGATGTGCCAAAACCTTCCTCCTCTAAAGCCACTTTCTGCTGTCAGGAGGATGCTGATAATACAACCTGCCCCTCAGTTTCCAAACCACCACCAATCAAATAGCAGGAATGTCGCCCAAAAACCACCCAACCCCAGGGAAAACCAGCAGTCCCAGCCTGTGGAGAGCTGGGCCAGCTGCCAGGGGGGTGGTGACATCCATCCTGGGCTGCCCTCTGCTCTCCAGGGAGCCAGTGGAAAGATGAGGGCTTTTTGAGCAGAAAATGAGGTAAAAATGAGAGGAGAGAGCAGCTGTAATTTGTATTAATGTGGTGCATTATAAATCTGCATTGGACTGGAAAGATGTCATGGAATCCCAGGATGGTTTGGGTGGGAAGGGACCTTAAAGCCCATCCAGTGCCACCCCCTGCCATGGGCAGGGACACCTCCCACTAGCCCAGGTTGCTCCAAGCCCCATCCAACCTGGCCTTGGACACTTCCAGGGATCCAGGGGCAGCCACAGCTTCTCTGGGCAACCTGTGCCAGGGCCTCCCCACCCTCCCAGCCAGGAATTCCTTCCCAATATCCCATCTCTCCCTGCCCTCTGGCAGTGGGAAGCCATTCCCTGTGTCCTGTCCCTCCATGCCTTGTCCCCAGTCCCTCTCCAGCTCTCCTGGAGCCCCTTTAGGCCCTGCAAGGGGCTCTCAGGTCTCCCTGGAGCCTTCTCTTCTCCAGGTGAACCCCCCCAGCTCTCCCAGCCTGGCTCCAGAGCAGAGGGGCTCCAGCCCTGGGAGCATCTTCACATCCCTAAGGAAATAAAAATGATAAATGAGTTATTCTTGAACAGAAAGTTCTGTAAGATCTGGGTGAGAAAAGAACCCTAAAACTCTGCATTTCAGCACAGGATTAGCCTTGGGTTTAATGGTTTTTTGTTTTCCCACACGGCTGCAGAATCCCAGCTGTGGAAATCCTGGATCCTGCGTTCTTCCCGCCATCCTCCAGCAGCAAAGTCCCAAAACTATGGAGTAACTCCTTCACCACGTGTGAGAGGGACCAGAGTGGCAGGAGGAACCCATTATCCACTGCAGCAGCTTCCACACGCTCAGATTTTCTGCCCCTGCTTCTTTTGGGAGAAAAGGGTTTATGGTTCCCCTCTAAAGGAGGGGCCGAGGAAATAAAAGAGGAACCATCTGAATTGAATTAGCAGGATAAATATACTCGTGGTGACATAATCCTTGACCTGCAGCAGACAGGAAATCAAACCCAACGAGTCATCCAGATGCTGGGCTCAGCCAAGTGCTCAGGAACCAGGAGTGAAAGAAAAGCAGGGGAAACTCGTCCACCCTTCCCTTGGCTGGCGGCGTGTGGAGGGAGGTGTCGGAGCTCCCACCAGCCTGCCCTGCTTTGGGGAGGGAACAGAAACACCAGGAATTGTTGGGATCACCACTAGTGCAGGGGAAGCATCTCCAACCGTACTTGTGATGTGTGGAGTCGTTGTGCAGGAGTTGCTGTGCAAAAACTCCTCGTTAATTCTTGGCACTCAGGTCTGTGTGAGGAGGTTGGAATCTGGTGAAGAGAAGGCGTGGAAATGTAGGGCACAATCAATCCCATCCGGGCTGAGGGGTTGGATCTGCTCTCCGGGGCAGATCCTGTACCTGGGTCTCACCCCAATGGGACACTGACATGGGCTTTTCCACCCCTCTGGAAGAAGGGAATGTTGGCTGCAGCTCAGACCATCCTTTTGGTGCCCACATTGCTCTGCAGTGCCAGGGTTTGATTGCAGAATCACGGGTTGGGTTGGAAGAGACCAATCTGGAAATGCCGAATTCTGGCTTTACGATCATCTTTTTTTAGTTTAAGGAGACTCCCCCCATTTCTTAACTGTCAGATGGTTAAAGGCATTCTGAAATTTAGGAGCCGGTACACTGAGGAAGTTTTTTCTCCTATCAGTGCCATGATAAAGATCTCATTCATTAATCTGCTGATTTAAAATGTAAAGGAAAAGAAAGTCTGCAACCTTCAGTGATTTAAAGCTGAGATAAGTCGTTGTAGGGACAATCTCTGACTAGAAATGACTTTAAAATCCTTTTATTGCTATGTTTTCTTACTTGGACAAATGAATGTCTGAAGTGGGCTTCCACGTTCTCCAGCCAGCACTGGCAGCATTTCCACACTTCCCAGTTCAGACTCCCAGTTCAAGGCTGCTCTGCTCCTGTTTTGTCTCAGGAAGGGACATTTGGGAAGAGAAGGAGTCCCTGCGTGCAGGGTCTGTGTGGGCAGTGAGCTGATCCATGGGAAGGAGGCAGGACGGTGGGACAGCCCTGGCTGGAGCTCCTTGGCAGCCCCATTCCCACCAGGAGAGCAGCCAGAGTTTCCAGGTGCAGAGCCCCCGTCCAAGGAGCTTGGAGCCATCAGCTTCATCCTGTCCTGGTTCTCCAAGGTGCAATCCTGGTCCTCTCCTCAGAATCCACTCCCCAAAATTCAGCTTAAACTACCCTCTGTTCTCAGCCAAAACTGGGTCATCCTTCCCACAGCCCCGAAATCCGCCTGCAGTGCCCTGAGCTGATTTATTCATTCATATTTATGGGGGGGGAAAGTCGTTTGATTGAATCCTGCTTTGAATTTTGGGATTTCTTTCATCTTGGCACTGCTGGAAAATGAAAGCCAAGGGGAGGAGTTGCTGAGGGCTGAGGGTTGTGGGCTCTCCATGGGCAGAGCTCCTTGACTCCCCCCTCATTCCTCTTGGTTCGGACATTTGAAGGGAGGGAATTTGGAGGTGTTTGTGTCAGAGACTGATAGTGAATCACAATAATTCAGTGTGGTATTACTTGTTCATGTCTTTACTATGAATATTTACTGTCTCCTGCGCTGGCACTGCAGCTCCTGGTCTGTAGAGCCAAACATCTGGATTTTTCCTGTGAACATCCCAGCCCCTTTTCCTGCTTTATTTCCATGAACATTGCCCCGTGTTCACCTGAGAAACACCTTCATTCTCGCCCTGTGGAGGGATATTTCTCTGCCTTTCTTCTCACCCCCTGAAAACAGCCCCATGGTTGATGAGAGCTGTTTCTCTCTGCAGGTACAACACCTTGCCAAGCCGGAGAACACTTAAAAACTCCAGATTAGTGAGCAAAAAGGATGATGTTCATGTCTGCATCATGTGCTTGAGGGCCATAATGAACTACCAGGTGATTCCCTTTTGGCACCACAGAACTATTTCGGTGTTGGGGTGGCGGGGGGGGGGGGGGAGGGTTAGGGGGGAATTTTGAAGGTAAAACTGATGCAAATATTTACATTCTCATTANGGGTTAGGGGTGAATTTTGAAGGTAAAACTGATGCAAATATTTACATTCTCATTATTAAAATGGGAAGCAGCAGGGCTCAGTTCTCATTTAGCTGTGCAGGTGATTCATTGCAGGTGGGAAGGCACAGGTCATCCTGTGCATGATGTGCTCCTTGTGCACTGACTACTTAAACCTGCAGCTAATCAGGTTATGATTAGTCTCAGCATTTAGTCCTAACGCTTAAAAACAGGAGATTTTTTTTTCCAGAAGATGCAAAAATCCCAGTTTTCCCTCAGTAAGTGTTTATGGCAAGGCAGGGGGACAACTGGAGGTGAACCAACTAAACCAAAGCCAGCCTGATTTTCCCGAGGCTTTTTTTTTCCTCTTCAGTGGGATACTGGGAGCATGCAGCTTGTCTAGGGAGCTTCAAGGACTTGGGATTTTTTGCTAAAACAAGGAAAGCCTATGGGGAGCACCTTTCTTAGGAGTTCCTGAGGAGTGTAGGAGGTATCTGTAACCCCCCTCTGCCCTGGGGGGTCCCAGCTCCCTGGGGTTTACAGGGATGGGAAGGACACAAGCCACAATCCTAATAACCAGTGGAGTATTTTCCAAAGGAATTGTGTTTTCATTTTTGGAGAGCAACAACTGCTTTTGGCAGCTGAACTTCAAACTCCTCTTTAGGGAGGAGATCATGCACTTGACTGTCACAATTAAAAAGGGGCTGGAGGGAGGAAAGGACAAGCAGAGGGGTTGGAAATAATGTAGGAGCAGCTCTTAGACCCCTTTTTGTTGGCTGATGTGGCCAGAATGAGTATTTTCAACACTGCCAGTGACTGGAAACTGTAGGATCGTGGAATATCCAGAGCTGGAAGATTTTAGGAACAGTGGTAGAATGAAATATTTTGGTTTAACCAGTAAACTCCACGAGGTTTTGTTTGGCTTAAAAAACTGCCACAGGGTCTGCTCAGAGAGATGGGATTCTTTGGGTTTCTGAGCAATAATTTGGGTATCAGAACTGAAGCAGGACTTTCCCTTCTCTCCCCAGTATGGATTCAACATGGTCATGTCCCACCCCCATGCCGTCAACGAGATTGCACTGAGTCTGAACAACAAGAACCCCAGGTAAGTGCACTTGCTTTTTGAGGGTTTGACAAGCAGGTAAGTAAAGAGGACTTGGGAGGGGGTTTTCACCTTCAAAAGGGTGTGTTTGTGCACAAACCTGTGGCAAAAATCAGATTAAATCTGTATAATGGTGCAGGTGGATGAGAAAGTGTTGTCTAATTCCAGTGGCTTTGAACTGACGGGGGGAAATTTGGGTGGGATATTGGGGAGAAATTCTTCCCTGTGAGGGTGGGGAGGCCCTGGCACAGGTTGCCCAGAGAAGCTGTGGCTGCCCCTGGATCCCTGGAAGTGTCCAAGGCCAGGTTGGACGGGGCTTGGAGCAACCTGGGCTAGTGGAAGGTGTCCCCCTGCCCATGGCAGGGGGTGGGGTGAATGAGCTTTAAAGTCCCTCCAAGCCAAACCACCCTGGGATTCTGTGATTCAGCTGAAACTCAGCTGCTGAAGCCCCTCAGCTCTGTTGCAGTGCAAAGAAACCTCCCTGATAATGAGCAGCTTAAAGTGGGATTTTCCTGAAGAGAGGGAAAATCTTCCTTAAAAATGTTATCCAGGGAACCTTAGGTTTGAGTTTCCCTGGGAGAAGGTTTCATTCCTGTCCTGGGTCAGGTTGCTGTGCCACCACGGGCATAATGTAATTCTACAGTGGAACTGCTGGCTGTGAATCCATGTCCCTCCTCTCCCACACTTGTGATCCCAGCAGCCTCTTCCTGCAGATCCTGGAGTTCTCAGCCTTTCCTTGTCTAATGAAACCAAACCTGGCAGAGGCACTTTTCCAAGGAAAGATAAAACTGGGGGCTGAGATGACTAAACGAAAGTATATGTGTGTTTACAGGGCCTTGGCTTAGGCTGGGCTCTGGTCTGACGGAGCATCAACCTTGTCCTGGTGGAAACAGGAACTTCCTTCCTTCCTTTTATTCAGCCCTAAGTCAGCAAACACATGCACAGATAAATAGGAAGGACAGGGGAAATTTATTGTTTTTGTCACTTTTGCGCCTGGAAATCAGGTGGTCGAGGGACAAACCCCAGTTTTCAGTTGTGAAACAAGTGGCTTATTTTGATTTCTGTTTATAAAAACGTTGCTTTAAAATGTGACTGAAATAATCCAAGGACAAAACTTGATGTTAGTGCTGTTCAAAACCCCAGTCTGTGTTTGGTTTAGCCCTGTAACTGAAGATACCAGAGGTTTGAGTGCTTGGGGTGGGTGAGATGTGCCAAGGGGAAGCAGCAGCTCTGGGAATGGGATGTGGAGCTGATCCCATTCCCACTGCGGAGCTGAGGAGGAAGCAGGTGGAGGGGGACTGTCGGGACTCCATCTCCTCTGGTTCTTCCCAAATAGATCCCATGGACACAGCCGAAACTGTCCTCTCCTTGTCCCCATCCCAAACATGTGGGGACCTGGGAATCCCTCTGATCCCAGAGATCCCCTCTCCCCACCCCCACAGCCCCTCATAACCCACCCTGGGACAGGATATTCCTGAAGATCCATACACGAGCTCCTTGATGCCGTCTGAAAGAACCCCCCTTGATGAGTGAGACTTGACCATGACCCATTTAAAATTTCCTAGGGAAGTGAACATTTTATGTGGTTCCCAAAGATAACCCTGACCCTTTGAAAGCCAAAAGGTATTTCTTGTTCTGTAACATCTGGTTTGAGGCATGAGACTAATTTTATGTGTCTGCATGGTTTTACTCTGCTCAGAGCTTAGCTGGCCAGGAAATCTTTTGCTTTCCACGAATCCTGTAAGGAAATACTGTGGATTATTTTCCTTAGGGTAACACCCAGTTTGCTGCATGGTTTTCTCTCAGTGATCTGGTGTTTTCTCTCTGTGGCAGATTGATTTCTGGTTCCTAAGGAGAAGGACGTGCTGAGGCATCCTGTGTTCCTGCAGTGAACTGTGTGTGTGTGTGGCTCTGAATAACACAGATTATCGCAGAGAGTTATTCAGATTTGTACCAGGAAAAATGCAGATTGGGATTATAAGATATCTCCTTAAAAAGTGGGATCAGAGGAGGCTACTGGGGCTTTGGGAATCTGCCTCCCCCAGGTGTGTGCAGGGGAGTTCTCCAGGAGTAGGAGCTGTCAGTGATCTGCCTTTCCCAGAGTTCTGCAACTGCCTTTTTGCTTGAGTGTCTGAGGTGTGGTTTCAATTCCTGCATGTTTTGAGAAGCATTAAACTGGGGGAGAAGTGCATGATCCTGGGAGAGGCCAAATTCCCTGGATCAGGGATGTTCAGTGTCGTACATCTCGCAGGTTTATTAATTCAAAGGAATTAAAAACACAGGGGAGGGAGCTCCATCTCCCACGTTGTCCCACGGGTTTGGAAGCAGGTGCTGGTCACTGAGTGTCCCCTTTTCCTCTCTCCACAGGACAAAGGCCCTTGTCTTGGAACTCTTGGCAGCCGTTTGCCTCGTCCGAGGGGGACACGAGATCATCTTGTCAGCCTTTGATAACTTCAAGGAGGTACCTTGGCCTAATGCATGTAATTTGGGTGTTATTCCCTCTCTTATTACTCCTGGAGCCTTCTCATCCAGCTAAATTCCCTGGAGTCGAGATTTTCCATGAACTACAGGTTTTCCTTGGAGGTGCAAAGCAGCTCAGTGGTGACCGTTCCGTCGTTTTCATGTTTGTGGAAAAGAGCTGTAATTCCAACAGAGTGAATCCAGGCTGGGAATTTGAGCTCCCTTTGCTCAGTCAAATGGTGTCCCATCATTTTGGGACATTTGAAAGCTTGACTCCAGTCGCTCTGTCTCTGAAAAAACCAGGAATGCTGTGTTAGATCTCCCATTTCCAAAGCCATTTCCACATGCCCTTGAAACACAGTTCCTGGATTTACCTTCCTAGGAATTTTGTTTGTGTAGAAATCACAGAATCAAGTTTCTGTCAATCACAGTGACTGCTGGAATTCATCCAGGAATTCCAGTTGGCTCAGGTGTCATTTATGGGTGTACTTTTCAGGTTTGCACACAGTGGTTAAAAGGATTTGGGAATACTGTGTGAAGGTTTGGAAGCACTAGTGGGGGGAAACAAGTCCTAGAAAGCTGCTGTCTTAGTTTCCTTTGGACATTGGCTATATGTGTGGGGTTAATATCAAGTTAAAAATGAATAAATTACGACTTCGCAGCTCCAAAATTGTTAGATTTGATGAGTCCCAACTGGACATACAAACACGCAGGGTGTGTTTCCTTGAAGCTGTAAGTGGATTAATGCAGATGATCAAGGGGCCAAGTTGGTAATTTTTGGATGTTTTTGTGTGAGGGGAATAATTTCTGGCCTCGGAAGGATTTGCACGTTGTAGATAAATAAGGGAATTTTGGGGGTGCTCGACATCATCCAGAGCAAAAGGTGTGAGCGACCTCCAGTGTGGGCCTGTCGTAAAAAGCTCAGCTCTGTGCAAGTCCAGACCTGTCCTGGGTGTGGGAAGGTTGTCCTGAGGACAGAGGGAATGGGAATAGCACGGCTGGGAAGTGGAAGTTGGGTTGGAAGTGTGTGACCGCGGAGAGAGCCTTGCTTGGGGTGACACCAGTGGGAGGGACGCTCAGAAAATGGCATTTGGGAAGAGGTCTGGAGGCATCCAATGCAGGCAAAAACTGGGAATTGTGGTTTGGGTCTTCCACTGGTTCGTCTGTGTCATATCGTGTCTTTGTTTGCACCTTTGGGAACCGAAGGGATCAGGAGGCAAAGGCAGGGGAGATTGTTGTGAAGAACAGTGTGAGAGAAGGGCTCTCAGTGGGAAAAGCTCTGTATATGTGCAGATCACAGCGTTGTTCCTCCAGGGTTAAATTCTCCTGGGTTCTCCTACTCTGTTATGGAAGAAATAGGGCTCAACGGGGAGGCCAGTGTGAGGGACTGGGGATAAATAAGGGCTGCAGCTACATCCCACTGGGTGGGATGGTCTGGGAGGCTCATTGGATACCTCACAGGGAAGGATGTGGAAACCCCAGGTGCTTTCTTACCTTCCTGACATCCTCAGTCAAGGTTTCGCTCCTTCATGTGCTCCCAGGTTCTCTGTCGTCTCCCGCTGACGCAAATATTCCCATGGAACCCATTCAGTTTGTGTGGAATTAGTTAGTTATTCCATTCCTTTGGGGTTTGAGCAAGTGATGGTGGAACTGTCTGGGTGTTGCAGTTGAAGTAAGGTCAGGGAGGGGATTTACCTTCCTCAGTTCTGCATTTAACTGCTCTGCTCTTCCTCAATTCTGCTTTCGGATGCTCTTTCCTTCCTCGGTTCTGCATTTAACTGCTCTTTTCTTCCTCAATTCTACATTTAGATGCTCTTCCCTGTCTCAATTCTGCATTTAACTGCTCTTTCATTCCTCAGTTCTGCATTTAGCTGCTCTTTTCACCCAATTATGCTGCTTATTTCTTGCTCTGTGCTGTTGTTTTCCACCTTCCTTCTGGGCAAGTTTTCAGGAATGGTTTCAAGTTTTCACTTTTATGTTATAAACCCCTTGAGTTGCTGACAAGTCAAGTACCCAGGCTTGGGTTTCCAGCCCTGCACATCCAATTTAAATTGCTGTGAGCTCCATAATCTTTGTGTGGCTGCTGTAGCTCTGCATTTCAGGGCTGCCACGGTGCTTTCATGCATATTTAGGACAGATTTGACTTATTGAATTAGATCGCTGCCACTCCATCTCCTTGCCCTGAAACAACTTCAAAAGAAAGCTGAACTCCTGCCTAATAAAATCTAATAAAGTCAGGAGGGAAAACAGGATATTTAGCACCAAATTCTGTTCTCATTTCCATCGGGGTGAACATCAGATGTTTCATCAGGCTTTGAGCTTTGCTCTGATGGAAATGAGAGCAGGGTTTGGTTCTTGTCAGGGGTGATTTTTCAGTTGAAAATGGAATTTTTGCGGAGACCTCATAGCTCCTTCTGGTATCTGAAGGGCCCACAAGGAATACGGAGAGGGACTGGTCATCAGGAACTGCAGTGACAGGACGCAGGGAATGGGTTCAAACTGATAGAGGGGAGATTTAGGTTGGATATCTGGAAGAATTTCTTTTCTGTGAGGGTGGGGAGGCCCTGGCCCAGGTTGCCCAGAGAAGCTGTGGCTGCCCCTGGATCCCTGGAAGTGTCCAAGGCCAGGTTGGACGGGGCTTGGAGCAACCTGCACACTTCGAGGGATGGGGCAGCCCCAACTTCTCTGGACATTTGCTGCTCTTGAATACCTGACAGATGAGGAGAACCTCAGTCCTCTCACACGACACCTGGTTGTGGCCATGAATTCTGAGCCCTCAGAGGCCTTTGGGTGCTTGGGAATTGGGCAGGGAGCTGGAAGGTGGGGGCCCTGCAAACAAACCCCGTCGTGCCCCTGCATCAACTTTCACGACCCTGAAGGGAGCCAAGATTGTTCAGCCCTTGCTTTTCACAGGGCTTAATCCAGAGTCAGATTTCCCCGTTGGAATAATGAACGGCAGCACTGCAAACAGCACTTCTGAATTATCCTTGTGGACCAGCAGAATAACTCGAGCTGGAAGAAGCTGTTTGCAAGTGCTGGAAAATGTAAATGCAGTTGTTGTTTGTTGGCTTTTGAGAGTGACTTAACCCTGCTGTGGAGAAGTAAAAGGTATTTTAACCTAGTAAGTATTAAATAACTGTTTACTTAACCAGAAACTTACGGGAAAACGGATTTTTTTGTTCTCCAGCGAAGTGCAGGAATGTCAGCACGGGGAAGGCAAACAAAGTGTCCCTGTGGAGCGTCGTGGGCCGGCGGTGGGAGCTGCTGCTCACACTGGGCTCTTGTGGGGCACAGAAAGCCAGCATTGTGCTGCTGGACAAAGGGGCACAGACAGGAGAAGGGGGCACAAAGGCTCCCAGGGGTTTTTGGGCTGCAGATCCATCAGGCCGTGTGTGACAGCACACCCAGTATGGCCTGGGTTCATCTGCACACTGCGTTTGCTCTGCCTCTCGCTCTTGGAGAACTCCAGGAGTTACTGAAGGAGGAGGAGAAGCTTAAAACAACCTTTGGGGGGGGCATTTTAACATTGGCACTGGCAGAATATGTCTTGTATTGCAAAGCCTCTCCTATAGTTTAGGTGTTTTCAATTTGCTCCATCAGAAGGTGGTTTTCTTGCCTTGAGGTGCTGAGTTCACCTCGAGGGGAACTGCAACCAGAGGGTTTCATTTTCTGCCTGGAGTTTGGGACCACAAGTGTTTGCTGATTGAAAGGGACCTTAAAATTCATCCTATTATACCCCCTGCCCTGGGCAGGGACACCTTCCACTAGCCCAGGTGGCTCCAAGCCCCATCCAACCTGGCCTTGGACACTTCCAGGGATCCAGGGGCAGCCACAGCTTCTCTGGGCAACCTGTGCCAGGGCCTCCCCACCCTCCCAGCCAGGAATTCCTCCACAGTATCCAATCTAATCCTGCACTCCTTCAGCTTAAAGCCATTCCCCCTTGTCCTGTCAGCAGGACAGTCCTCCAGATGTGGAGGAGTTCATGGTCTGGCAGCTGTGTCTCAGCAATCCCGCCTGGATTCACTGCCCCCTCGACATGGAACACGCTGGCTCTGCCTGGGGTGACGTTCAGTTACAAGCTCCATTCTCCAACAAACACGAGTGTCTGAGGTGAGAGGGTGATGGATGTGCTTCCACCAGCCCAGGCTTTCACCTTCTGCCTGACACTGCACATGAGAACATCTTCGGTTTTCCCAAATCCCAAATCTGCTGCTCCCTGCCCAGGTTGCCGTTTGAGGTGCCCAGAGAGGTTGTGGACTCTCCATCCATGAAAGTGTCCAAGGCCAGGTTGGACGGGGCTTGGAGCAGCCTGGGATCGTAGATGTCCCTGCCCATGGCAGGGGGTGGGAATGAGATGGGCTTTAAGGTCCTTTCCCCCTCAAACCATTCTGTGATTCTGGAGCATCTTCCAGTGATCCGGCCCCGAGAGCCCACGAGGGTTGTCGTAGTTGAGCTTTGCTCTTGGGTGGTCTGGATAGAAACTGTGTGACCATTGCCAGGTGGATATGGATGCAATCCTCACTAAATTTTTCATAACAGATCCTTTTGCTTCCTTACAGGATTGTGTTGTAGCTTTGTAATAGATCCATGCTGGACTTCCTTCGTTAGCACACGGAGAAAGGACCCTCCGTGGGTGGTTTTCCATAAAGCCACATTGTTCTTCCAGAATGACGTGGGCTTAATGTGACCTAAAGTGGGTTTTTTCACAGCCTAAGCAGAGACAGAGGGTTTTTATAGCTGTGGTAACTCGTTTAATCTTGCTTCTTACACAGAATAAAGCCAATAAAAGAAAGCTCTGCCTCTCCTCGGCCCAGCCATGCTTCCAAATGACAGGCCTCGGAAATTTATTCCAATAGAAATGGCAACATATGGTTTTATGTGGTGGGATTTGATTTCAGCATTCTCCTTGGCTTTGGGCCAGTGTTCAGGCTGGAGGCTCCAGCTCCAGTTTCACTCTCTTTAATCTTCCAGGATAAATTATATCATTTCGTGAAAGTCAGTTTTGCTGCCTCCTCAAACACACACAGCCCAGCCCTGACTCATCCCAGCGTAGTGGGAACTATCTGGGAGCAGCCACCGAAAGCCACAGGTGGTTGCTGCTTTTCCTCTTCCTCAGCTGCTGTATCCCAGCCAACCAGAGCTGCTCTGTCCCGGGATCTGCTCTGCCAGGGCACTCTGGGTTGCTCCTGATTTAATTAGTCAGCCCTAAATGGCTCAGAGTTGTTTGTGTCAGCTTTTCTCGGCCCTGTGGAATGGTTTGCATTAGTTTTCCCAGAAGTCAGTCCTTCTGGCTTTATTGTTGGGGGATCATATGCGCCATTGTTCTGTTTGGTTCCACAATCCGGGGTTTTGGTTAGATCAGCTCCATTTTTTGTGACGTGGGTACAAGAGAAATTGTGGAAGCCCAGAGTGGTTTGGGTTGGAAGGGACCTTAAAGCCCATCTCATTCCACCCCCTGCCATGGGCAGGGTCACGTGCCACTAGCCCAGGTTGCTCCAGATTTTCCTCCAGCAGGGAAAAACTGTGTGGGATATAACACAGTGCAGTTAAGGAGTGATGAAGGAGAGGGTTCCTGGGGTTTGCTTGGATCCAGCCCAGCCCACGCCTCCTAAATCCGATGATATCGTGGGGCAGCTGCTGCCTTTGATCCCTGCACTGCCAGGGGCTTCCTGAAACTCGGCCACATCCCCTGCCCTGGGTTTTGCTTGGAGCTGCTCTGACCATCAGTGAGCTGTGTGTGGGGTTTGGGCTTTGATCTCCCAGCAAGGCTATTCCTGACACTGCGGGGAGGCTTTCCAAGGATTGCTCCTGCAGAAAAGCCTGAGATTAGACTGCAGATTTACAACCAGAAGGGTGGTGCTCTCCAAACTCCCCCATCTTTTCCATGAGATCCCATCAGACAAGTCATTTGTGCTTCACCAAAGTCTTCCTCCATCCCAGAGTGGGTCTGGTCTGCTCTATTTTAGACCTTAATGTGTGTTTTTTTGGGTTTTAGTGGAACAGCCCATGGAAAAGTGTTTAATGCTTCACTTTCATGTCATGGGCTGCAAGGAAGGATGAGTCCTTTGGGTTTAAAATCAGGATTATTTGCTTGAGCAACAGGTATAATCCCTTTTTCATGAGGTTCATGCTTTGTTGTTTGAGGGTTTTTTTTACCTGGTGAGGCTTCAAGGTTAAGCTGGAAACACTGAAATACAACTTCAGCAAGCCAAAGGTTCACCAAGGGTTTTGATCCTAAGCAGAAGGGAACTTTCAGTCTTCCAGGACTGAATCTGACTGGAATCTGTTTTCCAAGGCATTTAAGAGGAAAACAGCTTCTTTCAGAGCTTCTTCTGTCCCTCTGAAAACGGGGAAGCTTAAACCTCCTGCCATGGGCAGGGACACCTTCCTCTAGGCCAGAGTGCTCCAACACTTCCAGGGATGGGAAGTGTCCTTCCCAACTTATTTACTATTTTGGGGGATTACTCCAGATCATTTGTGTGCTGAAGAAAGCAGGAGTGAGCCAGAGAAGCTGCTGGGAGTATTAAGATTTCAATGATATCCTGAAAGCTGCTTTATCTTAGATCTTCTCTCTCCCCCAAGTTGCTTTTGTTTCCTGCCAGCAGCCCCGTACTACAGCTCTGTAACCCTGATTGTTACACTGATGTGTTTTCACTCCTTGTTTAGCCAGCGATAATTTTCCCTTTGTCTTCCCTGTAATTTGCTTTTCTTCCTAATGACATGATATTACAGTGAAGAGCCAGGAGAGAGGCTGAGCCTTCCTTGTGGCATGGCCTGGTGCAACTCTTACACTCAGAATGATGAAATTCTTGAGAGGAAAAGATCCACAAAGAGCTATTTTATAATTATATCTATACAATAATTGTACCTGAGTCCTTAGACTCGCACTGCAGGTGTTGATAGAGAATTATTCAGCTGGATTTCTTGAGGAAGAACATTCTCAGCCTGGACAAAGAGGTTTTGAGTGAGCAGAAAATCTGCATTTTCAGTGTTTTTTTGCCCAAGCTGTGGTTGACCAAAGGTGTGGTGCTTGTTTTGTAGGTGTGTGGGGAGAAGCAGCGCTTCGAGAAGCTCATGGAGCACTTCAGAAATGAGGACAACAACATAGACTTCATGGTGAGTGGGATTGATCCTCAGCAGCTCTTAATTCCGGAGTTTCCTGTGCCTGAGCTGTATCTGCCTCCTGATCCTGGGCCTAAAATACCACAGCCCAATTATTTATGTTCCAAATGCGTTTCATTTTTAGCTCCCCCTTCACTTTTCCTCCAAGAAGTGCCTTGTGCCACAGTGAAGGTAAGAGGGAAGTGGCCCTTTGGCCGTTCGTGCTCTTTCACAGCAGCTTCTGCAACATCCAGTTCTGTCCCTGTGCCAAAATCCCGGGAGCCCCAGACAGGGAAGTGTGGGAGAGACTCTCTCCGGCTGCTGGCTGTCCTTATCTGCCGATAAATATAGCAGTGGCTTGCACCACTTCTGGTTCCTCAGTGTGCATCTGCATGACTTTGTCACCAAACCCACTTCCCCCGGAGCACGAGGAGGAGCAGGGAGAGGGGAAGCTCTGGCTGGCACAGGCACCAGCACGTTGGCATCACGTGGGAGGCTGTGGCAGTGAGGATGTGTCTGCTACCAAAAATACCTCTGTGTCTGGTTTTTTTAACTCTGTGCAAAGGTGTGCTTGTGTCAGAAATGGGAGAAATTAAAGTCTTGTATATTTAACTAGGGAAAATCTCCCTTGCGCTGCTCCTGCTCAGGGTTTGGATCCCGTGTGGGCCCGGCCCGAGGTGGGAGCAGAGCAGGAGGAATTCCCACCCCAGCTGGTTTTCTGAGGCCTCTGTGAACCATCTGTGACACTTTAAACCATTTTAGTGCCGAGCTTTGTGTTAAAGATCTTTTTCTGCCAAGAATTAGGTGTCAGAGCACCCGCTGGGGTGTTTCCTACAGGCTTTGAATGCTCCGTGTCAGTGGCTTCCAGGGGGACAGCTGGATAAAAAGGAGGTGGTGTGAGAGAGCCAGGATGGCAGATTTCTTGGGTTTAAAAAGAAAAAGAGAAAATTACAGTGATCCCTGCAGTTTAACTCAAATTAACAGCTGCTCTCAGTAACTCTGACGTGTTGCATTGGGTTTGTTCCTTGTTCCTGCATCAGTGTCCTTGCAAGGACACGTTGGTAGGCACAGAATAAATGGAGTAGTTAGTCTGTAATTTAACAGAAAGGTTTCTCAGTCCTCAAATCCCAACTCTCAGTCCTTTCTTCCGTGCTCACTGGGAGGAATGATGGAATTTGGGGAGTGGGAGTGAATCAGCCTAAGCCACCTCACTGGAACTGTGGGATTTGTCCAGATTTTAGAGAAAGGAATCATCCATTAGAGAATCCCAGAACTGTCTGGGTTGGAAAAGCCCTCTCAGACCATTCCAAGGCCACCACTGCCCCATGTCCCCAGGTACCACATCCACATGGCTTTTAAATCCCTCCAAAGATGGGGATTCACCACTGTCCTGGGCAGCTGTGCCTGGGCTGGACAAACCATTCCAGGGAGAAAATTTCCCTTAAATCCAACCTAAGCCTTCCCTGGAGCAACTTGAGACCATTTCCTCTTGTCCCATCATCATCACCTTAATATTTAAGATGTTAAATGATGTATTGTAAGGATATAACAGGGAATCTGCATGTGAGTGTCCATACAGGCCTGGAGATCTGGGAATATTCAGCATCCGTGTGGGCAGCCTGGAAGAAAATTCCCTCCTGCTCTCATAGGTTGAAGACTGCATTGAGATTTGCTTGAAAAAGGATGAATATGTTTTTTTAGGACTTGCCCAAGTATTAACAAAATCTGCCTCTCTGTGCTGCTCCACCAGCCACGGGCTCGAGTGCAGCACAAGCCTGGAGCTGGAGGAGAAATTCCTTAGTTGTGTATGTAAGGATTTGGGAAAGGAAACGAGAATTTGGCCCTAATGTTGCCACAGCAAGGATCACAAACCCACCCTTGGAATAGCGGAGTTTGGCTCTGAGGGAGGCACAGGACACCAGGGATCAGCTGGAGAAGGCTGGGAGCAGCACTGGGACAGACCAGGGTTCACCACAGGAACTGGAAAGGGTCCTGAAAAGAATCGAGATCTCAGGTTAGGTTTCCAGGAGCACGGATGGAGTTGTTTGTGTAGATGGGAACACACCAAGGGCTGGGATGGTCCATCCCAGGAGCTCCTGGATGAGTTTTTAGACCACCCTCCTTCCTTTGTTCCTTGAGTTTGTCCCTCTTACCAACCTTATTGAGGTGATTTTGGAACACAGAGTGGTCAGAACTGGTCAGGGCCTACCAGGGAAGATGGAGCTGTGGAGTGACCTTTGCAGTGTCCTCGCGGTCCCAGTTCCTCCAAAGCTGGGACAGTTTGGCTGGAAAGCTTTTTTGGCACCTCAGTGATTTCTGGGAGCTGCAGCTGGAAGGAGCAGCTTGGGGCACCCCCACCAGCCCTGGGGTCACAGGCCACCCACGGCAGATCTGTCCCCTCGAGTTTATCCTGTGGGCCTGGAACAGATCGCAGGGAACTGGCCAAGTTCCAGGACCAAACTGGTGATCCAGTGGGTGCCTTCAGTTCTTTCTTCCCACCAAATGCCCCAAAGATGTGGGGGCTCCTGGAGGCTTTTCAGGTTGTTTCGATTTTTGTCTTCTCAGGTTCCTTCTAGAGATCTGGGAGGTATCCCAGGGGCTGTTGGGAAGCTGGAATTATCCCTGTTGCAGTGTTGCTCCCAGGGTGGGGTTATGTCCTTGGGAAACCGAGCAAGGATGAAGTAAACCCTCTCTTGGGGCAGCTCAGGGGTTGACAGATGATCCCCAGGGAGCTGGGAGAGGTGCCTGTGCAGAGCAGGCCTTAACATCCAGGGGAAGGACAAACTTTTTGGGGTTTCTACCCCAATTTCTTCCACTCCACAGGTTTTCTTGGAAAGGAGGAACCTTTGCCTTCCTTTGGCTGTGCTGGGATGTGTGTGGATGCCAATTCCAGTGATCTGATCCTTGACCCACAGCTTTGGGAACGTGCTTTGGGCACCCAACAAAGCGCCTTTTGTGCGAGTCCCGTTTCCTGAACGGGGGGTTCCAGTCCCCAAATTAATCTCACTTTTCCAGGCAGTTTCAGGAACAACATTGTTTTCTTTAGAGCTTGTGTGATGTCTGCTCTGGCCCTGGGAGCTGGCAGGGGCAGCGCTCCCGCTCACCGGCACGCCGGGAAGGTGGGCTCGGAGACATGACTCAATTCCTGGAACTCGTGTTTCCCTTTATCCCAGCAGGCAAAATCCAAGCGCTGGCTTGGAAATAAACCATTTCAGACTTAGCAGCTCATGGTTTTCCCCTCGTGGTAACCGCAAGGAAATGTGGTCGTGGCTGCGTCCGGCCCTGGAGATCCCGCTCTGATCCCGGTCCCGGAGAACCTGTTCCAAGCCCGGTGTGGGGCTGTGGGGGCAGCTGGGGGTCACTCTGTGTTGTCCTTGCAGGTGGCCTGCATGCAATTCATCAACATCGTGGTGCACTCCGTGGAGGACATGAACTTCCGAGTGCACCTGCAGTACGAGTTCACCAAGCTGGGCCTGGACGAGTACTTGGATGTGAGTCCAACCCGGATCTGCTCCCTCCAACACATCCCCAGCCCTGCCACTGCCCATCCAACCCCTGAACCCCCCAGACCCCTCACTCCACAGCTTTTGGGTGGGCAGAGCAAGAGTGCTCCACAGTCCCCACTCCCAGCACCGTGTCCTGGCCTCTCCAGGGACTGTGGCTGGAGCCTCCCAGCAGGAGGGAATTGGGCTGCAGCCAACTGGAATTACAGCCTGGAGCTAAATGTGGAGCTCTGCTTATAACAAAGGGAGGATGAACCACAGTCGCCCTCGCCCTGCCACGTCCCTCAGGGCTGCTGGCCCCAGCTCAGGTGCTGCCAGGACTCCTTCCATCTCCAGGGGTGGAAAATCCCTCCTTTGGGCTTTCCCTGGCAGCCAGATGGTCTCTGGTGTCCCATGGGAAACTCTGGTTCAGAAGGAAGCTGCTTTTGTTTCCCTTTATCTGTTTTTCATGGAATCCCAGACTGGTTTGGGATTACAGCCCATCCCATTCCACCCCTGCCATGGGCAGGGACACCTTCCACCAGCCCAGATTGCTCCAAAGCCTGTCCAACCTGGCCTTGGACACTTCCAGGGATCCAAGGGCAGCCACAGCTTCTCTGGGCACCATTTTTCTCCCTGTCCCTTCCCCTGGAAACACACCCAGGAAAGCAATGCTTGTGTTGGCAAGGGAATGACTTATCCCTCGTGATATCTACTCAAGAGGGAGGGATTTTGGGGTCTGCAAGGTGTATTTGGACATGGCAGCACCAACCACACATGTGTTTGGGGTCTGGGGGTGGCACACCTGCAGTCCTTGGGGATCAGACAGAGCCTTGCCAAGAAACCACGGAGGAAATCATGGAATGCCAGAATTGTTTGGGTTGGAAGACCTTAAAGATCATCCAGTTCCAGCCCCCTGCCATGGGCAGGAAAGCCATAATATCCTCTAGAACAGAAGATAAGGCATTGCTTGGCTTTATTTGAAAGCTCTGGATGTTTGGTCTTCAAAAAATGACGGTTTATTACTTATGACCCCAGATAACATTAAACCCCACGTGTTCTCCTGGGTGGGGGAAGTGGCCTGAGCTCCCCCTGCTCTCCCAGCCTGCTGCCAATTCCCAGTGACGCCTTTGTCTCCTTGCTTTGCAGAAGCTGAAGCACACAGAGAGCGACAAGCTCCAGGTGCAGATCCAGGCCTACCTGGACAACGTGTTTGACGTGGGGGCTTTGCTGGAAGACGCCGAAACCAAGAACGCGGCCCTGGAGAGGGTGGAAGAACTGGAAGAGAACATTTCTCATGTTAGTACCACACCTTGGCACCCTGGCCTCAGCTCAGAGGGACATTCTGGGAGGTGGGAGCACAGGCAATGCAGGGCCACAGCTGTGGAGTGAGGTTGGAAAAAGCCTGGGATTGCTGTGCCTCTGTCCTGGGGGATGATCGGAGGTTGGTTGTTCCAGGTGGAGTCACCTGGCAGGGGAGTTGTCTCAGGAGCTGGGAAAGCTGATTTACGTTGAAATTCCCAATTCCTCAGCTGGGCAGGACCTAAGCAGAGCAGAAAACCATCCTGGACACATTGCTGGGCTCAGGAGGGAAGGGGCTGAGAAACAGTGATGTGGGGATCCCCAGGGTTTGCTCAGTTCAGTGTGTGCTCACACTTTGCTCTCTCAAACCTTGATGTCAGTTCCTTCAGTCCAGAACATGTGGCTTGGCTTTTTGAAAATAATAAAAAAGTGGTTTTCCAGACTTTAAAAAAGCCATAAAATGATTTCCATTCTCTTACCATTCCTGTATTACTTAGAATAAATATAATTTTAAACAGTTTGCCCCTCTGAGGTGTCATAGAATCATGGAATGGTTTGGGTGGGAAGGGACCTTAAAGGTCATCCAGTCCAACCCTTGCCATGGGCAGGGACACCTTCTGCTAGCCCAGGTTGCTCCAACCTGGCCTTGGACACTTCCAGGGATCCAGGGGCAGCCACAGCTTCTCTGGGCAACCTGGGCCAGGGCCTCCCCACCCTCACAGGGAGGAATAAAATAATTACATTTTAAGGGCTTTATTGCAGAATAGATTTTCTTGTCTGGACAGGTTCATGGTTATGGTGCAGCCAGGCACCTGCTGAGGGGTGACCTTCATCACAGGAACCTTCAGTGGGGCACTTGATGTCCCTCATCTCAGGCAGGAACCCTTTTTATTTCTGAAGGAAAGCCTCAGGGTTTGGTGGAATATCCATAATAACCATATCCCACTGCTCCAACAAGTGTCCTGTTTTGATGGATAAAACTACAGTTTTCCACTTAATTAATCTATTCCTCTTTGGATTGATAGTTATCTGAAAAACTCCAGGATACGGAGAATGAGGCCATGGCCAAGATTGTGGAACTGGAAAAGCAACTTATGCAAAGGAACAAAGAACTGGACGTGATCCGGGTGAGTGGGATGGGGAGGCTCTGCCTGGATTCCAGGGAGCTCCTGGGGTGGGGGAGATGATGGGTCTGGGACAGTGACTTCTGCTGGCTGCCAAATTTGAACCTGGGACAGATTTGGAGTGGAATTCGTTGTGTGTGCTCTCAAAAGGACCTGAAAGTGTGAGTGTGGCAGCAAACGAGGGAGTGAGAAAAAGGCATCTTATTGATCAAGGCTGGAGCATTTCCATTTGGGGTTTTGGAGATCCCAAAGGCAGGGGAAGTTCTGGGGTTCTTCTGGGGGTCTGCCCATGGTATTTACAGGTACAACCTCCTCTCTAGAGCAGGAGCTGTGCTGCTGCTGCCCTTTGCCTGCTCACTGGTCATGGGATTGCAGAATCATTAAGGTTGGAGAAGCCCTCGAAGATCGAGTCCAACCATCCCCCAGCACTGCCCAGGCCACCACTGACCATGTCCCCAAGTGCCACATCCACATGGATTTAAATCCCTCCAGGGCTGGGG
>VZRE01002165.1:0-11899 GCA_013396775.1 Cephalopterus ornatus
ACGAAGCCTAGCCATGATGATGAAGACACTACTTTAGCATCAGAAAGCATACAGCTGACACTGACATGGCCAGGAATTCAATGCATTTCTTAACAAAACTGAATTGCTGAGTTTTTCCCTAGAACATCATTTTACCTCAGCCCCTTATTCATGTGGTTCTTGTGAGACAAACCATTTAAAGAAATACTCATGCAGTACACAGATAATGAAGTACTTCATTTAGAGACTAACTTCAAGTTCTAACATAGAAGCATGAGCAGCAAATTATACCAAAATATTAAAACTGAATAAGCTTGAATAGCAAATTCAATTCACTTTAACTTCTCAATGCCTGAAAACACAACACTTGAATTAAGAACAGATAAGACATCCAAAACTAAATTAATGCTAAAGTCAAATGAAGCCCTACCAAACAAGTACATGGCAAAGTTTCCTGTCAAAGAATCCAAAACTAAATAATGTATTTCAGCTCAAACCTTCTAATGAGGAAAACAGATGCACATGGAATTTAACCAAGTTCCATGGCAAGTAGAAAAGTCAGAGAAAGGATGACAACAAGAATTTTTGCCAGATCCTTTATGGCAACTCTTATGTTTTTCCGTAAAGCATTAATATCTCAAGGTAACAGCAGCATTAACATCTTCAGATAATACAATACTAATACTATTCATTTGTGATGCCCTTGGAACACCCTGTGCAGACATTAATTGCATCTTTGAAGATCTTCAATATATATTGAGTTTCTCAAACATTTTCAAAGGAAGATTTCCAGTCTCCCAGAAAGGAGAAACTGTAGCTGACCCCTCTGAACCATCATCTGCCTTGTCACAAAAACTTCCCCAAACCATTTCAAACCACGGATCCGCTTTACCGTCAAAAAGCAAACAAGCAAGCATTTAAGTTCAGTGGATTTAAATAAATCTACTCCCACTCTCCCTCATTAACTGATTTCAACTGTAAATTTGCTTTAGTTGCTTTAAGAGGTAACTATTAACTATATAAAGACAAAGTTATTTTTTGTGTCAAAATGACAACACTAGTACTATTATATTTAGTGAAACTGTTCATGTTTTTACACAACTGTAGCTTATTTTGAAATACTTCACAGGTTAACAGAAATGGTCTGGGGAAAAAAACAACAAACCCAAAAAACCCCTCAAACCTATTCTGAAAAGTATTTCAGATTATGTGGTCTATCAAAACCCATTAAAACAAACCCACTCATAGCATGTATTAGTTATGTCATTACAAATCTTCAAACTGCCTGGGGGAGGGGGCATTTAAAAAAAAATTCATAGTTACCTCTTAAAAACACCCATAGAGTTATGAAGATTTGCTTGTGAGTACCCTTTTCTGCATAGTTTTACAAAGGAGCAGCAACTTCCAGACCCTTCGGAGCCACAGATTTTGTGCAATCCTAAATAATATGATTACTACTGAATTCAACTTAACTCCTCTGGATCTTGGAACCTCAGTTGGTAGCAGCCTCAACCATGAGACTGGGCAACTGCTGCTACAAGGCTAGTACTGAAATGAACAAAGCACACACACAACATTTTCCTTTGTGAAGAAGATGGTATATAATGGAGCTCGAGAGATGAAGAGAAGTTTTATCATTAGGAAAAAACAAACCTTACAAAATGATAGACAGAACTAATACATAATTCTCCCTCCCCCTGCTGTCAGATACTAGAGCAATTTCTGATCATGCTCTCATGGGAGTTAAAGGCATACAAACACTACCTGGCTGTTTAAAGTGTGAGAAGTACCAACCCGAAATTCTTGTGATCTACTGGAATATTGTACGAAGAAAGGGTTAGACCAAAAGATCTTCCTACTTTTTGACCAGCACTGTTACTGACAAAGGACATATCCCAGAGACAAACAGAAGCAAATTCTGATGAAATTATTTGCAGAGCTATAGTGAGAATTCATTGCAGAGGAAAGCAAAAACAGTCCTTTGGAGAACACCATTTTCCAGTGTAAATAAAGATAACAGAAGTTATATCCTACTGTAAACACGATACAACCAAAATTTTTTTTGGTTAATGATAAAAGCTTGAACAGCATCTTTCAATTCAACCATTAAGACTGACTTCGTCAGGAATCAAATATACATTTTATTATGTAGATAAAATAAGTGAGTATTTGTCTCAGTCAAGGAGTAACAACATTGAAAAAAATCCCCTCTCACCAAATACACCCTAGATCACAGATATTAATGCTGTAACTGGGAAACAGCAGTTATGTTTTCCCCACTGTAAAATACATAGCTATAAGTTAGCAAAGAAACAAAAAACGCAGAAAGCAGATAATCTCTACCATAGGATATTACAATTTCTGCACTATCTGATTGCAATTGCCTTTAAAACTGTAAAGCAATCTCAGAAAACCTGACCAAAATCACTCTTGCCCTTGAAGTGGCACATGTTCCTTCCTCCTTTGCCATGTGAAATTTAATATGGATATCTCTTGCAACTTCTCAACTGAAATCATCTTTTTCTAAATCACACAGCAAAAGTTTGGATCATTGTGCCCTATTTGGGATGATAAATCCATCAAAGCTCATTGTTTGCATGCTCTTGATGAAAGGAGCATGAGGATCTTAAAACTAACCTAAAAGCTTTTACTTCATCCATTGAGCTTCAGTTGTGGGGATCAAGCTCAAACAGCACAGATTGGCCAAAACATAGAAAAGCCAGTCCTGTATCTGCCAGTAGCTGCTCAGGCCTAAAAGGCAGCTGAAATAACATACTGGGTAAACTTATTTCCAGTTATTCCTCAAGTTTAATCCATACATTTTGATTTTGTTCAGAAAAGGAGATATACCTATAACTGCAGTTCTACTTCAGGAAGATTTGTTTGCAAATATCAAAAAAGTTTAATTTTCTGTAGCAAAGAAGTGACTCAACATTGATTTTCGACATTTCTGTAATGTCTTCTTCTTTCACTGCTCAAAGGACGATGAACTTGTAGCCTGTGGGAAACATTCTGTCTTTCTACAGCAAAGGAAACACATGTTTTTATTTGGGTTATGTTTTCATTGTTCCAGAGCAGTAAAAAA
This sequence comes from Cephalopterus ornatus, assembly GCA_013396775.1. NCBI lineage: Eukaryota > Metazoa > Chordata > Aves > Passeriformes > Cotingidae > Cephalopterus > Cephalopterus ornatus. The sequence goes on from VZRE01002165.1 coordinate 3,065, forward strand.
CAGGCTTCTTGCTACCATTGCTCAAGGGTAAAACCCTGGTATTAAGACCTGTAAGGGTGCTCAGTGGACCAGTGAAAACATCTCAAAGAGACACTAACCAGTGTTTTATTTTCCAGAGAAGCTTTTCAGGATAAGCTGTACAAGAACACTAATACAGAGAAATACTCAGAAAAAAATGCTTCCTAAAAACACTAAAACTAAACCAAAACTTACAGGCATGGGTCTCTAAATGCCAACACACCTCAAAACATCAAAATGATATGCCATTTCAGAAGTAACAATCAAACAAATGAAAAACCAAAAAAAAAACCCCACAAAGAAATAAAACCAATAAATAACTAAGTAATCAATGCGAAAACCCTATAGTTTTAAAAAGCTACAGCAGAGGAGGAAAGAGAGGGGAGAACCCAAAAAAGCTCCTCTAATTAGCTAACTATCAGTTTTCCCCTAGTTAATCACAACTTACTCCAGGATAAGGAGAATAAAAGGCCCCACAGGAATTACACTATACCAAACTACAGCACTCTAAAGTCTTGTTCTGGAATAGCTTCCTTGAATAGACCTGTTCTTCATACACAATTCAACTAATAGACGAAGAAGAGCTCATGTCTTCTACCTTGCTCCAGGGGAATGAATGTGGACATATTCTCCTTTTGCAGGATTTGCAGGTGGCCATAACTGAGAAATGAAAGCTAGTGAATTCATGAACCATCAGCCTAGGGAGTTCAAAGAAAACAAAATTAGGTTTGTATCAGTGACAAACATAAAACGTGCTCGCCCAAGCATCTCCTTTACACTAAGTATATGATGGAAGATACTTAAAAAGCATGTGATAAGGCAACGCTGCTTTAACTTTTGAAACTATTACCAAAAAGTGGTCTTCACCCCTCGGACAACCTGAAAAGAGGGAAGCATGTAATCCCATAACAAGATTCCCTCAGACTGCCTGCAGCCAAGAGGCTGGGGTGGAGGTATGGTCACAGACTCAGTTTTCAGCGCCCCAGGCAGATGCTTAACTGATTTCTGCAAATCCTCCATTACCTAATGCGGGGTTGTTAACATGCACGATTATTCTCCATCACCATAGTAACAGAGCACGTACATTTTAAGGTGCATATGGGGGCTCTTCTAGAGGATGTGTCAAGTTGAATACAGCTAGGACAATATAAGATATTTTAAGCCAGCTCCGTTCAGTACAAATACAGAAAGCATGAAAGTACTGTGCTAGAGATCATCACAAGACTGCTCAAGCAGTGGTTACACATCCATTAAAAAGTTTTCTGGAGGCTGAAAGAAGCAGGAAATTAAGCAAGATTCTGTCAAGACACTTATGGGCCTTAATACATTAAACCAGCTGTGTAATAATGGCCTGATTTTACACACACTAACTTCTTCGAGAACCACACAGCATAACCTTGTAAAAGATTTTGTGAACAACACAGTTGACCTACAAGTTGCACTGTCCGCCCTTGCCCTCCACCCCCCACCAAAAAAAAAAAAAAAAAGGGCAGGAAAAAGATCCTATGGAAAACCTATTTACTGATTAAGAAATGATAAGCAACTGGAATTTTCATTTCAATGAGAACTGCAAGTACATTGCACTTACATGCCTGAAGGATGACACTATTCCTGCAGGATACAAGTGACTCCAGAGAAACCCTTATGTTAGGTGCCTCCACAGCAAATAAGCCCACCCATGTCAGCAGCCAACCCCTAACAAACCTGTCAGAACACTGCTTTACCTTTCAATATTAGCATTTACAGAATTTTAATGCTTATTAAGATGCAATCTTCAATTACACAGTGCATGACCAGAAGGTGTAGTCCTACTCTCTGGCACAGGAGGAACAGCAAATGAGGCAAGCAAGGATCTGAAATAAAGAAAATGGGTATTTCCTAGTATTGAAGGTTTGAGAGCAGAACCCAGGCTGATTACATTCCTGGATCTGCCTTATTATCAAAATTCATAGTCTCTGGGCACATGGATTGTATCTGCACAAACAATCTCAGCTCTCAAGCCCAAAAATTCTCAAGCATTTCATTTTACAACTTTCCATTCCCTTGGCATTCTCATTATGTACCATTGGTACCAGCAATCAATTTCTTCTCCATTTTTTTCTTTAAAATTTTGCAAAATTAGAAACAGCAACTCCAAATTTTTGTTGTATCATCAGTAGCATTTGAACCACAAGTGGAACTTTTAACGAGATAGATAACTGCCCTCAGAAGAGGGCAGAAACATACCTATCCTAAGTGTATCCTACTAGGAAACTTATAAATTACTCTCAAGTAAGCAAAGACCAGTGATTATCAAAAACTAGTGCTTAAAAACACACAGCTTTGGTACCTAAGGTCAGCTACTTCTATAGATTAAACATCCCCTAAAGATTCCCCATTTTAAACGTATGGGCCTCAACTCTAAGTTCTGAATTAGCTTCTTTACACCTTTTAAAAACTGTGTTCCTGTTCAAGATTCAACATACATTGGCCTCAATCACAGGCTTCATATTAAGGTGTGCTGGACTGCAATCCAGAGTAGAGTAAGCACACCATGCAAAGAAAGAAATACCCAGGGCTCAGAATACCTTATATCTGAGGCTGAAAAATCAGAGCAGGTTCTGTACTCCCACCTTTCACTACCCTTACTTAATTCCTTCAAGAGGTTAAAGAGAGAGAAATAACTTCTGCCCTCAAGGTTTATACCACTTCACCAAAACAGTTCTGCACAATTTCTGAAAAAAAAAAAAAAAAAAAAAAAAAAAAAGCCAGGCAGGAATCCTCACTGACAGCTGTATCTTACCAGTCTGGGGTTATTCAGTCTGACTCAGAAACAATTTTTAATAAAGCTGACACTAGCTTTCAGTAATGACTTGTTCCATTAATGAAATTCTTGATGCTCCTTGTCGGTGTGCCTGTTTGTTCACAGGATTTGACTTAAAACTGAAATAAATCAGTTTCGTTTTTGCTTTGACAAATTTCAGTTTAGTATCGCAACTAGTCATCAGGACCCAAAGAAAAAGGGCAGTTGTCAACAGTCGTCAGATCATCTTGGGGAAGACCTATTTATTTGGTACTGCTTTCCTAGAGTTTCTTAAAAGAGACAACTCTTCCATAGACTTTAATGACACCTGCTCTCACACACCATTCAAACCAACTCTGTCTCACAAAACCATTCAAGCCAAGCATCTGGGTCACAGAATTTCTTCTGGGGTTCTGAACAGACGAGTGTTAAATTCGCTGGAACAGAATCAGACTTCCTCACCTAATTAAAATATCACAAACAGCAGTAGTCAAGACACAATTAATACATCTAGAGGGGGGGAGAGAAGAAGAAACAGATCCTTTACCACCTCATTTTTAAGATGGCTCAGATGTTTCAATTATACATGTTTGGAGAATTCTTACATAGTGCACATGTGAAAAATATTTCCTTCTAAATGGAAGCTTGGTATGAGGCAGCAATGCAGAATGGAACATAGTAACTCATAAAGTTTCTGTGGTCTATTTTCCCTACTTGAATTATTTACTGTCATATGACAGTGAGTTCTTAGAGAAAAAAATGTTTGTGAGTGACCTCCTTGTATAGATACATTTATTGTCACTATATTGGGACATTATTATTATCATCATCATCTATTTTCCCCACCTTATTTGGAGCACTGGGATAGCAAGTCAGTTATTATTTAATCAGAATCACATTTATAAACAAATCTTAATACTCAGAGCAATTAAATGCATGGGGTTTTGTCCCTCAGCATACCTAAATATTTATAGGTTGCTTATTTTTTTAAATTCTTTTCTTGTAACATGTAGGGGAAATGAAAATAAAGCAATCAATATAAAATAATAAAATAATATATTAAATAATAATAAAAATATATAAAATAATAAAATAATAAATGAACATATATTTAACCAACTGATATCACAGATGTCAGTATGAACATCACATAGAAGATAGCTTGAAAAGATTTGAAAACACATGCACTTAAAATGCCCGCTTACTTCACACAAGTAAGTGTTGTTATAACCCTAACTCAATGCCACCGTAGTCTTATGGATTGATTCCTAATACAGTTTTCAAGTAGGAGAAGTACTGGGCTTACCTTAGTACAATATAACATAAAATATGTTACCATATACAACATGTAATTACCTCACAAATGAGAAAAACCAATGGGAGTAGTGACAGTCAATAGATTTTACTAGAACATAGTCTAAGCATTAGCAAAAAAAAAAAGAAAAAATCTTCTCTTACAGAGTACAAAAAAAAGAAAGTGCAACAGAAGTATGTATTGCTATTGTCTTAAGACTAGAAATATATGTCAATACAGAAGAGCATCCAGTCCTCTTCCTTCCCTCAAAAACCAAGCATTGCTGAAGATTATTTCTGCTGACTACCAAGACTGGTTAGGGGACGCACCTAACAAAGTATTAGAAAGTATAAAAAATGTTGTAAATGTCTTTCCATCTTATTGAATTTTAATTTGGAATATTTGTATCACATTAATTGCCAGTAATTAAATAAATACTTAACAACAGAAAGTGCTTTCAGAAAGAAGCATTAATATTTTCAAGGGGGAGAAGATGAAATAAATTTTATATTTTTGAGGAACATTTAATTTTTGTTTACAATCATTCCAGCCATTCAGTAACTGTGCAAAGTGTGTTAGCTAAAATTTACTTGCTTAACTGTTGTTGTACACTAGAACAGAAAGGAAAAAGATAAAGATTTTTCCTTTTTAAGGCAACCATAAAGCAACTGGGATCCTGAGTAAAATGGCAACTTCCAGATATCTTTCAAATTCCTTTAAGGAAACTGCAAAATATTCCAACTGAGAAAGAAGACTAAGAGGAAGAAGGCAGACATTTAAACACTTGTACAACAGCATTTAAGACAACATACACTGTATGTCCTATCACTGTTTTGAATCAGGGGAGTGAAAACCAGAGAAAGACAAAATTATTTCCTCTGCCTCCTTTTTAAGCTTGTATCAATACGCTGAAAAGTATTTTTTATTTCTCGTGTTTGTTGTAACCCCATCAAGTCATCACCAATACATACAATTTCTCCAGATAGACACAAGAATGGGTAAATAACAAACAAAACTGCCAGTGTTTAGCCTAAAAACCACCAGATTGCCCTCAGCTTTAATCCTGTGACTTCCAATCCTGTCAAGATATATTCATTTCAAGAAAGGTCTCTACTTTTAAAAGGCACGCTGACATCCTCACTGTCACTTTAACACTTCAAGAGCATTGAATTTTAAATGAACAAACACGAGAAGCACTCATCATTCTTTAATTCAAATATTATTGCTGGCTCTAGTTATGCTGAAATATCCTGAAAGCATTTTTCTGCAGTATCACGTAATCAAAGATTGTTGCTAGAGTGAACCTTTTAAAAAAACCAACAAAACCACACCGAACTGACTCTCAGATTATGTAACATGCAAATTCAGTTTCACCTTCAAAATAGCGTCACATCACATAAAGCCAAACAGACAGCAAGAAGCAGTTCATAAGACTGGAAATGTTTCCCAAGGACTCTTTAAGGAACCATTCTCTCAAAAGAAAATACATCAGAATTGCAATGATTTAATATAATCAATTGGGCTAGAAAATGCTTTCCTTCAAAAAAAAAACTACTTCTTTTTATAAATTTCTTTCATTAAGGAATGAAAAATTTTGAAGTCTATACATGCCCCAAACAGCAGAAAGAATACTAGTGTTAAAATCCTCCCAGAAATAATAAACCTGAAGTAATTAGCATTACTTTCTGCGATAAAATTTCATGTTCATCTTTCAGTATCCGAGCTTGTAATACAAATTCAACCCAATTCTGAATCACAAATGAAGTACAAACAGTATTTTCAAATATATTGAACAAATACCTTATTTAAAAATATAGTTCAGCTTTACTTTTAAAATCAACACTTGAAGATGTTTATAGCTTCATAATCTAGAGGCTGTTAAGTACATGCCATTACTATATACACTCTTTAATTTAAAATATCTTTATTAAATTATTTAGGAAAATGAGTATAAGATTACCCATATTTACGTGGTAAAGCAATTAGCATATGACAGTCTGAATCTGTAAAAATACAATATGTAAAAGCGCCTCTGAATACAATTCAAGAGCACAAGCATTCCCCGAAAAAGAAAGTGGCCACCTGCAATACAGAGAAGGTAAACAAGCCCGTAAAGCAGTGCTCCCACTTTCAATAGCAGCAACTCAGACTCCATCTTAAGCCTGTCATCATTCATTCCTACTGAATGGGGACTACACAACATAACAACTATTCTGTTGTACCTAACACTGAATTCAGTAGCATTTCTATTCAGCAATAAAATCTGCCACCAAAACAGGAATTTGGTACAGTGCTCACTGACCTTCCTGCTTTGACATTATTAAGTTGCATGAATAGCAAATCAACCCGTGAGTCCACAAATCCACAAATTCCTTCATTGAAAAACTGATAGTATTTGTGAACACACTGAGCTGATGCTGTCCACACGGGCTGCAAAACACCACTGAGGGGGGGAAAAGACTGAAATTATCTGAAAGTATAGAAATCCTTCCACGTAACTAATGTTTCATGTAACACCACCTGACAAATACAACAACATCATTATAAGAACAACGTAAAAATCACCAATGAAGACTCATCTGTAGCAATGAGAATTTTATAAGGCTGCCTTCCATATGTTCATGATCAAGAAGAAACCTACGAGTACTTAATGCAGCTTTTTAATTAATCTTTCCCACCACCACTGAGAATTTAACATCATTAACTAAGGTCAAACTCTAGACACCACAAATATTTATATTTACTCCATAAAATGAAGCTTTATAAACAAATAATAACACTCAATTACCAGAATATTCACGGTAGCCACAATGACACAAAATGCGTTGCAAAGTACCCGTATTCACTCTTATATGACAAAAGATCTGTTAATGAGCTCAAGGCCGTTGATATCATTAACGATACTGATAAACTTAAACACAATGAATTTTTAATATATGATCACTTTCAATTTGTGGATCTGTCCTGTTTTCACATGAGGTTTATCTGGAGTTTCAACTGAATTTCCCAAACATTTAAAGTGACACGCTTGTGCTGTGTGCAAAAGCAACCAGAGAGAAATGATGACGCTGGCCTCACCAAAAATGCTGTCAAAAAAAGCAGAGCAACTGAGAAACACCTTTCTTATTTTTCTTCTGATACTCTAATAACCGAAGTAAAAAAGAATAAAAATCTATTCTTTGAGAAAAATCACTGTTTATACAGTGCTTTGTAAGAGCATACACATTTAGTTCTAGAGCTGAATAAACTCAAACCAAATACTGAATGTGAGCTTTCCTTACTCATATTAAGTAAAGATTAGTAATATTTCAGGTACTCTCTTAGGCTGCAATTACAACAGGCCTCCTCCACTCCATGAATGTATAATTAAGGATCACCTCAGTATAATTTGTTAGGATAATGAAATAGGTACTCATGAGCAACGAACATCACCATTTTAGTACTGGCAACCACAAAACAGTTACATCAAACCTCGTCTGCTTTAGGAATTCTTCATCAGTAAATTTCATTCAATTTTATTCTTTTTTTAATTTTCAATATATTTAAAATCAAAGTTAATACACTGATCTCTAAACAATTTATGCCGTAATAAAAGCATTTCCAGTATTCTGATATTTCAGAGGACTCTTTAGCCATGGCATAGGCTAAGGAGAAATGATGATTGCTAATCTGCTGTAAAATTCTCAAAGTAGACAAAAATGAACCACAGTGCTGATTTCTATCAATTTAGTTGTCTTCACTGTCACCCGTATTTTACAATGGGCAACATTTTCAGATGCCTCATTAGGTATGACTGACTTCCTTCTGCACCAGGTTGATATTTTGCATATCTAAGATGATATTGTTCAATAAAATGTAAATTACTCCAAATAGACTAATATACTGACTTGAAAACATGTTCACAACAATTTTCAGTATTCTATTTTTGGGTCAGTATTTCTGAAGGGGAAAATATTTCAACATTTTCTGAATATAACTCTTCCTAGCTTAGATGGTACAGCGAGAAGGTATTTCTGAATTAATAGTCCTTTATGGGAAAAGGACAAACTTAAACCATAAAAATAAGCCTTCTCATCCCCCCCACAGCCCCTTCTACAGTGACTTCCCATGCTCGCAGCCATAGGCCCTCTTTCTGTTGCCTTCTCCGATAAACCAGCCGGCCTGGCTGCCTCTCCCTTCCCATGCAGGTCTGATCTGCGAGGCTGCTGAATGCAGACACTGTACTGCACTGTGAATGGACAGCCAGGTATTTTATGAATGGAGCGGATCACGTGCTCCCAGCACCTCCCCGAGCTGATATTTCCCACATAACTGTGTCAACAAGCAGAGAACAGCACATATTAATACAGCAGGTCCTGGAGACCTTCCGCCGCCGGCCGCGGGCCGCAGGCCGGCCCTCGGCGCGGGAGCATCCGCTCCGGGCGCTTCGCAGGGCAGGTTCCGCCGCAGGTCAGCGGTGGTGACAGCGATTCTTTTTCTGTAATTTTCTTTTTTTATGAATGGAGATTGTGGTATGCAAATGAGAGCGATTCACAAAAAAAGGAAACATGGCGGCGACGGCGGCCCCGGCTCCGGCCCCGCGGGCGGCGCGGCGGCTGCCCCGGCCCGGCTCCCCCNCGCTCAGCGCCGCGGGCGGCAGCGCCCCGAGCCCCGTCCCGCTGGGGCCCGCTCCCCGCGGGGCTCGGCCCGCGCTGCTCCCCGGGGACCCGAACGCCGCTTTTGGGGAGGGCACGGGAAGGTG
>VZRE01002165.1:14465-86712 GCA_013396775.1 Cephalopterus ornatus
GTTCATCTTCCGTGGGCTGGGATCCCACTCTTTTACTACTTTTTTAAGCCGAAGTGAACGCAGCGGCTGAGTGTGGGTGTCTCTCGGGAGCGCGGGAGTCTGGTGAAGCAGGATCCCCCGCCCGGGAGCTGGCAGCCGCCTCTCCCCACGGAGCGCCCGCCCTCGGCCCCCGCGTCCCGCCGGGGCGCGGCGCGGCGCGGAGTGGTGGGGCTGGCGAACGGGGACGGTGGTCACGGTGACCTGGGTCTGCGCTACTTTAAGTTGGTGCCGTGTGAGGCGGTTGCCAGTGTACCCCGCCGAAGATGTGGAAAAGCGGGCCCCTTTCTGTAATTATTTCCTGCGGTTCTAAGTGGGTGACGGCACGGGAGGGTGCCTGTAAACCCGAGTTGTCCTTTTTCTAAACGCACACCGATATGGAAGTATTTGTAGTTGATCCAGGTAAAGCAGTGAAATCAAGAAGCAGCAGCAACCAAATCCAAATCCCTTTTCAGGAACTTACGTGGTAAATGTGCTGCTTGATCTGATGAAAAAGTGGAGCAGTACTGCAAACCCCGAGGACTCAAAAATCATGAGTCAGACCATCAAGTAAATTAGGTTATAATAAAAGATTATACTGTGGTTTTGTTTGTCAGTTGGATTTTGATTTCTTCCTGCTTAGTCTTTGTATGTATGCTTGCCAGCCGATATATTTCATAGTCCAAAATTCATGGAGAACCAAAACCAGTAGTGCTACTGTAAGAGACATCGCTTTCCCAATGCACTTTTGTTATTCCCAGCTTCTTGTGTTCTTTCTCACTTTTTCACAGCTGCTTTCGGAGCCTTCTCTGTCAACTGTAATCTCATTTCGTTTTTTCATGTAACTGGGGGATTTTTTTCCCAACTGTGGTGGTGCCGTAGGAGTGGCGATGAGTGTTCTCTCTTCCTGTTTGAAAAAGATGGGGCAAGATCCCCTGGTAATAATAATGTCTCTGATTCCCACACTACTGTTAGCTGATTGTTTTTCCCAAGGAAGAGGGAGACAGGAACATGGGAAATCAGGAGAAGGAGTTTTCACTCTTTCAAGGGAACCTGGCGTGCCTCACATCATTGAAGGTCAGACTATAAACTTGCAGCATCTGTTTGAATGCACAGAAGCAGGGCAGTATTGCATTTCTGAAGGGTATTTGTTAAGGAAATTCTTCATTTTCACTAAGCATATACAGTTTCAGTCAGGTTTTTATTTTGCAGGGTGTTAGAGCATTTTAAACATCAGTCTTTTTTTATCTTACATAGCAGGCAAGGAAAGGCACGTTTCATTTCTAGATGGTTTGTTGCAATATTCCTATGGATTGAAATTCCATGTTTCTATAAAACGGTTCTACCATAAACATAATGGAATAATTACAGTAAACTACTATCTTGCTTTCTCTGATAAAGATTCTGTAAATTTATTCTTGATTTTCTTCTGTCTTCAAAGTTGAAATATTTAGCATTCTGTAAGTTGATGTTTTGATTAAGATAAGTTGATTAATGTGATTCTGTAGAAGAATGCTCAAGAATCAGTTCAGTTTGTCAGATGGTAGTATAGCTCTATTCACTGCCCCTGAAGAATGAGACACGATGATGACAAAAAAGATCATTAATCTAGGTGTGCCTTTTTTATTTTAATTCTTTAAATATATTCAATGTAAAAATTATTTTCATAGTGGCAGTTCAATAAAATGAACTGTGTTGTAATATACCACAAATAATTTCAAATCATTTCAGTCTGTTTAAGGTTTTCATGAGTGCCTTTATTGAGAACAAAATGTGTATTCAATTATCAACTAAAAATGTGAACTCATCTTGCGACTTTTATTTGTGTGAAGGAGGAAAGAGGAGAAGGACCCACAGCTTCTTCACCTATGGTAGCTCTTTGACTTGTGCAAGCAGTCTCATGCTGCAGTATATGAATCAGAGGTCTTGCAAGCAGTTTCTCTCACTTCATCTGAATATCATAAAGACGACAGAAAATCTGCACTGGTCGGTGTCTTGATTTTGAAATCCTGTTTGCTTCTTTACCTCCACCCAGGTCAGAAAGGTTGAAGAACACAATCCTGGTGCTGACCAACAATCAGGTTTGGGGCTTTCCAGGTTTAATTTTTTTGAACAGAATTAAATGATCAGGTGTTTTCAATGCAAGTGTTCATTTCGGAAGTACATGTGAGCCCTGCCTGTGCAAACAAGGCAGAAGTGGGTTAGGCATGTGTCACCATTCAGAAACCTCAGACAAATGACTACTTTGTGTCCCAAGCACCACATGTTTTGGGGCCTTGTCTTTCTTTGTACATTCTGTGCCTCTTTGCTTTGTCTTGTTACAAACCATACAATTTAAATGTCCTGAGTTGAAATCTGGCCTTCCTTTCTATGACCTGGAAAAGTTACCTTTAAAAAGAAAAACTTTTGGTAGTTTTCACTGGAGCTGCTGAAGTGTACTCACTGTTTGGTGTAGGTACAGGGGTGACTCCTTAGCTAGACACAAGATATGCCTAGTATGGAATAGGGAAATACGGTTACAAATAATGATTTTTTACATTTCATTTGCTGTTTCCCCATATCCAATATCTCTTTAGCTGCACTTTACCAAAACTAGTTTATATGTCAATGCCATTGCTCTGCTGTAACATTTTGACAGCTGTGGACTTTGAAATGAGAAACGGGGAGGCAAGAGTTATTGCTAAAGCAAAATGAAGGCAACGTATGTTATTAGGAAGCCATATAACATACAAGAAGAAGTTTAAGTGAAATAGAATGTATTCTGAATGTCTGTATTTTTGTAATTTTCACACATGTATGCATCCCAAACTCATCGGCTTTTATCCTTCTGTGACTAACATGGACTTGAAAATGCTCAGTTAACCAGGAGTAATTATAATGAGGCAGCAGTCAGCTCTGTGTTAGAAAATATATTTACTTGATGACGTGGGACTAAAGCCTTTCTCATATGCTACAACCACATGTAGAGCCAGTGTACATTTGTCCCAATCTGCTTATTCACCATTCCTTGAAATGGCTTCGTGTGCGTCTGTGAATGTCTCTGATAAAGAGGTGGTCAGAAGTGGACATGGAGTGTAGCAGGACTCTGTGCCTGAAGAATTATATATAGATGTATTATAGAGGTTAGGTTGCATAATTCTGATCAGCATGGCATTCACACGTTAAAATCCATAATAGGATCAGTGGAAGTTAAGTAACAGCAATCCAGATTAGTCAGTCATTGCAGAATTTCAGTGACCAATTCATAGCTCTAACTCCTAAATATGAAAGTTTTGAACTCTGCCTCCACAAAACGCAGTGATACTTATGTTTCTATGCAGATGCTAATGATAAGTTTACAAAAAATGGAGGTTAGATAGATGTTCTGCCATTTTGAGGAAAATTATTAGAGGTCGTTTGGAAATTTCTTCTGTAGTAGCTTTCATTCACAATCCTAGTGTGAGTTAAACACTGGGTGGTCATTACACACATCTTAAAAAGGATTTAGCTAGACCGAGCTGATTAAATCTATATTAGTATATCAGCAAAGTCAGATTTTGTTAAGTTCTAAGCAGGAATCCTATTATTGCATGCAGGATAAAAAAGTTGCTTGTTCTACTTGATGCTACTGCTTAAAAAAATGTATTCCAGCAAGATCCAGAACAAGGTTAGGGTCTAATCTGTATCATTTCCAATGTATTTGAGATGGATCTAACTCATCAGAATGTCAAAGTTTCCTAAATTATTCCAGTTACTGATTTGCAGTAACCTAGAACTATCTGTACTGGGTGGAAAATGCTAGCAATTGCTGCTTTGTGTTGGAAAAATGGAGATACGGGTGGGAGGATGAGGGACACATCTTGTGTGTTTTCAGATGTATGAGCGGTTGTGTCTTTGATGTGGCAGATGTGGCTGATGTGCACAGCAATTGCAGTGGTGATCTGCAGTATCACTTGTTCAGGGAGTTTATTCTGTCCTTTTTGAGCATGCTCACGGGATGTTTTGGGATAAGCATGTATTTGATTTTGGTGATACCTTATATGCTGTAAAGTATGGCCAGCTAGGACAGCATTGCCACTGAAAGAAGCAGCCTCACCTTCCTCCTACTCTGTTCCCTTCCCTATCTTGCACCTTAAGTGGCCTAAATATTTGTGTGTTGGGCGATGAACTGCACTGGGAAATTAATCCAGATTAAAGTTAGTGGGGGGAAAAAACCTCTGATTAATCTCAGTATTTCCAGTTAACCATATGACCCATGCTTGCCCAAGAATGGATAACATGGAAGGGGGAGCAAGAAGATGGTGACAGTGCAAAATTGCTTTTTGTGGAGGCAGTGGCGATTTTTGCCAACTGTGTGCCTTGGTAGAATACCACAAAATTTGGGTAAATATAAGGAAGAAAACAGGCAATCTAACTACACTGAAAATGACTGCAATCTCATTTGTTCACAAATGGTTAAGAAGTAAATATTCTGTGAAGAACATGCAAAAATCTTATTTGGAATCTTGTTCTTAATATAAGCTTTCATATGTTTCTTTTTTTATAGTTTTTGACTTGTTATTATCAATAGTGACCTATAAAATCAGTCCTCAGGATACTCCAAAGGGAAAGTCCATTCAGAAATTACAGTGGTACCTGCTGGCCAGCAGCTGGGGACAGATCCATTGCTGTCATTTAAGCCTATATAAAATAGGAACCAGAGACACATTTCTGTACCATATGCAGAAATGTGCTGTCTAGGGGAAACTGTGGTCTAATGCACTGAACACAAGAATTACCCATCAGCAGTTCTGGTTCTCCTCCCAGCCCTGCCACCCCTGTGTTGTGTAGTCTTTGGCAATTAACTTTAAAAATGTTCAGGGTATGGCACAATGGAACAAGAGCTTGCAATGAAGTTGAAGAGATTTCAGCTGAGACACTGTGGTCAGTTTTACGCAGACTTTTAACTCATTTCAGGGCACAGCTGAGAGATTAGTTTCAACTTACCACTGCAGGGAGTTAAAGCAAACCTGTTTCTTTTGCAGTAAAATGAAAAAGGAGCATTTACACAATTGTTCAATATGTTCAGCCATGAGGAAGTAGGTTCCTACATCACTGGACTTTCATGGGAGGACAATTCTTATTCCATCCTGATTTCTCTCACTTCTAGAAATGAGAGTGGAAATATCCACTATATTTTTAAAGACCCCTCAGATATTCAAAGAGAGACATAACTTTCTCAAGCTTTTCCATTCCGATAGAAGCAGAAGGGAATCAGGAATGGATATGCAACGTCTGAATGGAGTGTTAGCTCAAGCATAAGTGAATGTTGTACATAGTCTTTGCTTTAGAGAATAGACTGCACAGTAACAAGATTGCAAAGAGGGACCTTGCCTTACACCACTTTAGGTGCCCAGTTACTCCAATATCCTTTTCTACCATGCTTATTTTTGCCATTTCATCAAAATCATTTAGTATAAAAGAATGTTCAACCCAGAGACTTTCTTCACTGTGCTTGCTTATTTTCCTACAAATGGGCTTATGCTGTAAACCAGTGCGATGACTACCCTGCATGTGCCATTATCTAGGAGCCACACAGAGTTGTTTTAACTCATGGCGTGATTGTACCATCAAAGAAATTTGATTTAATCATTATACATGCGTGCTGCTTCTTGTAGAAAAGCTTTAACTTGGAGAAGGAGAGCAAAAATTTAAAACACCAATACAAACTTATTTAAAAGTCACGCAATCAGTATAGATGGGTTTTTTGGTACTTATACTGCATGTTTCCATTCCTACTTCTTTACTACGGCGCATATTCATCCTTTTAGTTAAAATCTTTTCTTTGTTTAAAGTAGTGGAGATTATGAATATTATTTTAGAATTGTAGTCTACTTTGGATCTGGACTGTTTTTTTAATTCCAATTGCCTGAGAGTTTTTTTTTCCCGAGGTCTTGAAGTAAAAAGTCCTTTTGCTTACTTCCCTAATTCTAGCTCATCATGTGTAACTCTAAAAATTCACTGCTTCCAGTTATCAGCACTCGAACTGGGATGTATCTCTGGTTTAGTGCCTAGCTTAGACCAGACACTCAACTTTTAGATGGCTAGATGAACCCTACTTATGAGCACTTTCTATACTGTAAAAAATGATCAGTCTGGCAAATTGGTGTAATACTCTAGGGTCTCTCAGATTCCGAATTGCTCTGATGTCTCTCAGCTGAGAAATAAAACAAGGTCCTGATTAGCAGTGTTTATTAAAAGCCCTGTGGCACTTTTTGCCTGAGCTGACTATAGATGGGTAATCACATCCACAGTTACATAATGAAGATAAACATTTCACGGCATTATAAACTCTCCTGCTGTGAAGCACAAGCCACCCACCGACTGCCTGATTTTAGGAAGAACCCTCTCTATTACATAAGTGTTCAGTATGGGGGTTTCTTGCACCTGCCTCTGAAGCATCTGGTACTTGTCACCTTCAAAAACAGGATTCAAGACTCGATGGACAACTAATCTGAGCCAATCTGGCAATTTTTATGCAACCAAAGGCTCTTTGTGACAGGGGGACGTGTCATAGTTCTCACTGATGTATCTGCTAAGTTCTCAGGGCTATTTAAAGTGTGGATTGTGTATTCTTCCTTAAAAAATCATTTTTAGGCTGCTCGATACAAGGTAATTTTGTAGGAATCACTGTACAATTGTGCAAGTGGGACTGTATTCATATGTGTGATTGTGGGTGACTTTTAAGTACATTTCTGTTCATGGAGAAGCAATGAGTTGCTAGCAGAGAAAGTGGGAGTACTATTACATAAGTTGGAGCTATCCAGGATATCTTTAACTCGTTCTCATATGCTTTGTGCGTTTTTCCTCTCCTTGCAGAAAGTGCAGAACAGGTGTGACTATTTAACATCACCTGTATCTCGCCTTAGATTCAACCGTCCCTACAGTGTTAGCGTGCATTCCTGAATGCTCTCACAAGCAGATCACACAAATGCTACCAAAATGCTTGTGAAAGAATTTACACAAGACATTTGTATCAAGGGGCTCCTATCAATTATAGGAAGAAAAATTTTAGATACCTTCTGCTGAAGTAACATCTTTGATTTCAAAGCAATCTTCAAATCCCAGATAGGAAACCTGTTATTTTTAATGAAGATGTAGTAAGCTCTGGGATGGTAACTGGTCATGTTAAGTTCAAAGAATTTTCTTTGTAGCCCATATTTAAATCTCACTGATGTTTCTAAGAGTTAAGGTCATGCGTAACACTAATGGCATTCTTGACCACTTTGTGGCTTTAGGGTAGTGTAACTTGCTGCCTGTATTAAAACACATCTAAGCATTTCCTAAACAAAAATCTTGTAGTGCACAGCAACAGAGGGAAACATTTTATTGTGGGATGTTAACAATATCATATCTAATTGAAACATAATGCTCTTAAAAAAAAGAAATTGGCAGCATTAGATGCTGTATACATATTCCTCAGAAATGATATTTAATATTTTAAACATAAGATTAATCTGAAACTCTTCAACCAATAGAGTGCTTGAAAAGCTCTCCAAATATTTTCATCCATCGCTGTGGGTTCCAAATGTATCGGCTCTTTGTCTTTTTCCTAGTTGCACTGATTGCAACTGTCACTGAGTCACACAGCTTGCTTTGGGCCTGCAGCCAAGTTGATTACAACAACAACTTGTGAACCATAAAAAGGTAGTCTCAGATCTCAGAGAGAGCTGATTTATAAAGAAAAAGGACACACTAAATCCTTCTGAAAAGACTGGACTCAATAAATATTTTTGCATCATTCTCACTATTTTCTTAAGAAAGAAATTAGTTACCAAGGTGAAACTAATTCTTTTGAGACACTACAATCAGCTACAGATGAAAAACATGTTGAAGCTATCTGTAGTCTGTCAGATGCTAAGGCAGTACATGTTAGTGCACAGATCACAGACACATAAATTTAGGGACAAATGTGCCAAAATAATTTATTACTTCCTTTCAGCATATATCCGTGTTATCTATTTCTCCGTAAAATGACTGCTCATCAGCTCTCTAGGAATATTTGAAGTCTCCACTTTATAACAATAAAACTAACAACTTTCTTTATATAGTAACATTATATAGATTGTCTTTGTACAATGGATGTTAAACATACCAAATAGGAAGGAATTAAACTATTGGCTTTTGGTGAGCCCTGTAAAGCACTATTTTTAAAATAATATCACAACCTTTTTGGATGACTGACTAAAAAGTTTTCTCCCTATCTTCCACAGCACAGTATGGCAAACATAAATCATTTGGGGAAAAGTACTTAAGTTCCCAATATTCTAACCCATGTATTTTGTTTGCATTAATTCAGTGGGATTGAGTAGATAGATTACTTTTAAAAGATTCAATCCATCTGGTGAAACACCACTTCAATTTAAAAATGAAGTTTTGCATAGATAAGTTAAAATAATTCTATAAAGTAATAAGGAGCAAAACTTTATTTAACTTACGTGTCTTTGCTGACATGAGCACCTATGCTAGATAATTTTTCTGTTGTACTGACCTGTTAGTGTTAGAACAACCTGTTGTGTTAGAACAACCCAATATGTTTCTCCTCCATGCTCACAGTGGGAAGCTGATCTCTGTCTTCATTCCCTAATTAAGAAAAAACATCCTAATATCCAGCCTAAATTTATTCACAATCAGATTATACCCATGTGTTCTTATGACTACACTGTCTGCTAGTTTAAATAGTTGTTTTCCCCCTTCATATATTTATTGTCCATTATATTAGTCCCTATACTCTAGATGAGCCAGACAACAATCTTCCATTTTCTTCTCATATGCCAGGTTCTCCATTTCCAAGACTAGTTGAATAGTCCATCTCTGCAACTACTTTAGCTTGAATTCATCCTTCTTGAACCTGAAACACAATAATTGTGCAGAATAGTTCATATGAGGTATTGCCAGGGCTCTGCACTAATGATATTAACCCTTCCCTGTCCCTGATTTAGCTTATGAATGCATTTCTCTTTTTATTTGCTTATAGCAGATTGGTAGCTCAAATAGTTTTGTACCCAGTTAATGTGTACATGTCATTCTCCTCCTGAGTTTCCTCTAGCTGAGAAGCTCAGATTTTACAGTAAAACTTTTGTTCTTAGCTTCTAAATGCTTGATTTTAACCTTTGAATTTCACTTCATTCCTGTTACTCCAGTCTTTGAAGTTACCCAGTTCTTCTGGTGTGATATCCTCCTCTGTTGCAATCACTTTGCTTTGTCAGTCCATCTCATAACCACAGATATTTTCTGTGACATCTACATCCATCCAGATGCAAACAGGACTAATCTCAAGAGCAGTGCTGTAGGAACTCTGCTTGCTGCCTCTTTCCAGCTTGATGCTTTCCTTTCAACAATTGATGAGAAACATCTGCGCTTTGTAAGGTAACACGGAGACCACTGCTCCTGCATATATTTTTAAATGAGATATTGAAGATGCATTTTATAAACAGAAGAGTTAGAGACTGGATAACTCATTTTATTTTGTTCAAAGATATTAGAATCACCATTCAAGGCCTTAGAGCTATTTTTGTCCATCAAAGTTCCTCCTCCTACCTAAGACTGCTAAAATTTGCAGGCAATTCACTAGTTTACATGAAAGCATTTTAACAACTTCTGAACAATTAAGGGAAAATAAAGAGTGTTAATATTCAGATTAAGTATAAAGGAGTGTGATCTAATTTTGATGCTTCATTTGATTTAGAATTCTGATTAGAAGGCATCAGAAAACCTACAACGTCTCCCCTTTCATCCCAATCTGGTTAAAAAACTGTGAAAATAAAACTAAAAGCCTTTGTGAGAAAGAAGGTTGTCAGGTTCACTCAGATCCAGAAATTCAAATGTGTCTTGGAACAGTAAGGGAGAAACCATACTTAGTTTCAGTTTAATCTGCAAATCACAAAGCTGCATCAGAATTAGCAACAATTTATGTAATTCTTTGCAGTTTCAGTATACCAGGCTGAATAAAGAGTAACACCTCCTATCTGCTTTCTCTTATTTCTTAGATTGTAAACTAGGTAGGGCTAGTTTTAAGATTAATCTGTTTCCATAGTGCTTAGAAAAATGGACTCTTATTCTTAGTTGACACTATTGTAGGAAACACCATTTCTCTGAAGAAGTATGGACAAAAACTGTCCTGTTGTCAATGAATCATGGATAATAGTAATGCTCTACATATTTCGTCCTAGCCTCCACATTCTGTAAGGATAAAAAAAATTTCCCACTATAAATAACAAAGGACATGTATTTGCTGTACAAAGAGCAGTGTTCAGTTAAGGTAATGACTAAATCCAATTTGCAAATATAAAAAAAATTAGTGAGGTTTTGGAAACTATTTTTAATTTTTTCCATCATACACACCAGCTGCAACATGTATGATGTGACATTCCTACATCTCTGATCCGTATAAGAGGAGAAGGGAATTTTAAAGCCTAGTCTTGATTTTCTGAGATTGATTAAAAGTGCTTCAGCACAGCTGAATTGTGCAGGTGTAAATTGTCTGTGTGTGGGAGGAAGAGACAAAATTGCTTCTCCTCAGCCTCATCTGACTTATACTACAGCAAAGAGTCTTTTCTCCTTTACAAAATGTGTGGTAGTTAAGAAGCATCCTGCTCCTCTTGTGATCTGGGGTACTGACAGGGTGTTTCCAGTTATTCATTCTAGATGGAAATACAGACAAGTACAATGCAGAACACATGGTTGGAAATATGCTCTGGGTTTTTGAGGGAATTCTTCCTTTGCTCAATCAATCTTCTAAATGCCTGTGAAATACTCTTGTTTTTAAACTGTGTTTCATACACACATTCATGGACACACATGTACGTACAGCCATGCACACATACACAAGTGTGTGCACATATATGCATACATATGCATGAACACATATCTCATGAATGAATCACAGAATCACAGAATGGATAAGGTTGGTAGGGATGTGGTGGTTTAACACCAGCTGGGAATTAAACCCCAAAAAAGTTACTCCCCTTCCCCCCAGCCCCCATCTGGTGAGAGAGGGACAAAGGCAGAGACTGTAGGTTGAGAGAACAATTTACTGGAAGCACAGAAATGGAATAAGAAATGCACAGTAACAGCAACGATATCAATAACAAAGATGTACAAAACAGAAGGCACTTCACATATGAAAGGTGTTCACCACCTTGACTCAGTTCTGTGTGGCTGCTGAGACAAAGACAAGATGGTGTCCCTGCCTGACACAATGAAAATCAATGATGGATCACCCTCCCAAAAAGCTGGATTGTCTGTGTTCCACCACCCACTTTTCTGGACTGCTGGGCTCAGCTGTGCTCTGCAGACTTTGGCTGAGTCTGGCATAGCCGGGCTTGGGTTTACCACCTCTCCATTCCTGAACTGCACCACTCATCTGGGCTGGGTTCACCACTGCTCCATTCCCAAACCACACCACTTGGCTCGCCAGTGCATTTTGGACCTACGTCCTGGCTTCGTTCACTGCTTTTCTTGGAGCCGCATCCTGCCTGCATTTGCCATCCGGAGCTGTGTTCCCCAAGGAATGGGAAGGGGCTGCCGGTGGTAGTGGAGGGACAGAGTCCGCAGTGCTACTGCAGCTGGCAACTTCACCGAGGAAGAGAGGGAACAAAATGATGCACTTACAGTGTATACTCACTTTTTTCTTCCCTCCAAAACGACGCCCCCCAGTGATGACATGGGTTGGATGAAAGAGCAACCTAGCTATGCCCGCACAGCTCTTAGCTCTACCTCTCCCTGCAACCAGGACAAGGGACCACAGTGAGTCATCTGGTCAAGCAGGGTCATCCTGGAGTACATGGCACAGGATTGCATCCAGATGGTTCTTGGATATCTCCAGTGAGGGAGACTCCACAACCTCTGTGGGCAATCTGTTCCAGTGCTCAGTCACCTGCACAGTAAAGAAATTCTTCCTCATATTCAGGTGGAACTTTCTAAGCATCAGTTTCTGCCCACTGCCTCTTGTCCTATTGCTCAGCACCCCTCAGCAGAACCTTGCTCCATCCTCGACGCCCTCCTTTCCCTGTCCAGTTGTGTCTTCTCAAGGCTGAACAGGCCCAGATTCCTCAGCCTATCTTCATAGAGAGATGCTTCAGTTGTTCCTGAAAATTTCTATCTCACTTGTTCCTGAAAAATTAAACATTTAGAAATTAATAAACCTTTTCAGCTATTTTCCTTCCATGATACTATACCTCCTTAGCAGGCTCTGATGGTGCTGGTGTCAGAATGTCTATGGCTCTCAAAGATCTGGGCTTCACTGCACTGGCCATTGAAAGTGCACATAGAGAATAATCCAATAAGGAGTGGAAGTTCAATAGTGTTTACAGACAGAAATGGGAGACACAACAATTATCTGTTCATTGCCTGGAGATGGATAGGAAGACTAGGCTGTGAGTGAGGCATCTAGATTATCAGAGGACTGAGGATATGTGTTGTACATCTTTTTCTCCTGTGATTAGGCCAAGGTGGTACTGAGTCTCTGTGGTAAGGGCATAAATTGATTCCATGTCTCTTGATTTCACTCTAACATGTTAACCGCACATTATCCTCCTACTGTTACTAGAAAATATGTACGTGAAAATGCTGTGTATCTGAGATTGCTGGGAACCATTATTTGACTTGACTGGCTATGAATCAATTTAGAACAGTAAGAGTGTGCATAAGAAGTGGGCACTAAAAGTGGATTGGCAAAGCATTTTGGGAAATTAAGAAATTAAACCCCAAGAGAACATCCAAGAGCAAAACTTTCTTAGAAGTCAATGGAGAGAGCAGCTGACTGACATATATTTTATAGAGAACTCAAATCCACATATGTGCCAGATCAATTGTTAATGAAAAAGCAAATAACCTTTTTTTATCAGCCATTTGACTAGAAAGAAACTTTCTGTACACAGGACACACACTCCTGGATTGCTGCAAAAGGCCGTCTGGTGGAAAATACATTTTGAGGATGTTCTTTGGACTCTTGTCTTTTTAGATTCCTGTCAATGAGGTCTCAAGATACCATCTCTTTGGTGATATGCCCTCCTGAATCAAAACAGTAATTACCTCTGTTGAAATAGCAAATACCATCTGTGCAACACTGCTATAACCACAGATCAGGTTTCAAAATAGAGAAAGAAAGTCAATTTATCTTCAGGAATGAGGAGGAGTCAAGCAAAACAGTAAATCATCACATTTGTCTATTTTATGTCCCCTCATCTCCTCAAATCATTGGAAAAATTTTGCTGTGATGTGTTTCCCAGTGTTAATGATCTGATAGGACAAATGATATCTGTTGAAGTTTTTAGAAGTCCAGGAATAGACAAACTGGGACAAAGACAGAAAAAATCAATGAGGGCATTTTTCTTGATCTGGTACTAAATTTCCTAGTAGTTAAAAGCTTTCAAAGGTCAACTGCTGTATTTTGAGGTGGAGAACTTGGATCCAATATGTAGCAATACATTTTGCTGGTTTTTATTAGTTTAGCATTTATGTAGATAACATTGACTGTAACAGGTAACTTGCACTTTTAGGCAATAATTATTTATGATTTACTATTCTGGTATGTATTTTCAAGCTCTATGTCATATGAATCCTACTGTCAGGAATTTTCTGTCCTCCATTGTATTAGTGATTAACAAATGTTACAAATATTCAAACTGCCAAATATGCGTATGTTTACATATACCCTTTCAGTTTTGCTTTTAGAAGTGTTATTGTGTTTTGTAGGGCTTATAGAAGGTTTGGGATCAAATTTCTGCCTAGTGTGAGAATGTAAAATTACATTATTATTGGAGAAACATTAACTGATGGCAGCCCTAAATATATAAGAAATGTAAAGAAAACATATTCTTCTAGATTACAGGATATATGCTTTTTGATATCTTCTGCCAACCAGGCTGTGCAAGGGTTGTTTCCAGAGGAACAACACTGTCAGTGGGAAAATATAGTTTTGCAATAATTTGCTAACAAAACACTATCTTGATCTCATGATTTAGGTACAAGTTAAGGTAGCCCTGAAGCTGTCTGACCTTGGAACCAGCAACTTCAAGATTTTGGGAATGCGAAAGGAGCAGCCTCTTGCCACTGCTAATCCTACAAACATTTCAGCTCCATCCAGCTAGGTTCAAATAGATCAGGGTGTCTGTCCTTTAATCTTTCCACATCTCTTTTTCCTTTCTCCAATAATGTCAATGCTTTTACTTTATTTTATTTTCCATTAGTAGTAGAGTTATAATCAATGGCTTTCAGGATTGGTGAGTGGCTGACATTTGCTTTGGGAGTACCTCAAACTGTCAAACTGTTACTATCCCCTGTGTTGGCCATGACTATATTTCACTGCTCATATATATGCTAGCTACTATATGGTGACTGCTTCTATTAAATGAAACACATGGAAGAAGCTTTGCCAGCACCTTAATGAATCTTCTGAGAATGATTCTCTTGTGCCCTGCCGAAGCTCCCAGATCTTTCATTTTCAATCTACCACTTACATTTCCATGGACTTTAGTCATTAGCTCACAGATAAGGTGAAGAAATATGCAGCCCCAGATTTTTGTGCATGCTCTTGCTTTCTAAATCCCACAAAGATTCTTCAAACAATGTAGAACACAGCAAATTTCTCATCCAAGTCAAACTATTGGAAATTAAAAAAGCTAGATAAAAAAAAAAGCTGGTGTAAAATTATATACATTTATGCTTCAAATATTCTCATGGGATTCAGAAACACAGAATACATGCTGCTCTCAAATTACTCACAGGATTGCTATAGAAGTCATCCTGCTATTCTTAGAAACAGTTCTGAGAACATTTCTTTTGCTGCACCATTGCAAATAAATCCTACTTCATTTAAAAACCCACAGAGACTCAGAAGCCCTTTCTGTGCCACCTTCAGATTGATCAGGATACCCCATTTTGGATGAATCACTGAATCTTTCCAAGCAAGTTTGTTACTAACACAGAACTACCACCCAGGTAACAGAACTGGCGCTCTCTCTTCTTATTACTGAGTGAATAATCACCAGTTGGAAAAAGCAGTAGCGAGTATCAGGCAATACACAAAAGGCTGGAGAGTCAATATTCATCAGCCAATGTGATGAAGAACTGAGCTGGAGTATTCTTCTCTAGCTTCAAACAATTCTCTTTATCTTTAATATTACATTGGAGTCTCTTTACATAAATCATGGTTCTTAGGCTGCACCTCACAAAATGTGATCAGCATTTAAAATAAAATCCCTTTTCTGATAAATTTGACTGCAAAAAATACTCTAGGGAGAGATTCCTATACAGGATAAGACTTCTTCTACTCCTGTTTGTGTCAGATTTCTTTTTAGATTTCAAAACTGTCCCTGACTTGGCTTCATACTTTTCTGCTTTTGTATTTGGTCTTCCCATCCATTTCCCAGTTTTAGATATTTCTCTTGCTTCTTTTTCTGTCCTTTTCTTCTGTGTATACTACACACCCTTTCTCCTGAACACATGTGTCTGGTAGCTCTTACATGGGTGATAGAATTCATGAAATTTGCAGCAATGCTCCTGAAAAGGCTGTGGAGTATTAACATTTTCATAACAGTATCCCTGAAGATCTGATTTTTCTATTTTAGATACACTTTCTCTGCAATATATTAGTGATTTATTATATTTAGTATGATATATAAATCTTTCATGTTTTGTAATGAAAAATACATGAACAAGCTCTTAACAATCAGAAAGAGGAGTTATGTCTTTGCAGAGAACAGAAATGTCCACAAAGACTGGCAGGTCCATCAGACTATCTGCATGAAAAAGCCTTTCCTAGTAAAATCATGTGATCATACCACGCGGAATATTCCTATGAGGCATCTGCTTGGGGGTTATTTTGCTACTTCCATGTTGTGCTATTTTGGCATGACTCTTATTAGGCTTTTGAGTTCTGAAACAGGCTTATAATAAACCACTGGTTTTTTAGTGTAGTTATAAAACCCTCACAGCAGGAAGTCCATCACTGCCTCCTCATACACGGCAAATTGGGAAATGGTGTGGGATCACATGTGCCTGTTGCTATTTTCTTAATGTAATTTCAATTTTTTTTAGCTTTTTTTTTTTTTCATTTACAATCCTTGTATTTTTAATAGAGGAGGGTGAGCTACCAGAAACTAGCATAAAAAAAACTATTCAAGATATGTGAAGACAAGGCAAAAAAGAGAGAATTCTGAGGAGAACAGTGTTATGTTCTTTGAAAAGACAGTAGGGAAACCCACTGATAAAATATAACTTGTGTCCATCCTTATTCCTCTCATTTGAAATGCAGTACTAGATGCTATCTGAGATTAAAAAACACACAAAACCAAATCTATGTATGCAACTAATTTAATCAAAGGCATGGGAGGGCTGACTAGAACAGATGAAATGGCAAAAACATACTTTGCCACAAGAAGAAGTGGACCTGGGAGTGGAGTGGGTAAAAAATTTAGTCCGTATGGTTTCATTATTGATGTGCAATGTCTTTGTCATCTGCTAAGCACAGGGAGATGCAAGTTAAAGTATGTTGTCCTGGTTGAGCTTTCTAATGGTTGCTTTCCCATATTTCTCTTTAAAGAAAGATAAGTCACCAAGGACTACTGCATAACAACATTTCCTCATTATTCAAGTAAAGGCTGTGCCGCCAGTCCCCTCCAAATATAGCTTAAGATAGAGTCTATGGAGAGAAGGACAAGAGAGCATGGGATGTTTCTTACTGTGCAGTAAGATGGTCTGCTTGCCTGAGGCACTTTGAGGGAGTCTTTAAGCAACGTAATTTTTCTTTTGAACCTGGCAGAGATTCAGTAGTAAAACCACATTGTCCATGCAAGATCCCTTGGATCAGGGTAAGCTTCCTGCTGACAGGACACAAGCATGAGGCCATACTGAGCTTGCCTAGGGGAAGTGATAGGAGTTACCATGTTCAGGGAACTGGGCCAGGCAAGCTCTAGGAAATGGACCTTGAAGTTATGGAGAGGCTGATGAGATATTTTCCTACTGATCATAACTGTCTTCTGTATCCCAGATTCTCTTGGATTATAAAATAAGGATATTGGAAGATAGGGGCAGACCCACTGATGCAGTTTCCCTGGGGTCAGGAAGGAAAAGCAAGCAGGAGGTACAGAACAGCCTAGAATTCATGTTTTTAATCTTTCAAATAGTGCTTAAATACTTAATAACATTGCCATTATTTCTTATGAGCTACAACTTCAGGTTGGGAGTTGTGCAGCACAGCGACATTGCTGGCAGTCTTTTTGTTGGGATTCGATTTGGCACAGAAGTGTGGGATGCAGTATGAAGGGGCCATGGGACCTGGCTGGCATGTAGTACAGCACAAGTGTACAGTCAACAGCACAGAATTCGTCCTCTGGGCTGTCTCATTGTTCTTCTAGTGCTTTATCACATCTGCGTGGGACGTGTTTTTCCCCACTATGAGAAATAAATTTAACTCACAGTGCTCTTATTACTCAAATGGGGTGAGGCATACATGTTTAATATCAGTGCTGTCATTTTTGGAAAGCTTTGCAGGTTATGTTTCCTGCTGTGTTCAGAATTTTCATCCATTCAATAAAACAGTTTCTGCCCCTGTCCACTCCCCCGGGCAATCACAATTGCCAATTTACAAATCAAAATACTCCAGATCTTTTGAGCTTCTTCCTCTTAGAGAAGGCAAATCTAGTGCCAGGACTAATAGACAGTTTTAGTGACAAGCTTCTGCTTGATCCAGTCACACATTTTGATCAAACTTTTGGAACTGAGTGAAGCATTAAACACATTTCTTCCACTATTAATTTTTAGTGAATTATTCAGTAAGTCTAAAGCAATAATTGGCTACTGTATGTTGTTAAAGATAGCCTTGCCTCTGCTGAGCCACAAGTATGAATATTAAAAGAGCCATCTAATCCAAACTCAGGCAGATAAGATTGTTATACAGCTGTTTTTTTCAGGTGAGTCAATAGCTAACCTCTCTACTTATGGGTAAGAACATTTTAATATACAAAAGGATTTAACATCTAAGTGATGTTTACATGAATTTTACCAAAAAATTTAACAAGATCAAGATTAGTTCTCAAACCATTAAAAATCTAAGCAAATGCACTTTTTACCTCCCAGATTTTTATCGCTTCTGTACTATTGGTTACAGATAAGTTCAAGTCCCTGAAAGCCCTCTTGGAAAGGTGCTTCTATATAAGCTGCAATTTGCACCTCCTTAATTCAGTAAAAACTGTATGAATACCTCTCATTAGTGCAGGGAACTATACTGTGTTCTAGAGCAGTCTAATCAATTGCCAATTTTTAATTTCTGAATCAAAGTTTTTTATTAGACATTCAAGAACAAATCTATATAGTCGCAAAAGTCTAGTTTTTAAGGGAACTCAAATAAGTTAGAAATAATTCTCCTTATTAGGAAGAAAAATAAGCAAACCTCAAAAACCTGAAGTAAAAGATGTGCTCCCAAGCTGAAATTATTCTAAGTTTGCAGGGAAATTTAAATATTGCCTATAATTTCATGCAAAGTGGTTAAAGTATTACCATTATAGTTCCAAATGTTTGCCCTTACTCTGAATGAGTGTAACGACAGTCAGGCCTCAACTGATCAGAATAATTAAATCATATGGTAATGATACAGAAAATAAACATTACAAAGAAAGTAATAGAATTTCTTTCATTAACTCTGCATGGCATATTCTCTGGCTGAGTATAGGAATGTCAAAAAAATGCATAACGTAACACCTTACACGCAAATATTACACGTTTAATGAACTGAAACCTGATCATTTATTTAACAATTATCTTTCTGTATAAAAGACTTTAACTATATTTGAGTACATTAAAATATACAGTAAATATTCCCTAAATTTTAAATCTGCATTTCATGCAGCAAGTGGGGAATAACTCTGTGGGCTGTGCTATTATCCTGGAACTTCTGCTTCCTAGAAAGGTCAGTCAGATTGGTTGTACCGATAAGAATGAAGTGTTAGGAATTTAGAGAGCCATCTGTGGGTTGGATATTTGTGTGTACTTACCAGTTTTCATCTTAATGAATGCATGTGTTTCTGTGCACACACATGCACACATACAATAGGAGATGGAGAAGAATGTTATAAAGTAACTTGCAAATAAGTAACTTTATAGAACACCTGATGAAGAGAATGTTACCTCAAGTACCACGCAAAAGCTGTATCTATGGCTTTGCTGTAATGGAAGAGGCTGTGGTGACTGTATGTTTCTTACAATGAGGATAGGAATGCTCAAATAAGTACCCCTAAGGTAGATATGGAAAAGCTCATTAAAGGAGTTTGTGTGTTGTAGAGAGTTTATCCTCACCATTAACCTGAATTAGTCTATTTTTAGTGCGAAGGAAAAGAGACTAAATGTAATTGTATCAAGTTTGGAATAGCAGCTCTCCCTACTTAGACAAAGGCAATAAAGCCCTGAAGGTAGCACAGTTACTAAGGCGTTCAGGAAGTGCTTCATTTGGGTTAAAGGATAGAAAATAAGTTAACTGATTTTATTAATGAATAAAAACAATTTTGGGCCAGTAATATATAAAAAACCCCAAACCCATTTCATAGAGTTTCACAGTACCAACTATCATATTTTATAACTGAACACAAATATATTGTCAGCTATTGCCTGATCAGTTATGTTTTTCTGAAATGGAGCCTTACAATTAAATTGCCCCAGAAGAAAAAAGATACAGAAAGAAAAGTTTTTCTTACTCTGATGCCTGTCAGAGTCTCCACCTTAGTCATTCTTCTTTCCTAAAGAGCAGCATCTGGCTGCTAATGTGTTAGCACTTCTCTTAACATTATTTTAAAGTGTTCAAGAAATACATCCTACAGAGCCTGCTGCTGGTAAGAGACTTATATCTAAACAGTACTTTTCTCCAACAAAAGTCAAAAAAATGAGCTGGGTTTGGTAGCTCTGTAACCACAGTAACCTGTGCATGTCTATGATGCTGCCAGTCCGTACAGGTTAGCTTTTGTCCAGTAACCCAGCTTTTGTCAGGTCTGAGATCACAGACATTTTGGGACTCTTGGTGCTCAGAAACTGTTTGGTATTTTTCACATGAAGGAAATAATACATACATACCTACATACACACATACACTACATACATACTACTACTCCTGCCACTGAAATAGACAAATGTAAAACATGCATCTATTTCCAGCACTGAAAATGGTTCCTGAGACACATGGAGTTACAACTCTAAAAAGACTTGAAGCTTGAATCCAACCAATCTGGTCTCAGTATCTCCCTTGGTGTTTTCCTTGTTGTCTTCCAGATACAAGGTATATTTTCTTCTATACTATATATAATTTCTTCTCAGTCATGGGTGTTTTGATGATGATGAGCAGTGAATGTAGTATCTCACAGTGCTCTTTCTGTACCCCTGAACTCACACTATTATCAGTATTTTATGGTAGGGTTGTAAGATTTGGTTTAGAATATTTGTACAGCCCCTTGAGGTTTTTATGCAAAAGGCATAGTGGAGGTAGAAGTTACTTTCAAAAATGAAATTTTTATGATGATCCTTCAATACTGCAAAACATGATTTAATTCTTCCTATTTTGTAAGTCAGTTAAAAAGAGGAAACTAAGCTCTGACTTATGTACTGACTACCAGAAGCACTTACAACTCAGAAATTGTGCTACTAACATACAATTAATGAAGCAGACACATTTAATTTTTTTCAAAACAAGCTTCCTCTAGAGCAAAATTAGCACTAGTAACTGATTTGAAATGTGTTCCTTTTCTTTTCTTTTTTTTTTCATAAACATAAGATTGTTTCTAAACCCTAATTAACAGAGTCTTTGACCCAAAGCAACAGGATAAACAATGAAATAATGAAATAAATAAATTAAAAAGTAACAGTATAAACTCCCTTGTTTGTGTGTGAATTTGTATGTTTTATCCCATAAAGCATGTAATATAACCAAAATAATATTTGCCCTGGCTTTTCTTCTTCAAGTTCTGTTTGCCACTGCTCTTTGTGGTGAGTAATGATTTGCACTGGAACTGGGTGCAGTGAGTGGAAAGTAACGGCTCCACATTAAGGAGCGTTTTATACCCAGTTTAGGCTACATTTGTGCAATTGCTATGCAAGAAGAATGAGTGAAGCCCTTCAACTGTAAAAATGGATGATTCAGCAAACTATGAGTCACTCTTACTTTGCCGAGCAGATTTTTGATCTTAATGATTGTCTACACCATCCTGAGAAAGCATCCTGAAGGACAGCTGTAAGTAAAGTAATTCTGACCCACTGCACCCCTACTTTGTAGGAAAAATCTACATATTACCTACAGTCAGTTTGTCTGGATCTAGCTGGCAGGTTATAAACTGTTTAAATCAAGATTTGTCTGACTTTAGCAGAAACCATATTTTCAGGTTTTCTGTCCACATACTTAAACCCACCATTGGCAAATAAATCTGCAGGACAGAATGATTTTATTTAGCAAATCACTAATTTATCAATGGGGCAATGGACATTCCTACCAACCAATTTCAGCAGTTAGGCTGGTGACCAAGTCTTCACATGGAAATCCCAGGTGAAGGACTTGTTCTGAATCTCATGCATGAAAGCGTGAAAGGACAGGAAAGCCAAAAGAAAACATTCAGAAAGTGTTTTAAATGCTTTTTAATGGTCAAATTTAACTCTCTAGTTACAGAAAAGCATTCTACAGTTGTCATATTTGTAAAATACTTTCTGGAATGACCTCCACATACATTGAATTACCAAATCAATTGTTGTCTCCCTATGAGCAAAGCTCATCAGTTGAAATTGCAGGGTTTTTTTTCTCAAATAGAAGTTTTCTATGCAGGTCATAAAAAGTTCAGTCCTAACTGAGAAACTTTTCAAAGATTGAGTCCAATTACAAACCAGTAATTTAGGTCAGCATGACTGCGTGGCCAGTTTGTACGGCAAGATGATGCAAAGACCGGGTAACCGAGTTCACTGCAAAAAATGGTATTCTTTTTCGAAGTAAACTAATTTTCCAAGATTGGTTACTTCTATATTTGTTAAATTATTTATCCTAGTAAAGAGCACTGCCCATTCTAAGAGTCTTTAGTTTCTTATCTACCCTATTTACATAATTGTTGATGACCTGCATGTGCAAAGCGGTAAAAGATTCATTGCTGTCCTGTGTTGAGAAGTATCTGCCAGAACTGCATGTTGTCCTTTAAATTTGAGGTACTTTTTGGTTAAAAAATGCTTTACCTGACAAATTCCAGTCTTAATCCTACCAATGTGCATACCAAACGTGGAAACCTTTTAAATCCTCTAACATTCCTTTTATATGCCAGATCACAGACTAAAGGTGAACAACGGTATCCATTTTGCTGGAACTCATCATGTAGACTACTCCTCTGTGCTATCCACTGGTTAGCAACTATGTCTGTCACTCATGAGCTGGTAATTACTGGGAGAGCAACGACTGCAGTCCAGCCAGTTTTGATATCCACAAAAATGTTTTGGTTTTGTGATGAACTTGTGATGAAAGCACAGAAGTCTTTTGCTTCTGTATCTTTAGTGTACTTTAGTATCATAGTGATCACAATCACTATAATAAAACTTGGGGACTACAGAAACATTTCTCCAGATTATCTCCTAATACTTTCCAAAGAAGTACAGTTTAACACTATTTTATACCTGGAGAAATTGAGTGTGAGAAAGATAAAGTGCCAAGAATGAGGCCATGAAAACAGCTAAGCAGAGATAGAAAACAATCGAAGCTGTCTATGTTGCAGTACTTTAGACACATTCACAAAGGATGTATATAATTTTGGATAGGAGAGATTCAAACTTTGGGCTCTGCTCTGAGTTTTGGAATTTTGAGTTGTGATCTCAGCTGGGATCAGTCTCTGATTTATGGTTATTTAATACTAGGCTGTTCTTGGAAGAATGAAAATATACACATTGTGCCTTATGTATTGGCTAATACTGAAGCACGCTTGAAGGCACAAAGAAGAGAGGATATCTGAAGAGGGATGTGAACACAGATAAAAGAAATCTTTGTGTTTACTAAACCTGGGGGCTAGAGCACAATCCAGTCCCACTAGAAGGTGGCAGGTCACATTCTCCTTTAAATGAACTGATTCTGGAAAAGAACAAAGAGTGGACCAAGAAAAAGCTTTTCATTCAGTGAAGTTAAAGGACAGCTGGTTAAACTCCACATGTCAGGCAGAGATGAGTCTGACATGAACTTACCTGCTTTCTCCCAGAGAGCTGTTCGTGCCAGGCCTTTGAAAAAGGGAAAACCAAACATTGGTAGCCACTGAAACTACCCTCTGAAAGAGAAAGGAATTATCTTTCTATAAAGCCTATCAGCACTTAAAACTGTTTTGTCCCACTGGGGTAGTGCAGAGCTGCTAAGCTGGCATGTGGGTCAGTATCTTCATATTACAGATGAGAAATGCACAGACTACTCAAACCGTAGCATCAAGTAAAGAAACTTGATTTGTGGCCTTCATAAAAACAGTTTTCTATTTAAACAAGAAGTCAGCTTTTGGATTGATTAATCATGCCAACAAGGGATTTGAAAATACCAGAGTAGAAACCTCTAGCATTGCTCTAGTTCAAAAAGATAATTGTTAAGTAAACAGAACTTTCAAAGCAAAAGCTTTGCTCTGCATAGCAAATAAGCACTTAATCAGGCATGTAAATGGAAGAGAGGCATTTCAAGTATTTTCTGGAGGTAATTTTGGGCCACTTAGAACTGCTGTTATATGCTGGAGTTGGTACCCCAACTAGATTTATAGAAGTGGTCAAAAGAGATTTTGAGAAACTGGATAAAGGTTCTCCAGAACTACACAGAAGACTGAAGATCATCCTGGAAAAGCAAAAATTGCTAGGAAGCAATTCAGATCTATTTTTGTTTTTATTTTCTACTCCCACATTTGAGGAACATGGAAAGATTCTTGCTAAAACTGAAAAAAGATAGTAGGAAAAATCACAGAAAAAGCTGTGTAATACACAATTGAATTATGTGTGCATATATTTGAAGTTCTGTAGTGAGAAAGAAGAGATGGCAATGAGGAACATGAGGAAGTACTGGGAAGAGTATGCAAATGTTCTGAGGGGAATAACTGTTGCTCATTTCTCTTCCTTAGCTGGTCGGTTTGCTTTCAGGTGAATTACTGACAAGATGTGTCACAAGTTATGTCTCTGTCGCTGCAAGGGTTCTGATTAAAGTGGACTTCATGCACGTAATTGGCTCAGGTCTGTTGCCAGTGCTAGGTTGATTAGGAAAGATGGGGTCCTAGCTGACCAGGAAGTGTAGCAGCACAGGGACCAGCAATGCCTCTGCAGGGTACCTCTGAACACTGTATACTCTTGTAACTCCCCACTTCCACCCACACGCTGTCCATGGCTCTGCTCTTTTAGTCAGCTGATACAGTACCACTTCCACAACTGGGACTCCATGGGCTTTTGGGTACTGTTACTGGAGAAGGAAGCAATGTGGATATTCTCCATGGAAAGGACTAAGTACACTCGTCGTCTGGTAATTCTCTAGTCAAAGCACAGCATAAATTCACTTGAGATTTCTGGAAACCTCTTCACTGTGTTCTGTCCCCTACTATGCATTTCCTGTTTCACAGAGGTCACCACCAGTTTCCAGGAATCCTTAACATGATAGTTAGATATTTTTTTCTTCGTATACATTGAACATATTTAGAATAAACACATCAATGATTAGGTGTATCAGCTTTTTTTTTTTTTAAAGTACTGTGAAGGAATGTGATCTCATCTCCAAAAAGTGGACAAAATTTCTCAAACGTATTTTTTTGCAAATTTTGACTTACACATCCATAAAAAAGAAATTATTCTTAAAACTAACAGAATTTTCCTGTTAACTGTGCCCATTTCCAAATGGAAGTGAATTGCTTTTAGAGACTGTTACCCAAATAAATAAAGCTAAATTCGCTGCATAAACTGAAGATGTATTACATATCTCTTCAAATAAAATATGTTTTGTGAAAAAAAATGAATAATTAATATTAAAAAGGCCATAGACACAAACATTTAAAGCCAGGTTGAGACTTCAGCACATACAATAAAGGCATGTATCACCACTGTAGTATAATTCTGTAGTTCTTAAAATTACAGTCTATTATATTGTGCCAATCATTTTCTAAATCTACCATCAAAACCACATACCTCAGTAAGAGAGCTTTTTTTTAAAGGCAGCAAACCTGTTATTTTTCTGACTTAAAGCCATATGGTCTCTCTCAGACTTTCCTCTACAGCACAGATTCACTTGTAATATTGAGATTAATTCTCTGTTTGGTAAATGCTTATGAATCACACCTTTACCCATCTGTCATCCTGTGTCAAAGAAGTGGCACTCCTGTATCTATAAACATTTCATTCACCTTGGGTTTTTGAGTGATGGTCTCAGACTACATTTTCCACAGATGTTATTTCTTTTGATTCTTCAGTTTCACGTCTGTCTTGTGTTCAGCTTCTTATGGTGAATGCACTGAAATGTGATTGTAACGGGTGACCTAATTCAAGGTAGATTTTCTGAGAATAGGCCAAATGATCCCATTTTAATAGACAATAGATCAGAAACTGTCCTCACCAGAAGTTCTTTACATTGCCATTAGGTGCTTATACTTGTTTGTAAATATTATTTTAGATTTTTGTATTAACTATATTCCGACAAGAACTGATTTTCTGTCCATATGATAATAATGTCCTTGGGTTGCTTGTAAAATGGTTTATAAAAGACAATTCTGTGTTGAATTTTGATTATTTTTTAAGTGTGTTTTGACAATGGTGAATATGTTGCAATTTCTGATCTCACACTGAGAGAAATAAGTAAGGTTGCTATTTAGGGAGGAGACATTCCTTTTCTCTGTGTGTGTGTGTATGTATACAGGGCTTTCCATAGTCCTTGGTGATGTCAGTCCTTTGCTGGAGCTCGTAAAGCCAGCTGTATAACAAGAGTACTATGACATTGGGAGGAGATTAAAGAACATAAATCAACAGTGTTTTATGCTCCTGCTGAGTTATACTTTTAATAGATACAGATTGAAGCTAATTTGGCACCACACTTAAAATATCCCAAGACCTGTTCTTGTTCCTGTTTTCAGAGGTCTTGCCACTGCTATGATAGAAGTACAAATTACTGGCTTTACTTCCCATCCTTTTTATTTTTTTTTTCTATGTAAAAGACTGCTGACATTTCAAATGACAAATCTAGTTTCCTCTAGTTCTCAAAGAGGAAGTCTGACTTCAGTGAACATGTGAATCAGAAACTACTGCCAAATGGAAATGGTGTCTTCTGGGGCAAAAGCTTCAAAGAACAGATCCTATATTAGCAGCACTGAGCTTACTACATAGCTTGAACGCAAAGCCAGATAATGACCTTTAAATCTGAATATGCAGAAGGTACCTTCACTAGCAGGTCTCCCAACTCCCACTAGAAAAAAACGTTTGGCAGCCAAACTAAGGAAGTTCTGCTGTCACTCCCATGTCCATTAGACAAGGAAAAGCTCAGATACGTAAAAAAGGGCAATGTAGGTGGGTGGCAAGGTGGAGTGAATATCATTTTTACCTGTTCTTTCAAGTTCTGAGAGTGATCACTGGATAAATTCAGTACCAAGCCACAAGGATCATTTGGTAACTCACTTTACTTTGTTAAAGCTAAATGTCAGGGAATCAGGAGTTCAGTGTGTTTGTGAATTTTTAGAGATAAGGTCACCTATTAGGTTCACAGACAAAGCCTCTTAGTATCTGAAGAGGGAAAAATTCTTTTGTTCTACTGAAACAGACTGCACTGTTTCTTTCTTATTTGCCTCTACAGGGTTCTCTTTCACAAACTTTACTATGATTGGGATGCAAATGAAAAGAGAGGGTGGGGAAACATATTATGACCCATGACAGAGCAGTTTAAAATAGAATGAAATCTAAATGCAAGTGTAAATAAATAAAAAAAAGGCAGTATAAATAAAAGTGGAAGCCACATCTACTCAGCACAGTCATGTTTTTATCGTGAGAGTGACAAGAGACTCCAGCAGAAGCACGGATTACAACTGTGTTTACTGCTGCTCCAAGACAGAATGTAACAGGTATCTCTGCCACCAAGAACTTCTAAGTACAGCCTAATTTTATTCAACACCTTTACAGAAGAATATGTTCTGAAAGAAAGTCACATCTCTTTGAAAGGGGGAAGACACCACAGAACATTACATACTGTCACAAAAGGAATTGTGTCAGAAATGCTTTCACTGATTCCACTGCAAAGAGAGCAAATTTATATTTATATCTTTTTCACATAGATCTCTTTAGAGATCATGTTATTTGCAGTCCTCAGGAAAGTACAGCTTTTTTTAACCCCCTATTGAGAAAACCATCAATAATTATAGAACAGTACTAAGTGGCCTTAAAGCAGAAGTGTCCAGTGTGTTCTGAAAAATACTATATAATGTTTAGGACACTATATCACTATATGAATCATCTTTATTATCACAAAAGAAAGCATCCAATTAGAAACAGACATCTGAAATTTCAAGTGATGGCATGGTAGACCACAGAGATTGGTAAAGTGAGAATAGGCATAATGACACAATTGTTCTGGGCTGGTGTATTATTTAGTACCAGGGCAACTGTGAATCAGAAAAATGTTACTCGCCAAATAAGATTTTTGCCTTAGCAGCCTGGATACAGTTACAAAGTAACTGTGAATGACAGTCTTGGCATATAAATGGTTAGCAGATATTCATTCCAGGATTTAGGCAGCTGTCTGGTGCAACCCGATATATTCTGTAAGTAGTTTTCCATATAAAATGTCTCACAGAAGGCTTTACAGCTAATCATGCTTTCTATATGCACACACAAGAGGATACCAGTTGCAATATAATCCGTATTTGGCATAGAGAGACATGGTATAGGTAGAAGCAAATGAATTAGGATCTACTGTAAAAGCAGACACTCATAAACAACTGCTAATTAAGAGTTTATCAGCATGTCACTATGCATAACAAACCCTAATATTTCAGTAAAGCATAGTGGCATGTGCAAGCTCAGCTGTCATATCTTATCAGATTGGAGGTTTATGCGAGGTAAGGCCGTGACACTGCTCACAGCACTGTGCTGTATGTGGGAGTAGCAGGGTGCAGTATGACAGAATAGTTCTGTCATAGAATCCTCACCACTGCTTATGTTTTGCAGAATTAAAGCCTTACAAAAATGCCTACTCTATACAACCTTTTACCTTTAGTAAGGTCTTTGTTCTAAAAATAGAAAGCAAGAACAAAGTGTAAGGTATTAATACGAAAAAGCATACGTTATCAGAAGAGAGATGCTTTCACAACACCAAAGATGCAGCTGAACAAAGGAACAGTGTCTTTAACTTCTACCAGACGTTCAACATTGTGCATATGCTGTGATTGTATGAACCGTGTAAGCACATCACTCTTTCAAGGGGAGAAACATGACAGAAGCAAAGTACTTATTATGCCAATATGAAAAATATTCTTCTTTCCTTCCATTTTCTGTTAGTCCTACAGAACTCACATTTTTCTCAGCGCAAAGGTGCAAAGATTGAACAGCAGTGATATGATACAGATACTTGCTATTTAACACTTCAACTTGTGATCCCTTTATAGTGAACATTAATTGTGCAGCTTAGGGCTCATTCCAAGTCTCACAGCTTTGCAATATTGCTGAGAGGTTGGCTGGGACAGAGTCAAAGTGTCGTGAATGATCAGGCTTCAGTTTGGCAGCTGTGAGTCTCTAACTGTCTGATACCTGTATCATTACAAAAAGTCTTGTTCCCAGGTTTCCTTATCTGTTTTCCCAGGATCAGAAGAAGATGTATTACTCATGCTTGAACTCTTTCAAGTGGCTTCTGCCTGGCTTCTGGATTGCCAGGGGCATTAGGCAGAAAGTGCTGCTGAAATCCAGAAACTCTGAGGGAATAGGAAAACCCTTTGATCTGTAAAACCTTCTTAAAGAAAGGAAAGAGACTTTCCCTTTTGTCAATGCAGAGAGTAGACATGATGAAGGCATTTGTTTTTTGAAAAGGGGAAATGTGATTCTGAGTTGCATCAGAATCCTACTGACTGTAATTTTAATCCTTCCAACATTTATTAACATGGACTAATTGTTTGCAGTCTCTATCAATTGCAGGAGCTAGTGGCCATGAAATTAAGATATTAGAGGTTAAGTTCAAAGCAGAATGGGTAAGTAGACCTATGGAACTTGTTACCAAAGGACACTATGGATTCAGGAAGTTTACAGGGTTTCAGGGAAATGTTGGCTAACCAGGAGAGAGACCTGTTGGTGGATTACTGAACGACTGGTATCAGGATTAGGAAGCCTTCAAATCTGAAAAAATCAAGAGGCTGGGGAAGTGCTGGAGAGTATGTGTTTGATCCGCTTTTACTGGGTTTTATGCATTTAGTCATGGACATTGTTGGAGATAGAATATGGGGCTAGGCTCTTAAGTAAAGAAATTTCTGAATTCCAAACTGCTGGTTGTCTGGCTCTTCCAAATACCAGGGAATGTTGATAATATACTCCTCTTGTTCTTCTACTCTTCTGTGGGTCCCTGCAGTTGACCAATGCTGTAGACAGGATGTGGGGCTACATGGTCCTTCAGATCTATTATAGCCATTCTTAGGCTCAAGAACAGCAATCTAATTTAGTCTACTACTCCTCACCTTTTTTATGGAGACTTTTCAGAGGCATCTTCTGGCATATCCTACTACTTTTTATCTGTCAAATAGTCTCTGTAGGTCATTCCAGAAAAAGGAAATAAAGTACTTAGGAGAATGACTGTGATTGTGGCTTGGTTCCACAGCTGCAAAGCTTTGAACCCTGCCACTATTCACAGTGCCACAGAATATAAGACCATTAGAATTGGTCTCAAAATTTTTGAGAACAGTTGTTTATATAAACAACTCTTTTATCTTCAAACAATGTCTGTTGGTCTAAATACTGCACCTATGATCAAAAATTTCTCCTTGCTATGTGGCTTAAAATAAATAAAGAAATTACAATAGAAAAATTGCAGCAGGCTCTTTTGCTTAATTTCCTGAAAATACAGAAGTGGCTTCTTGGTGGGACTTTCCGACATATGTACTCAAATCAGTTTTCTCTGAAACCACAAAAATGTCTCAAAGTTCATGCCTGTTTGTAATTGTACATTTTAGAACATTTCTGATTCTCTGTTAGTCAGAACTTGATGAAATATTACAGGAATGTGTGCTTCTTTTTTTTTTAGTGCTAAAGCTAGCAAATGATGATTTTCAAAAAATATCAAACTCAGGCATCCAAGTACTTTTTCAAAAGTGACTTTCCCATTCAGAAGCCTAAGTTACAATGAAAACCAAATTCATGTATTCATGGGATGCTTAATTGAGGAAATAAATGTTTTAAGTAATTAACTAGGACTGTTTCCACACTTTAGGAAATGTAAAGTGTCATCTAAGGTCACCAATTAAGCTTGTAGGAAAAGTTCTTTTTCTGCCCAGATTAGTACCACATGCAAAATATATGGGAAAAGATCTACAGAAATTACCAGAATGGGAATTCAAAATACGATTATAATAATGTCAGAACAGACAGATTTCGTTTTTTGCTATCTTCTACATTGTGAAATTTATCATCATCCATGCTTAAAACCTGATCCAATGAGGTCTATATATTTTGCATGTTGTCCACAAACATATTGCAAATAAGTTGTGGTCATGTTTTTCTGGTTTCATGTCGGACACTGGAAATCTAAAATTTGAGTGTAAAACTTTGTCTTCAACATGTATAGGCCTTTTCTATATGCTTAAAACAGCAACTATTCTGCAATGTAACTGCTTCTATTAGTTATATGGTTTTATTATTTCGTTGAATATATGTAAAGATTTTGCAAGAAGGCACAATCATAGAATCATAGAATGGTTTGGGTTGGAAGGGACCTTAAAGGTCATCCAGTTCCATTCCCCCTGCTGTGGTCAGGGACACCTTCCACTAGACCAGGTTGCTCAAAGCACCACCCAACCCGGCTTTGAACACTTCCAGGGATGGGCCATGTAGTTCTGCCAAAGAAGCTGCTAAATTAAGTGGTAGGGATTTATTATACTAAATGTCATTGCTCACTAGCTTGCTCCTGTAGTTTGAGTATGTGCTTTCTAGAAATTCTTTTCATACTGACCAGCTGAAAGGAGTTTCTGGATTCCTTTAATGAAAACATGATAGACTATGAAAAAAACCTTGAGTTGAATGGGAAAAAGGGAGAGTGTAGGTAAAACTCGAAAACCATATGACTATACTGTGGAAGCATGTAACAAGTGGCACTTTTAGAGAACATTAGTATGCCTTAATCTGTGTCTGTGCATCTGATTTGGTACATAAATGATGCAATGACCGTGTTTCTAGTTTTCAAGAGGATCACACGGGAGACAATTTCTCAGTAAAGACAGAAGGAAAGGAAGGAACTATGAGCCAGGAAAGAGAGCCATTAATGGCTGTTTTTCTTCTCAAAATAGCACAAGGGAAATGGCAGCTGAGAGAAGGAATTTAGTCTAAGAAGCTTTTGGGAATTTGCATGGAAATTGATCCGTTGTGAATGAATGTATTGTTCAATTTTTCATACAATTTAGTGGAGGAAGAGGTAAAAGCACAGTAGTTTATGATTCTAATAACATAGGAGAGCTTACATTAATTTTTCTGTGTACATTTTTGGGCACTACAGTATAAGAAGGATATAAACCTATTAGAGAGCGTTCAAAGCAGGGCAACGAAGATGCTGAAGGGTCTAGGGGGGAAGCCGTATGAGGAGTGGCTGAAGTCACTTGGTCTGTTCAGCCTGGAGAAGAGGAGACTGAGGGGAGACCTCATTGCAGTCTACAACTTCCTTGTGAGGGGAAGAGGAGGGGCAGACACTGATCTCTTCACTCTCGTAACTAGTGACAGGACCTGAGTAAATGGCCTGAAGTTATGTCAGGTTAGATATTAGAAAAAGGTTCTTCACCCAGAGGGTGGTTGGGCACTGGAACAGGCTCCCCAGGGAAGTGGTCACAGCACCAAGCCTGACAGAGTTCAAGACACATTTGGATGATACTCTCAGGACATGGTGGGACTCCTGGGGATGGTCCTGTGCAGGGCTGAGGTTTGAACTCAGTGATCCTTATGGATCCCTTCCAGCTCAGGATATTCTACGATTTTATGATCTTAGCTCTTGCTAGTTACTTCTAATTGCTGATAAAATTCCAAGCAAAACCTGAACAGAAGGTAAGGTCTCAGGCCAGAAATGATTTTTGTAAGTTATGGTTTCAGTCATACTTTTAAGCATTTCAGAACATATGGCTCCAATTTTTGGCTATTTTACAAGTATCTCGAGAGTATCTGGTACAGAAATGATCTGTTTTATCTGTTATATGAAAGACAAAAGAAACTTTATTTTGAAATTCAGTGTATCTTACAGCTTCATTCACAGAAAAAGCATATGAAGTAATCAAGAAACAGATAATATATGCATTCAGAAGGATACAGTGCAAGCTGGTCTTTCTAAAATGTAAAAGGAAAGATTTTCCTAAATTTGCAAAAGAATCGTTATTCAGGTTATGAATTTTTCATAAGTGTCTTGATAGAAAACTGTTCACACAGTGTTGATACTAGATTTTGATCTCTACATGCTCACTTAGACAGGGAAACAAGTAGACTGCAAATAGATACATATTTGAATAGCAAAGGCAGAGGTGATTCTTAAATACAAGAATACAATACAATATATTAATATACTTTGAAAATATTGAAAGCAGAACCACATTGGGAAGTCTTTATTCAGTGAAGGATAGAAGAGAAACTTCAGGAGCCAAACTTAGGCAGCTTAGATCATTTGTTCAG
This sequence comes from Cephalopterus ornatus, assembly GCA_013396775.1. Classification (NCBI taxonomy): domain Eukaryota; kingdom Metazoa; phylum Chordata; class Aves; order Passeriformes; family Cotingidae; genus Cephalopterus; species Cephalopterus ornatus. The sequence goes on from VZRE01002165.1 coordinate 47,325, forward strand.
ACGACTCTGTGAATTTGTAGCCATCCAGACTTGTAGATTTGTGCAAACCAAAGTAAAGGGGCCCTCACTCTGTGAAGACAAAACTTTCTGTGCACTTGCATCCGTCTTTATCACCATGCTGGTGAGTCTTCTTGGTAGCAGTGCAGAGGTGGCTTCCAGGAATATTATGTTTCTGCTCTGCGTTATCTTCCTATTAGCTTTTTTTATAGAGAAATCCAGAGAGGATTGTGATTCAGAGAACAGCTGTTTCCTTGATTTGCCTCTTCCTGTTCTCACTCAAAGGCTGCTGTACGTAAGCAGAAGGGCATTGTCAGGGTCACAGGCAGGGAGCGGTGGAAGCCATGCCCAGAAATAAGGACTGTTTTCCTTAAAAATGAATGGATAGACACTTAAAGATACCTGCACCTTTTTGCACTCATTTCAAAGAGGAATTTGGCTTGAGCGCAGCATAAAGGTTTTTGGACATTGAGCAATATACCCATTCCTAAAAAAGGAAGCAAGAGGAAATAGTGTCATTCATCTAATGACTTCTGCATTTTAAAATGGCTGTGAAAATTCTCAACACAGTTAGTAAGGAACTATACGCTAATTGTTCAGAACTAGAAATCGTCTGAAGATCTTAATGAAATTCAGGGTTATAGTTTATATCTGACTAAAATTATGATTTCCCTGTGCTTCACCAATACCTGGAATCCAGTACGTATTTGACTACCCATGGTAGGCAGAATTGTTTAATTTAGCTTTCTATATACAGCCTGTAGGTTAGGAGCAACAGACAGTACTCTGCAATTTTGGTGATTGTTGTCTGTTTACCATAATTACAGAGATATTTTAAACTTCCACATTTTGTTGTAGGCATAATATTAGGTAGGGAATAGCAGCAGAACGTTTTGAGTAATCTGTTATTGTGGACACATCCTGAAGACTAGCTGATGCTATATTTAGTCACTATGTGGTTAACTGTGACCAGAATGAGGATGTTATTTTATGTTTTGTGTTTGAAGTTGCAAATGTTCATTTTTGCAATCCGAAATTGCTCAGTTAAAGAAATAATAATAGTTTTAATTCAAAGCTGTGCATGTGCACACACACATACATGCACATTTTGCTTTCTAACGACAAGTCTGTATTGCTGTAGCTCAATTTAATTCATTTAAATTTCTCTTGAAGCAAACTAGCTAAACAATATCAAAATATTAATTCACATCCAACTTCAATATGAACTTTATAAGCTATATATCCTTAATACATTTTTTCCATGTTTTTATTCAGATCCAGATCCTGTATCCTGATCTTGTTCCCACTGAATAGCATCAAAGAGAAAACACTGTAAAGTGTCAGAAGCTTAAGTAAAACATACACAAAAGTTATTCAGCAGGTACATTTAAAATGACAAATCTTTAAAAAAGAGCTGTACATCTTTAAAAAGAATCTTTTTTGAATTGCTAGCATTCCCAGCTGCAAGGACCTGATTTAGCATTTTGGGTTAAGCTGTGACTAACATAATCTCCTCTTAGTTTTGTGACTACAGTAAGCACCAGCAGCAGCAAACTCAGCCTCTCTTCAGGGAAGTTCAGGAATTCCTTTTCAGCAGGGTCAGGAGCCCAGAGATACGGAGGAATAGGAGAGGAAGCCGAGTCATGCTGTTTCCTCTGCACAGACAATACGGTTAGTGAATTACAGGCATTGCTTGCAAAAAGCGGTAGGTGATCTGTGAAACAATTTAAATTGATTTTGTCTAAGAGTAAAGTTCAGTTTTTAGCAAGCTTCCATTTATTGCACTGAAGCCACAATGGTACCCTGAAATGTAGTGCTTAAGATTTACTGAAATGTGTGATTAATAGGTGTTTATATAATTTTATTATATGTGTGGAGCCTAAACCTTTATAATGTCTTATGTTTCAACAGTAGTATTTTTGATAATCAGGACTTGTTGCTCTGAGGAATGTACACTGATGTACACAAAAGATCACTCACAAAAACTCTGAATTTCAGAAACAGAATTCAACATCACAAAACCTAGAGAAATATTAATTTTGCAGCCATCAGCTAGTGTTTCCAGATATTGATTTTCCCATTTGTCCTGACCTTTATACAAGAAATTCCTCTTCCTGCTTCTCTAGTAATAGAGTGGTTCCTAATCCATGTCAGGCAAAAACAGCAGGTAAATTCAAGTGTCAGCTAAAGAAGCGTGCCTACTTTTAACACTGTGAGTTAGGGAGTGCTCCAAGGAACCTCTCTGCTGACAAGAGGGGAGGACCAGCCACCTTAAAAACAAGAGAGCAACACAGAAATTGCAAATTGCTCCTGCCCTTTTCAAAAGAGTATGTCTGCGGTTTGAGTCACATAGGTATGCCTGAAAATTTTACCTTTTGTTAGTAGTAAATGATCCATGTTTCCAGGACATCCAAGCATGTAAATTATGAGGAGACACTAAGCATTTCAAACACCTTGTGTTTTCCAGCTTATAGTACTGAATTTATGTGTACTTTTATGAACTCATATGTACTGAACTCAAACAACCATGCTAGAGTTAGTCTGAAATAGTACCCCTTGCACACAGCATTGCAAATCATCAATACAAATTGTTTTAGTCTCCATACCCCTGCCCCTTTTTGGCCACTCCCTTACCGGAAGCAATTTTAGCTCTGAACGAATCAGAATTGTTTTGTTAGCTTTCTTTCATAGATAGTCTTGAAAAATGCAATTTATACAGCTGCTCCACTGCATGTGCTTCAGATTGAAATCATTTCTTCCTCATCCATATCCCTCTAGCTTCTTTCAGCTACTCATGAACATCGCGATCTTTGGAGATCTGTGTCTGTTCCTAATCAAAACAGGGAACTGTTTAACAAGGACTACGGGCCATGCTCACACGGAGTTGACTTAGGGGAAACCTAGAGCTGCTTTTCCTCAATCATGTGCTAAAAGATGGAGAGAGGAGTGAGGACTGAAGATGACAAAAGAACTAGAATTGTCAGCTGTTGAGTGTCAAAATGTCAAATGTCAGCACATTACATACAGATGAGTAATCCTACCTTCTGAGATTTTCATAAACCTCCACATGCCAGACAGAAGACTGCTCTGTATTTTCAGACAAACATGCAGTAATCATCCTAAACTGCTTTGTAACAGGTAGCTACAATTTTCCTCATAATATGCTTGGATAAGCACAGAGAGATGGTTAATGGTTAATGGTTATTTGAAGATATGAAGCATGTCAGCATCAGAAAACATGGTTGTTTGGCTTCTGTCTATCAATTGACCCCTTACAATTCATACCTTCTGAAGGCAAAAACTGTATTGCAGTAGGTAAGATAAGAATACAATTTTGGCCAAAAAACATTATCTGGCAAAAAGTCAGTATTAATCGTGATTAATACTGCAGTCACCCAGATCCAGCTGTACCACACTTCAAACTAAGATAAATCAACTTTTCTTCCTATGTTATGTGTTGGCCACACCTATATGACCTTGTAATGATCCCCTGTGCTGTTTGGTGGCTTATATACACCTTAGCAGAATCTCCTGGAATTACGAAAGGTTGAGGTGGGAAGCAACCTCTGGAGACCATCAGTCAAATCCCCTTGTCAAGCAGGGTCAATTACAGCAAGAATTACAGTTGCTTACGGCTTTGTCAAGGTGAGTTTTGAGGATCTTCAATTCCTGTCCACCATTGTCTTTTGTCCTTTCACTGAGCACCACTTGAGAAGATACTGTCTCTTCTTCACTGCCCTTCACCACTAAGCCCTTATACACATTGATAAGATGTTCCCTGGGCCTTCTCTTCTCCAGGCTGAAAAATCCCAGTTCTCTCAGCCCTTCCTTGTATGGCAGATACTCCAGTCTCTTAATTGTTATCATGGCCCTTTGCTGGACTGTCTATTAAATCCATGTCTCTTGTACTGGGGAGCCCAGAACTGAATCTCACATTCCACATATGGCCTCAGTGATGTTTAGTAGAGAGAAAAGATATCTCCCTTGACCTTTTGGCAATATTCTTCCTAATAGTCCAGGATGATGGTTGTTGGCCTGCTCTGCTGCAAGGGTTCATTGCTGACTTATCTTCAACTTCTTCTCCACCAGTATATCCAGGTGTTTTTCTACTAAACTGCTTTTCAGCCTGTTGTATTGGTGTATGGGATTATTTCTCCCCAGGTGCAGAAGTTAGCACTTTCTTTGTTGGGCTTTGTGAGATTCCCATTGGTCTGTTGAGATCTCTCCTAATGTCAGCACAATGTATCATCTGCGAAGTTTCAGAGGTACATTCAGACCCATCACCCAGATCATTAATGAAGATATTAAACTGTATGGGGCATTAACACTTATTTGTATGATCATGCTAGGAAAAAGCTTAGTCTGGAAGTGGCTGGAACGGATTATAACAATCTGCTTCTTTTCTTGGTAAAAACCATGCTTCCTAAGAAAGATGAGATCATAGAATCATAGAATCATAGAATCGATTGGGTTGGAAAAGACCTCAGAGATCATCAAGTCCAACCCCTGCTCCAACTCCAGTCCGTTCACTAGATCATGGCACCAAGCGCCATGTCCAACCTCAGTTTAAAAACCTCCAGGGACGGCGAATCCACCACCTCCCTGGGCAGGCCATTCCAATGCCTGACCACTCTCTCTGTAAAGAATTTCTTTCTAAAGAAAGATGATATAATTTTTTCTAAACTATTCCCCCGTCCCTTTGTTCCCATTTCTTCCAAGTAGGAAAACTCGATGCAGTCCCATTCCTATCTGAATGACCTTCTTCATTTTTCCTCATAGTTGTTCATTTTCATGGTCCATCTCATTTACTGCACTTGGCCAGCAAGCCAATGTCTACCAGCTGCCAGCTGTTCAAAAAAGAAATAAAGAGAAGAAGCTTCCATAGTAAAGAGTTTCTCTGTCTTTCATAAAAACAGTTTGCATTCCACACAAAAAATTCTTTCATGGTGTAAGGGAATTGACGTCAGTACTGTTACACCCAGGATGATTTTGGCCCAGCATATCTATTAAGCAATACTTTCAGATGCACACTTCTGTGATGAGCAAATGACTGCCAGATGTGAGAATAGTATTTTCCCCTTTTTTTTTGAGGTCCATGAACAAATTCTCATGTGTGGACTGTAAATTTCTTCAGTGTGTGTATGTGTAATACTTAAGAATAATTCTATAGAAAATATTTTAAATGGCAACATAAGAAAGAATAACAAAAGAAACCCTACATTTATTGCTATTAAAAAATCAAACTCTTATAACTACCTTTCATACATGTAATACCGGCTTCTCCTTCCTTCCTGCCAGGCAGAAATCAACAAGTTCTATCAAAATAGTGACCACCTCCAGCTTTGGGAGATAAGCCCCTGGAAGAAAGAAAAGATAAAATTGGTAACTTGGCCTTCTCCCAAAGTTGTGATAGAATGCTGTATAAAGACACCTGTAGTTAACGATGATCAATGTTACAGGATGTATGGAAGAATCCAATGTCATGGAGCTGTTGGTTAGCTTTTCAAGTATATTCACAATATTTTTTAATTAACCACGGTAAAAAACTATGAAGTTTTCAAAGCTATATTTCTGCACTTAAGCATGCAAGTAAGGACCTAAAACTCTGTATATTTATTGTTCCTATGGATTTAGTCTTGATTTCATGAGAGTAGGTAGCTTTGCAAGTATACTGTACCAAATACTGTTTTCCTTCCATCATATTGATTTACACTCTTTATAACAAACGTCTTGGATTGCTGGTTCTTCTTGAAAAAATATTGCTGCCTAAAGAACTCACTTTACAATTGCTTCTTTTGCCTACTATCTAGGATCCTAATGTTACTGATAACAGTTTACTGCAGAAAATAAATAGCTCGGGAAAGAAGTTCCTGCTGCATTATGTTTCCCTGCATTTTGTTGAAATCTCACCTTCTATAAATGTGGATGATAACTAGAAAATATTTCTTACTTTATCCTTTCCTCTATTTTAGTTTGTCCCTTGTGCTTATACTGGATTTGTGTGGCAAAATTTTGGTAGAGGAAGGGCTACAGGGCTGGTTCCTGCAAGAAGCTGCCAGAAGCTTCCCCCATGTCTGACAGAGACAATGCCGGCCAGCTCCAGGATGGACCTGCCACTGGCCAAGGCACAGCCCATCAGCGGTGCTGGTAGCACTTCTGGGATAGCATAGTTAAGAAAGGGAAAATGTTGCTGCACAACACCAGCAGCAGTCATGAGGGAGGAGTGAGAATATATGAGAAGAACAACTCTGCAGACACCAAAGTCGGTGGTCCAGGTGCCAGAGCAGAGATTCTGCTGCAGCCCATGGTGAAGACCATGGTGAGGCAGCTGTGCCCCTGCAGCCCATAAAAGTGATAGTGAAGAACATATCAACCTTCAACCTCTGGAAAACCCCATATTGTAGTAGGTGGATGCCTGAAAGAGGCTGTGGGAAGATCCCGTGGGAAGTCCATGCTGGAGAAGGTCTGCATTATGGTTCGTGAAGAACTGCAGCTTGCGGGAAGGAATCACATTGGAGAAGATTATGGAGAATTGTCTCTCATGGGAGGGACCCTATGCTGAAACAGGGGGAAGAATGTGAGGAGTTCCCCCGTAGAGGAAGGAGTAGCAGAGACAGCATGTGTTGAACCGACTACAACCTCCATTTTCCATCCACCTGTGCTGCTGGTGAGGAGGAGGTAGAGAATTTGGGAATGAAGTTAAGCACTTGAAGAATGCGGACAGAATGTGTTTTAAGATTTGATTCTATTTCTAATTACTCTAATCTGATTTGCTTGATAATAAATTAAATTAATTTCCCTGAGTTGAGTCTGTTTTGTCCATGACAGTAACTGCTGAGAGATCTCTCTCTGTCCTTACCTCAACCCATGAGCCTTTTGTTGTATTTTCTATCTGCTGTCCAGCTGAGGAGGGGAGTGACAGAGCAGCTTTCGTGGGCACCTGGCAACCAGCCAGAGTCACCCCAGTGCTAACTCCTCTCCTAAGTGCCAAACACACTGGACTCTCAGTATTTGTGGTTGGGACTGAAATATCACTTACAGAGTTGATTCCCATGCATGCAAAAGTCAACACATTATTACATGACTTGGAGTCTATTCGCAGTGCATTTGGCACTTGAAGCTGAGACAGTCTCCTGCACAGTCTAGTAGTACTCTAAATGATAACAGCTTAAGCTGACTATCAGTACTGCCTGATGTTAGCAGTGAAGTCTCCCTCCATGCACTAGTCCATTCCTACTGCCCCTGCTGTTTGCTACATGTGTTATAAAACTGGACTAACAGAAAAGAGGATTTTTACAAGAAGAACTATTCATGAGTATTGTATTTGGCAGGTGGTAAATACAACAGCAGCGTGAATCAGCAAGAAATGTCTGATTTTAAGCCTTTTTCAAACATGACAATAGTGAACTTTGATTAAAATACCTGGACCACCAGGCATCCTAAGTATGTACTTCCCATGTCTGCTTTGCAGATATTGAATGCTTCTTGAAATTCAAGGGAATTAGCAAAATCAATGTTTTGCTACTGAATAGTGATAGGACACGTAATAGTATGACTTTTCATTTTCTCATCCTAGTGTGTTTTTTCCCTATATCTATTATCAACAACCAAGTTCTCCCACCATATTTCCCCCCACCCCCCAATATTGTTTTCCAGCCCAAGATTTTGTTTCTATAGCCTATTCTTAATTTAAATGACAATGTAGCTTTACCATACCCAGATTGGAATATACTTGATACTATGTCTGTTGTTCCAGTGATTAGCTCCCTGTTAATGATTCATTAAAAAGAAAAGAAAAGAAAAAAAAGTTTGTGTTCTTGTTTTTGGTAAAATGCCTCTGTAAATTTGCCTGGAGCTTTAATTGACATTGAAGTAGCCTTATATTTCTAAACACAGAAACTGCTGGGGATATCTGGTCTGAGGTAAACTGGTGGTTACGGTATTATTTAGAAGACTATTGCTTTCAAATAAACAATATAGCGTTTCCTAACCTTTAAGATACAGGCAGAAAATGTGCGGAGCATTATTTCTATATGGTCCTATCCTAAAGTATTTTTTGCTTTTGTTTTTAACCAGGCTTGGAGAGGAGGACCTGGCTTGAGTTGCATACAAAAAGCAGATACAATGTATCTAAGAACTTCAAGATTGTGATGAAGCTGCACCAAGAGATTCTTTGTAACAAGAAAGGGGGGCAAGGGTGGGTTGGCAGAGATTCCACCTTTTCGATTTAACAATCAGGTAAAGGAACGCCTGAAAATAAGCCTACATAGTTCTTGATCTTTCTGAGTAGCAGACCTCCTTCTTTGGGATTATCTCAGATTTCCATCTCCAGTCTCCAGTAAAGCCATGAAAAATTGTAGAAGCTCATAGAAAATAATTAAAATAATTGAAACTTTGAAGGACTACTTCAGATGGATGGCTCAGGCACAGAAACAATTAGGCCTGATGTAGGAATTAACAATTGTTGCTCTGTGTATATTTTCAGACACAATGTATCTTAAATAAAACACAGTTTGCTTATGAATAAGGATTCACTATTCGTTTCTGTGCCCTTTGGCTGACGAGAGAAATGCATTCTTAGTTTTCAGACAGCAGGCAAGATTCTGTATGAAACAATACTCATGTCCTAGTCATTCCCAAACATATAATTATATGGGTATGGTGGAGAGGAAAACTTAGAGAGGGCAGCTAAGTCTTCTCTCTGGCAATAAGAGAACTAGCTTGAGAGATTCAAAGCAGCAAAGTCAACAGGAAGGAATGATGCATAGAACAGAATTGCAGCAGCAGAAACAGTCCCCAGGTGAGAATCACTTTTAAGTGGCTCAGCCCATTTTGGTTTTCACCTTACAAACACAGAGGACTGGAAAGCATGGAAAAACAGAAAGGCTCGGACAAAAGAAGGCCAAGATACCTAAAGTGGAAACAATCTTGAGATCTGTTTCTAGTCCGTGCTGCACATCTGTATGCATAACAAAAGCACTACCCAGTTCATTACAGAATTAACAGCCTACAGTGATCCAAACTGAGAGCAGCAGAGGAGTGGTGGAGGAAGGCAGACCACTAGAGCTAGGGGAGCTGGGGAGTTGTGTAACACCTGCTTGCAATACTGTTGGCGCTAGCTACCACTCTGAGACTGCCACTTTCCAAGTTTTCTAAAATAGTATAATATAAAAATCTCAAGACAAAAGGACTGGTATTTCTGCAGAATTCCCACTCTCTTATTCACAGCCGTTTTATACCAACCAATTTCTGAGATGATGTATTCAGTATCCTATGGAACCGTAATGAATTCAATGAAGTTATTTAGGGTATAAATCAGAGTCAGTTTTGCTGTTTCCTTTAGATTTCATATGCTTATTACCCTGAAAACTAGCTGGTCCCTCCTCCTTTTATTTCTGTAACTCATTTCCCACAGCTGTAGTATTTATTCAAAATCCTTGGCTCTTGTTTTGCCTCTCATTCTGCTGCCTGAATGATTTGATCCTCTGGAGTATACTACTTTAAAACTGTTGTACACACCAGATGAGGGATATTTTTGCACCTCCTTTCCAAGGCCAGATTAGAAATGAAATTATTTCTGTTTAGATAGCTAAAGACTGATCTCCAACTTTTTTTTTTTTTTCTTGAGTGTGTATCGCTCTTTTTCAATATATACATTGAAACACAGTCTTTGGTAAAATTTTTAGGACTGCAAGGAAGAAGTTGAATGGAAGTCAGGGTATTATTTATTAAGAAATTCTGGACAGTCAATGAGGTAAAAGCAAGTAATTTTTTTGTATATAAAGCCACTTGGTGTTATTTCTGTTTGTCATGCTAGTATTGTTCTAGATCTGTGTCAACTGCAGACAGGAAACTAGTAAAGAGTGGGGTGTCCTTGACAAAAAGTACATTTAGAAACAATAAAAAATGATTACTTTGAAGATTCAGTAAGGGCAGTAATTGTTAATTTCTGAGGTCCTTGTGGAGATAATTGTTTTTAGAATGGATAACACTGAAACAAAAGGAACTGACAACAGTTTCTTGTTGTCTCTGTTTGTTTAAATTCTGGAAGGAAAATGTCCAAGATTCATGGAGTAGACATGCCTTCATTTCAAACAGAATCATAGAATGAGAGAATGGTTTGGGTTGGAAGGGACCTTAAAGATCATCTAGTTCCAAGCCCCCTGCCATGGATGGGGATACCACTACCTGGATGTGGTTACTTAAAGCCCCATTCAACCTGTTCCAAAACGTTTCCAGAGATGGGGAATCCACAACCTCTCTGGTCAACCTGTTACAATGCTTCACCATCTTCTGAGTAAAAAATTTCTTCCTACCATGTCATCTAAACCTGCCCTCTCTCAGTTTGAAACCATTGCTCCTTGTCCTGTCACTATCTGCCTGTATCAAAAGTCCCTCTCCCCTTTTATAAACCCACTTAATGTACTGGAAGGCTGCAATGCAGTCTCCCTGGAGCCTTTTGTTCTCCAGGCTGAACAATCCCATCTCTCTCAGTTTGTCTTCATAGGAAAGGTGCTGCAGCCTCTGGTCATCTTTGTGGCCCTCGTCTGGACTCTATCTGACAGATCCACACCTTTTTTTGTTCTGAGGGCTCCAGAGCTGGATGCAGTACTCTGGGTGGGGTCTCACAAGGACAGAATATGGGGGCAGAATCCCTTCCCTTGACCTGTTGGCCACTTGTCTTTTGGTGCAGCCCAGGACGTGATTGGCCTTTTGGGCTGTGAGCACTGTTGGCTTATGTCCAGTTTTTTGTCAAATAGTAATATAATAGCAATACAAATACTTAGCTTTAAATGTAGGGATTGACATTTCAGTCCTTTCATCTTTTTAACCACTCTTCGTCAAAGCATTTCTCTAGGATAACTTCTGATCTGTTTCTTCTGAACTTATTATTTTTATGTATTACAGAATCACAGAATCATTTAGATTGGAAAAGACCTCCAAGATCATCGAGTCCAATCTTTGACCAATCACCATCTTATCAACTAGACATAGCACTAAGTGCCATGTCTGGTTGTTTCTTGAACACCTCTAGGGAGAGTGACTCCACCACCTTCCTGGGCAATCCATTCCAATGCTTGACAACCCTTTCCATGAAGAAATTCTTCCAATGTCCAACCTGAACCTTCACTGGCACAGCTTAAGACTGTGTCCTCTTGTCCTGTTGCTAGTTGCCTGGGAGAAGAGGCCAACCCCCACCTGGTTACAATCTCCTTTCAGGGAGTTGTAGAGAGTGATAGGGTCACTCCTGAACCTTCTCTTCTCCAGGCTAAACAAATTCATCTCCCTCAGCTTCTCCTCACAGGTCTTACTCTCTAGACCCTTCACTATCCTTGCTGCCCTTCTCTGGACATGCTCCAGCCACGTCCATGTTTTTCTTGAAGTGAAGGCCCCAGAACTGAACACAGTAGTGCTTCAAGTCTGTCACAGTTCTGGATGAAAGTACAAGCCATTGTTTTCTGTTAAGCAGTTTGGTTTGACATCTGTTTGCCTGGTTTCTGAAAATATGTTTCAGCAAAATAGTGACCTATAGTGCTAGGTTTAGAACTACGACTTGGAATGTAGTTTGCTAAGATAAGAGCTGGAGACCATGTGTATCAACTTAAGGTAACTAAAAATGTTTTCACCAATATTTAGAAGAACCTCAGATATTTTATGGAGTTTTTGTCCATACATTTTTAATTGGTCCATATTATGTATATATTGATATTGAAATATTTTACACACGGACAAATATATCTGTATACATATGTATGTATACAAACATGCATATATATATAACAGGCATGACAATTTACACTTTGTTACTACTATAACCATCACTCAGCATTGCAGAGATCTGGCTTAGTCCAGAACAGAAAAGTCTGTAGCAGTTGTTTTCTCTGCTACCAGGAAGATTCTCACTTTCTCTTGTGAGATACTAAAATTTCCTCTCAGTTTGACCCCTTCTGCGGTGCCTGGTAAAATCTGACAGACCTCCTTATGCTTTACAAGTTGAACAATTTTACAAGTTAGCAAACCTCCTCTCTAGTCATATTTTTCCCCAGTAATAGTTGTGAGGCAATTCTATGTATTTCCCTGTCCAGTTTTAATTTTTTATTAGTTAATGTATTTAGGGTCAAATGATCTCTTCAGTCCTCTGTGGGAGTGCAAAGTGGTGAAAATCAGCAACAATTCCTCAAAGCTGTTAAAAAAACCACCCCTAGTTTACAGCAATAGGACAATCCAGTCATGGCTCTGGACACTCCACAATCAATTGTTTCTAGTTATTGGCCAACACGTGGTTTTTAAACTGCAGCAGGGGTTTAAGATGCCTTAGGGCATACTTTGACCCCGTGTGCTTTAGCACATGGAACATGAGGCAGTACAAACAATAAAGATATCCCCTTTAACTTGCTAGAGGGCTTTTTAAAATTTGGAGCAAAGTTTCATACTAAATGTTTCTCCTTACCATTGTCAATACAAAGATAATGTTTAGGACAATGGTTAGCACATTAATCATCTAGAGAGTGGAGGAAATGTCATAGCTAAACTGACTAAGCAGAGGCATTCTGGAGAATGTTTGCTCTAGGAGTTAGTCACCCTTTCACAGTCACGGAGCTGGCTTCCACTAACAGAGAGGTAGTTGGCTGTGGGGTGACTATTTTTAGTATGAATACATAAAGATGACTAAGACCGCGTCATGCCTTGGAGTGAACACATAGCATTTGTCAGAAATACATGTTCAACAGAATTTAAGAAATATCATGAGTGACTGTATCTGTGTTTAACAAATTTATCATGGAGAGGAAGTGATTGAGCGCACAAGGCAACTTCTCCATATGAAGAAATAATGAGTTTTGTGAACATAGAGGAAGAAATGTGTCCCTCTTAAAATGATCATCAGGAAAAGAAAGCAATGGAATAAGTCAGAAAGATCATCATATTACAAATTTTCCCACTATCTCTCATGATGCTCATGAAAAAAGTCCAGTGAAAGTGGGTGTACATATGAGATCAACCAAGTCTCAACAGGAGATCTGAGAATTGTGTACTTTATGTTAAGTACTTGAAAGATGTAAAACATGGAAAGGTACAAGATGAAGTGCTGAAGGAGATATGAAAGAAATCTTCTTGTGCTATTGTACTTTTTGTCACATAAAAGAAATACCATTGTGACAACAATCAGTGGATGCATAAAACTGAAAAAAAGAACAGAAAGCAAGTATAAATAGTGAGGAAGCCCCTAAATTACTCCTTCTCCATATATACACACAATATATCTTTTCAACAGTCAAAAGGGTATTTGAAGTTCAGCTTCTAGAGCACAAAGAAGTATAGCAAGTACTCAGTCCACTCACATTAATATTAGAATATAGCTTGGTAAAACACTCAGCCAATTTGTATGACAACTTGAAGAGAAAAAAGGAGGAATAAAAAGTGAGCTAGTTCAGAGCAAACAGATATAGTCCGTCTTGCAAGTGGAAGTATTCTTTCCTGTTTCACATGCAAATCACCTGCAGATTTCTTTCTGCTGTTGCCCTTGTCACTTATTTCTAACTGTTATTATTTGATGAGGAATGATATTTTATTGCCATCAAGTAATATCTACATAAAGGAGCTTGTCCTCCACACCCTTGTGTACTACACTCTGAGCAGTGCAGTACATGAGAACCCCTAGTGTCATTTTGACCTGAGGACCTTTGCATCTTCCGGCTTGGCAAAATTGCTTGAAACCGACTTGCTTGAGCTACTGTTGAAATAACAAAATACAGGCATCGAACAATAAAGATGCCCAGATACACAAGATCCATACGTAGCTTGCGTACAGTGAGGGTTCTGGTTAGGATCTGAAGCTGGCTGAAAAATCTGGGTGAAAGGACCGAACAGAGATTCGGTTTCAGGTTTCATTCTGTGACAGTCAGTGACTTTCATACCCTAGTAAAAGTAAATACTATAGAGAAAGTAGTTTTTAAAAGCTGCAGTGCAATCATGACAATTTTGATGCCTTCCATTTTCTGGGGTCCTGAAAGGGACCTAAATATTAATCTTTTTTTCCTTTTTTTTTTCTTTTTCTTTCTTTTTTTTTTTTTCTTTCCAGAAACAGTACCAGCTGTCATCTCTGTATGTGAGAACATAATTATTTATACTAAACGAAGGATGTTTCTCTTTGAAATTATGTAAATAGGCCATCTTCAAAAAAAAAAAGGAAAAAAGAAAAGATGGGATATGAACTGTCACAGATGTGCATGGACAATGAAGGTCTTCAGTTCTCCTTAGAATCATAGAATCATTAAGTTTGGGCAAGACCTCTAAGATCATTAAGTCCAACTTAACCTGGCACCGCCAGGTTCACCATAAAACCATATCCCCAAATACCACAACCCCATGCCTTTTGAACACTTCCAGAAATTGTAGTTCCACCACTTCCCTGGGCAGCCTGTTCCAATGCTTGACCACCCTTTTAGTGAAGAAATTTTTCCTAATATCTAATCCAAACCTCCCCTGGAAAAACCTGAGGCCATTTCCTCTTGTCCTGTCACTTGTTGCCTGGGAGAATAGACTGGCCCCCACCATGTTACAACCTGTAGAATCATAAATTAAGGTTGGAAATGAGCTCTAAGATCATCAAGTCCAACTGCTAACCCAGCAGCACCATGTTCAACTACTAAAACATATCCCCAGGTGCCACACTGGGGGCTTGAGTGCTACATTGGAAACACTGGATAGCATATTGTGGGGTTGCACCCACCAAGTGTGTTACAGACTGTGCAGAAGAGCACACATTGCAATTTCATTGAAATTTCACTGTATGTTTTCCAGCTGACATAAGTCCAGTGGAAAAATAAGGGGAAGAGATACATTTTACAGTTTTTTCACCTTTGCAGCAGGCCACGTCTCAGCTACTGTACATAAAGTGGGGCTTAGGAGACCAGACATGCCATCTTCCCACACAGGAGAAAGATGACCAAACAAAACACAAACTTAAAATATAGCTCAGGCAGTGAGTCACCCGTTTTTGACATTGTCTGCTATGGTATGGGAAGAAACTTCAGCATACTCTTTTCCTGTAATGTTTAGCTGTGGAGCTAATTTCAAATGAAGCCACACATGTATCTGACACACCCAAACCCATACTTCATTATGAGGGACATCCCATGTTTCAGACCCAAATTTACATCAGTCATGTAAGGACACAGTGTCCTCATTTCAGTCATAGTAAATTACTGCATGAGAAACACTGAATCATAAAGCTTAGGTTAAAAGGCTTCCTATTTAATTTTAATGTCTTTGCACTCTTTGCTTGTATGTTCATTTTAGGATTTTGATTATGTCATCAGGCTTTATTACAAAACCATCCCAAGCCTTACAGAATATTTGGAATAACTCTTTTCTTTATAGAAATTAAATCAGTAAATAAATTATCTCGTAAGCAACCTTCTGTAAAACCCTTTTCTCAGAAAACACATATTTCTATCCGTAGTAGTCAGTATGAAGTAATAGCATTTGAACTCATTTCTCCAGTTATCAAAATTCTACAAAAACCAGAAAAGCATTTTTAGAAGAATAATTCTAGGTCATAGTATTCTACTTTTGAAGAAAAATAAATCTATTGACTATTTGCTGTCTATTTTTTTATTTTGTTTTGTTTTTTTTGTTTACATTTTTGGTTCTGAAGAAATATTTTTGAAAGCCACTTTTCTAAATGGCATTTGTTCTGGAACATTTTCTGTACTTGCTGTAGTAATGTTTATATCCTCTTTTTGGAAGGGCTCAGATACTTCATAACCAAAACTTACACATCTGTCACTGCAGTGCAACCATCTCTGAGGTGAAATACAGAAGCTTTTCTGGTAGCAAATGTATCCACTAATAGATTAAATAATAACTCCTCTTTTATTGCTTCTGACTTAATAACAAAGGAGTTATGTAGATGATTGTATACTGAGAAACATCTGCTAGCACTATCTTTTAGTAAACCCAGATCTATAAAAGTAGCTGGCCTAATCTTGCTATAAGTGCTATTTTTCAAATTTGTCAGCTTTTCACAAATCTCTAAATGTCCAACTTATAAAGACATCACTGTAAACTCGAACAGCTGTGATTTCCTAAGAAACAGATAAACCAGAGAATGTAGAGGAAAAGAAGCTATTTTTCCCAAGCTGTGTGCATTCTTAATATGCATATATAATTTTTGGTTCCGCTGCTTGCTTCCTTTTCTTTTAAACAAGTCTATGTTCCTGTTTCTGACATTGAACCTATGTCAGATACAAGGTGGGAGACCAAGCTGACAAATTCAGATACCATCATCTCTCAGGATACTTAGTGACTCAGAGAAACACAGTGAAATTGGTAGTACACTGCCTGCTAACTATTCTTTAACCTCATTAGTAAAAAATGCAATGTTTAAAACAGGGCCAAAGAGATGAACCGTAATAGGCAGAAAGGATCTTGATTATCCTCTTCTTACTATCTTTAACAGTAAAGATGTTGAATGAATTGTATTGAAATGTAATTTACTGATGTATTTAACTCATTTTCTGCCATGCTTTGTCTCAGTGAATAGTACAGAGCTATGCAGAATTCAAGTATATTGTGACATCAAAACATCAGCTGAAATACAATCTCATTTCTGCCTTAAACACATATGGTTTACAATACTAAATGTAATGCATCACTGAGTCATAGAGAATGGCAAAATACATATATTTTTCTCTATATTTTATGTTTGTTTACATTAGCTTTTGACAGTATTTTTGCTGCTTCTCCTATAAAGTCTGTCCCCCCTATTGCTTTGTGGATCTTTCAGACAGCACAAAGGATCTTAAGGGAAGGACAGAGTTCTGAGTCATACTCCAGTACTTGAAATACCTTAATTTTCTTTTTAAAGAGCTGAGATTTCAAAACCTGTGATATTGTATGTAACAAATAATAACTGTATATGCACATACATTATTAGAATTATACATTGCGCCTGGCTTTTGCTTATTCCCATGCTACTAAATCAGTTTTCATATTCAAAGCCAAATATAAATATTTATTTATTAATTTTGAATGCTCACCTAAGAGATCAGTCAACATTGCCATTTTTTTCTCCCACTGTAGGAAAACAAGGGTTATTCAAACCTACAACCAATTTAATTAAATTCTCAGACTTAGGAAAATTCTCTGGATTTTAGACCTACAAGTGGATTACAATATTGAACTTCTTACAGATCCTTTGCTCCATTACTTTATTTTCCCTCATTTAAATGCCCCAGAGATTTTAGGCCTCCTTCCATTTCCCTCTCACAAGAAAGACCTGAACAGGATGCAGCCTACTACAGAGATCAGACTTACTTTAAATACCAGTTTCCACCAGGAATCTTTTTAACTACAGAGAAATAATCAAGTTAAACTGACCTACCCATTACCTGGAAAAAAGTAGAATTTGAAGTTCAGTTCTTGAAGTGATTACCTGGCTCCAACAGGCTGAATCTTGCCTGGGGCAGGCTTTTCCAGCAAACAATTAGCCCCAGGCAAAAGAAAACCACCAACATAACCCCCCCACCAAAACCTAACCTATGTGTGGTCAGATGACAGAAGCTGCAACTAGAGTGGAAAGAAAAGAGTTCTCAGGACTTTTTTGTCTCAACTAGACTAATTCACTATTTTTATGTCACCCTGCATGTAGCAGCAGTGCTGAGTGCCACGGATTGCCGGTGATGCTTTTCATAAGCCTTTTAATTTGATTCTTTTTCCTGTGTAGATCTTCTCTGACTTCATGGAAGTAAGGATCTGTTTACATGAATCTAACAAGGAAAAAAAATATCCCTTCAAATTATTAACATGAGATGGAAAAACAGGGAGAAACCTTGGAGAGTCTTAAGTTTATGTTTATGCAAAACTGAGGACAAAGGAGCAAGGATCTCTAACCGATGCCTGAAGATATTACAATGATTCAAATAATATTGATAAAAAAACCTGTCACTGACCTTTTTTTTTTGTATTGGTTTTTTTCTTTTGATTGTGGAAGAACCAAGGTCACAAAGCTCTTTGGTACAGCTGCCTCAAAGCATATGACTAATTGTGAGATTTTGATTTTTTATTATTGTACTTCTCTGCTTGTAAGTTTTGAAAACATGCAAGGCAAATAAATCAGGATCTTGCACAGACCAAGACAGAATTTCTTACAAGGATGTATACAGAAGCTGTCAAAAACTCATTGAAACCATAATACCTGTGACTAATATCA
This sequence comes from Cephalopterus ornatus, assembly GCA_013396775.1. Taxonomy (NCBI): domain Eukaryota; kingdom Metazoa; phylum Chordata; class Aves; order Passeriformes; family Cotingidae; genus Cephalopterus; species Cephalopterus ornatus. Next base: position 65,536 of record VZRE01002165.1, read on the forward strand.
TATTTATTTGTGAACCCGACTTGAGAGAGATTGGTATTCTCTCAATGCATGGATTTGTTACAGGTTTTCCTTTTCAATTTTACTTTATTATTAAATTCATAGTACTCCATAAAACAGTCCCACAGATTTCTTACTCGGACCAAAGTAGACGAATGCAGTTAGTCCCCTAAAATTAAGGTTGGTACAACTGCTTTAAAAGATCAAAATCTTTTGGGTGCTCCTTTTGCTGGACTCCATGAGGGTACAGGAAGAATTAGGATAACTTTTTAGCACTACAGCATATCTCACAGGCCACTACAGAGGGAAATATCAAATGACTGACTAGATATACTCCAATTTATGGGAAGTATTGTAATGCACTCAAACATTAAAGTTTGGAATATTGTCATCTTTTCATACTCCTGCACATACAACGGAGGCAGAACTAGAGAGTATTACTGAGAAAGAATAAGATGCTTAGGCAGAACTGTATTCTAGAATGTTAAATACGAATAAAAATTTTGGGTGACATTTTGAATGCAAGAACTCTCAGATGACACAGATGAAACTACCTGCAGGACCATTCTGTGATGCAAAGGAAGACACAGTGATTCTGCAGCCAGAACAGCCTGACTTCTAACATTGTTGCTATAGCTGCATACAGCTGGAAAAGTAATTTGTAAGATTCTGTAATTTCACAAGTACAAGGAGACAAAAAAATTTTAAGTTTTTATGAAATACTTTGATCGTCCAACTACCATGTCTGATGGGAAACATGCTATACAGCTCTCAATGCAATAAAATACTTAAACAATTACCCGTGTTTAAACGTGATGTTATGCTGACAAAAGCCTAATATACAAAGCTGCTACATGCTTTAATTATCTAAATAATGTCAAATTTTTACGGGAATTATATGAACTATTATTTTAAACTGGTTTTATTACATTGCCACAATAGTCACAAAATCACTTCTTTATGACTCTGTTTACTTATAAATTAGGCTAATTCAGCTAATTCAATGCTGTAAAATATCTTGGTTGAGTTTTACACTGTGAGAGTAGAGTAACTTTTTTTTCTCTCTGGTAGTTCTGTGGTAATTCAATATCACTGCATCTAACCCAGCATGGATTTTCAGTGGATGATTACAGAATTGCCACAAAGAGTGGGGGGAGATAGATTAAAAAACCCTCAGGCTGAGAAAGACATTAGTTCTTCCTCTCTGATGTCCTAAATAATGTCAGTAACCATTATCCCAAACACAACAAACAGCAATCAACTTCTCTTTTATGTGTAAGAACAAATGTAGGATCATCTGTTTTAGAGAAGGGTCACGTTTCTGGAGTGTTAATGGGCAGAGACTGAATTTTAACATACAGTTTGTATGCTAATGAGGTTTCTGGAAGTTAAAGAAGAACCAGAGCCAATATCATGAGAAACCATTGAGAACATGGCAGTCTGAACACTGAGATTTGTAGTTCCTCTTAACTCTCCTGCACATGGCAAGAAATAAAACATATATTCACAAATCCCTGCATAGTAAAACCATCAAGTTACACCTGGTCTAAAGCTGCTTGAGGAGACCTGCAGATCATTAGCCAGGTAAATCTAAGTCCATGGATAGCATGTTATTACATAACAGTGTAATGTAGTTAGTCTAAAAAAGCCAGAGGAGAAAAGAAAACATGTATGTATGTATGTATGTATGTATGTATCTATATATCTCCTAATTATCCAAATTACATAAATGGGCACGAAGTTTGGAATATCTTGCTCCTCAGAAAGGAAAATTCAAAGGATTCTGTGTGTCTGTGTGTGGGGATTAAGTTGACTTCAGTAAGAGATGTTTTGTTCTGACATAATTACGTTATGAGAAAATGAATACAGGACATTATTACGCTGATCTTATTTTTAATGTGGGTGAGTATCCTTTTATATGGTTAGTGGTTTATCACAGAATGGATGAAGAAAACATATGGTTTTACATTTATTTACAAGGTTCTATGAAAAAAATAGAAGTGTCTATTCTAAGTCATGTAAACTACTCAAAAGCATCCTACAAACATGAAAAAATTGAGGCTGCTCTTCTTGATGTTACTTGTCAGTCACAGTATTAGCCTTGGGAATTCAGCTTGTCAGAAATCCAGTTCTTTGATGCCACAAAAGAATGAAAAGATGGCATTTTGTTGCTGTTGAATGGTAATGATATGCACAATGGAATCTCAAGTCCCACTTCTTGGGTAAGTTCTGCCTCAGGAGAACTTGAAAATTACTTGACAAGAACAAATAATGGTAAACATGTAGTGCTTTTCAGTAAAGCTGGCAATGCTTTGAAATAAATCCTTCTCAGTACACGAAAGTAGGGGAATATGTGAAAGAATTTAAATCCTATACCCAGAAGTTCAATCAGAGCAGTTTTCAATACTAGTACCTTAGTGCTAGTACTCTTTATGTAAATAATCTTCAGAAAGTTCAGGAGAGTTATTGTTTTCTGAGAGTGACTGCAGAACTAAGGAAAGGGAAGGTTTGAGAAGGGAAGGCTCAGGAAGGGAAGGTCTCGGAAGGGAAGGTCTGGGAAGGGAAGGTTTGGGAAGGGAAGGTTTGAGATGGGAAGGCTCAGGAAGGGAAGATCTGGGAAGGGAAGGGAAGGTTTGGGAAGGGAGGGTTTGGAAAAGGGAAGGGAAGGTTTGGGAAGGGAAGGTCTGGAAAGGGAAAGGGAAAGGGAAAAGAAAAGGGAAAGGGAGAGGGAAAGGGAAAGAAAAAGTTCAGGAAGGGAAATTTTGGGAAGGGAAGGAAAAAGCTATATGTGAGATGCATTACATCCCAAATATTTAAAGCTAGGTATGTTACATAAGATGCAAACAGAGAAAAATTAAGGTTTCTGGCATCTCACATGCATTTGTATACACAGATCCATGATCTCCGTGTGGAAAAGTTTGAGCATTATATTTCAGGTTGTAACATTGCTAGAACAATTTTAAAATTTTAGAAGGCATTGAACCAAATATATATATATATATTCATATATGCATATACAAAAGGATAAATCAAACAGTAAGAGATTTTTCTGAGTATCACAATTAAGGAAGCTTGTTTTAATGTGTATTTATACATTGATAGATACTCTTAGCCCTCAGCCTCCTATGTACATCTTAAATCATGTCATTGCTCACAATACTTTTGTAGCCTGCAGAGCTGTGCCATTAGTGTACTTCCTCTGCTTCAGTCCTTGCTATCTTCTGGTTATTTATCCTTAAAAGATGAGCCTTAGTTCAAACAAGAATTTGGTCACTCAGAGAAGTTCTCTGTCCCTCATTTTTAACAAAGTAAGACTGGGTGTTCATAATAGTTCATCTGAATCTTATAAATTTCTGAATTGATAAATTTGGTCAATAATAAATGTAATACTCCAATGAGATCAATTGTAACTGTCCCAACTAAAAGTGGTTAGTAAGAAACTGGAAAGATTTAAGAGAAAGAAATTAAATTTTAGTTAAAAAAAAATTTATCTTACACACACTATAGAATAATATAGAAATATTGCGGTTGGAACTGTAAGGAAATACTGAATCCTAAAATTATCTGAAGAAACATTTGCAAATGTAAAATCTCCATTATTTTCAAATACTCATAAAAAACTCTAATCCAAGAAATAAAACACACTTCATTTTAAAAAATAATAGCTTAAAAAATGATAGTCAACAAAAATACTATTGAAAAAAATAAATTAAACATAATTATAGAAAACAGTCAAAGCCAGTAAATAAACGCTTTTCCAGAAAAGACCTCAAAGGAAATCAGTCACTTCATTTATGCCATAAGTGTTCAATAGTTACTTAAAATAAAATAAATTATATATATAGAAGTATTAATGGCTTAATTGGTAACCAAGCCACTACCTTCTAATTTGGTGGTGTGACAGAAAACCATAAAGCAATCAGTGAATACTAGGCAGATTACAAATGACTTCTCTGCTGAGACATAGGAATTAAGAACATACCTTTACACTGATGCAAATATCCAGAGGATAAAATCATGGATGAACTGAAGTTCGTGGCAGGTTGCTGCTGATTTTGATGGAGCAAGGATTGGTCATTTGTTTTAAAGTCTTCATGGCATCAGAGGCATCATTATCAACATTAAATTTAATCTTTTGCATAACGCAGCCATAGTATATAAACAGAGAGAAAACCTTAAAAACACACATAAACACATCAAAACACAGATGTTTCCCTCTGACAGTTTATAACATTATTTTTGATTAACTGGCAAATGAAAGAAATAAAAAGTAGAATAAATGAAGAGAAAAATAATAAATCCAGGCATTTCTAGTTATGGAGGTGTGCATAGCTTCAAGTTTGTATTCTTTATAGGAATTTTAAAAATATATAAAATAAATAAAAATTCCACAAATACAAGATATATATTTATGAAAAAATACTTCCATAGGAAGTATTAGAGAAAGAAGAAATTTGGTGTGTTAGAAATATACAAAGTCCTTGTAGATTATACTGATGATGAGGGTGACATGGAAATGAGGAATTGAAAAGGTGGAACAGTCTGTAAAACTGCCTGGCTTCCACTATTAGTTTTATCACTTGCTTTTTTTAGTTGTAGCCTTTTGCCCATGCTCTCCATTGCTAGAACCACGAAAGAGTCCATTACGACATGACGTTTTGCTTTTGGTATGTGGAAGTAAAGGTTACATTCTGTACTAGATGCTACAAGCTACAAGAAAAGCTTACATCTTAAAGGTTTTTTTCTTCCCTGAATGCCCCTGCCTCATGGTCTGGGTAAATCCACAGTCAAAACCAAAGAATGACGTTTGTAAACCTAAGTCACACAGACAAATGAAGGGCTGCTAAGTGAAGTTTTGTATTTGTGACCATCAGTAACTGCTTTTAATGAATCCCAAAATCATTCATGTACCCTGTATGACAGCTGAGACTAAGATTTTTTTTAAATGTTCTATTCATTAAGATGTAATACTCTAAATGAAAAAGGATCCCTTTCCCACTAGAAAAATATAAATTTATAGAAAATAGATTTCAGAAGTTGAAGTGCGTAATGAAATAAGTGCAAAGGAATGTGGATACAAAAAAAGTGTCTTTTGATCAAATCATGATATATTACAATACCTGATAGAATAATATAAGACATATGATGCACTGGGATGTTCTTTTGTAGGAATGAATCAGTTAAAAAAGTTACCATTATTTCTCCCTAGTAGTTACCGGAAAACATAAAAAAAACACCAAGTAAAACCTCCTTTTTTTATAGTTTGTCAAAATTTCTCCTCATTATTTCTCCAACATAATGCTTCTTTTTGTTTAGTTAATGATTTTTGAATTAAACTAATGAAGATAATCTTCATAACTTGGAATGAACCACAGTGCTGCTTGGTAAAGCCAGCAGTATTTTGTTTATGAGTGCCACAGTTTATTGACAAAGCACATTTGAAGCTAAATTCAGGAGTTCTGAACTGTTATGTACAATTCGTTCATCATACATACAAGGATTTTCTTAGACATGAAGTAGACATTTCCTAGACATAAAGAGGGGTTTTCACTAGGGAAATGTACATACTATAAAAACAAACATCCAAAAAGTTCAGTCTATCCACGCATTTCTTTTTTCCTGTTGCAACAAGTAGTTGCTGTGTAAGGTGGCATCATTAAGGAACAAGAGATATTCTTTTATGTAAGTGAAGGACACTAGTAAATTTCTGAGTTATAAAAATGGTTTTGAAGAGAAACTATATCAATTTATTCAACTAAAGCAAGGACCTGTACACTTTATATTCAGTCAGAAACTAACCAAAACCAAACTATTATTAGAGGATGATTCTGTCCAGATCAAATGTCTGAACATTCCCCAAATGCACAGATAATCCCACTAACTTTACTGAACATCTTTTTTACCATCCAGTTTAATTTCTTCCTTGGGAAGCTCAAGGACCCTGATCTCCTTATGATGAATTTCTGGGTTTCTTTGTTCTAAAATACTTGGTAGCTCCCAGTCAATGATGAAGCAGAGAGACACAAACATACAAACAAAAAAAAAAATTGAAGCGATCTCACACAGTTTGTTTAAGGCAAATGCTATTGGCTCAGTCAAAAAAATAATTGTGAATGTTCTTACAAAAATAAATGATAAAATGCTTAAGCAGATCCCTACAGCTGTGTTTCTTACACAGAAACTTCTGAATAAAAACAAAAATTAACAACAGTTCATGTAGGTACTTCTTGTGATTGATGGACATTCTGCGTTTTGTTTTTCTTTTAAACAGATCATCCAAGATAGTTAAAGAATAGCCTTGTGGATTCTGTTTCTCTGATCAGAAGACAGACTAGACCCTAAAAGAAGCCAGGTTTTTATTAGTTTACTCCTTCTCCATATCAAAGCCATGTTAGCAAGCAACTCTAATCACAAGTAAGTAAAAGCATTTCCACTTTAAATGTTCTTTTGTTATGAATAGGGATAACTCAATTCTATTACAAAGAGACCATTTATAATGAATATAAGCAAAAAAACATAGCAGGATGTGGATTATTGAGAGATAACCACATGCTCAGTGGTTTTCCTTTTATACTCATAAATATTTATTTAAGATGATCCTCTCTCACTGAAGTTGGTCACAAAACGTACCCCATTCAGTGGGAGCAGACTCAGGCCTTACTGCAAGAAACACATAAAATTCTATATTTTTCTTGTTCTGGAAGCCTCATGGAAACCTATGGGATTTTTAAACAACATCAGGACCAAAGTAGACAGATTGAAGTGATTTAGTTTGTACTAATACCACGGGAAGTTCTTTCTAATCATGCTTGATCTGGATAAAAAATTAGACCATCGTCTGTTTGAGACTAATAACATTGCAATACATCTTTTCATCTCAGGGTGAAACAAAAGCTGAAATTCCTATTTATTGTGTTGAACAGAGTATTTTGAAAAATTCCAGTGCAGAAATAAGGAAATACTTTCTTTCAGCGTTTTCACAACTGAAAGATTTTCATATGGCAAAACTGAAGTCTTTTGCTTAATACATACATCATGTGTCTTTAATGAAGCACCATCCATCTCATCGGAAAAGAGAGTTTTGACCAAGAAACACTAGCCTGCAAGAAGGAACATGGGTATGAGACATATATAGCAAAGCAGCTGCAGAGAAATGTGAATTTCAGTATGTGCTGACTTAAAATGAAACATTTCAGATTGGTTCAGCAAAGCAGAATATTTGGTTTCATATTCAGCCAACTGGAAAGAATCTATTTATTTTCTTGGTATTCCCAATGGGAAAGGGGAGGGAATGTACACAAAAAACACTGTGAGGAAAAAAAAAGATATTGCAACACTGTGTTTTCTATAAGGAAAAAAAGAAAGCCTGAAACATTCTGATATAAAATCTTCAGCTAGCTCTAAGGTATATGAAACCCCACGACAGTTCTGCAGGCTAAACCTATTGGTAATAAGACACAAAAGAAGTTGCTTCTTGATTGCTGCTTAAAAGTTTTCACCAGGCTAACAAAGATGTAAGTTTGGTTTTATTTCACAGCTTCTTATTTCAGTGTGAGCAGATGACATATGCCAGGAACTTCCTTTCAGTGTTGATGAAATAAAAAAAATAGAAAAGCTGAAATTAATTAGCACTTTTGCTTAGAGATGTTAAATGGTCAGTCACTGATTTGGAGACCTTTCTATGGTAAGAGATCCTAGCGTAATTTTTTCAAGTAATTAGACAATGTAGCAAAAGCTTACGTTTCTGTGACTACTGCTTTCCTTCATTTGTTTAAAGAGTGGCTAACAAAAGAATTTGTATCCCAAAGACATTAAATGTACTGGCAACAACTAGTATTAAATATATTTGTAGATAATCTGAAACGTCAGAAGAGAATAAAACAGAATAAGTGGACTTTTCATTAGGTTATGCTCTATATCTTGGTGAAACAGGGAAGACTCATTACTTGCCATTTGCAGCTGTTTAGGCCATCTAAGGATTCTTTACTGCAGTAGCATCATATTGGCCACATAATTTGGTTTCTTAAATTCTATCTAGATCTTGGCTCTTTTTTCCTTAATCAAACTCTCTTCTTCTTCCTAGACCTCTTCATTACAAACACCTAAAACAAATTGAGTTCATCATTCTAAAGTATGAGGTAAGAAGAAAAAAAAAATGAGAACAATCATTCAGCTTTGCAGCCAACAAAATTCACAGGCATTTGTAGCTGGAAAACACAACCTCTATTAAATTCCATTAGAATGCACTGACATCCTCCAAGCATAAGGTTGCCATATCATAAGGGTATTTTTAGCATAAAGTGTTCTATATACATTTTGCTTGGACATGTGTATAAGAGATCGCTGCTTGAGAGCTGTGTAGATCTGTGACTTTCAAGTGCAGCCTGCAAAAGTTGGATTTTGGGAATGGAAGTCCAAGTACGTATGTGTATATGTGTTTATGTCAAAACACTGGAAACAAGAGTATCATATTGAAGTAATGAAAAATAAATCACACATCCATGGGTTGTTTTTTTCAACCCGTTTCTTTAAGATTTCATTATTCTGGAAGCTGTTTTTTAAGGGTTTAAAAGCTGATAACTCACATAAGTTTAAGCAAATGACAAAACCATTTCAATTGCAGATGAGGAGCATTTATTCACCTATAATGAATACAAGAAATATAATAAAAATAAATTAAAAGTTAGAAGTTTTAGGCAATATCACTGTTAAAGATTATTCTCCAGTCTTGGACTGGAATCTGGACGCAATTGTTTCAAAAATCCTTATTCACACAGCTATAGGACTTCCTAATATAGGAGAATGTTGTTGTAGGTAAGGTGTAACAGCATTCTCCCCCTTGTTTGCTGTAGTATAAATGATTCTGTTAGTACAATACTCTTAATAAGTCTATCCATGGCCCTTAGTCTAAGTTTACTACAACTTAAAGCTAGGTAAAAAGTGCCAAAAATACTTCGTCAACAGTCCAGTAATTTTTCTTTGTAATTATGTGTCGGCTAGTTTTTACATTCTATCCAAATTGCTTTGTTCTTTGAAAAAATCTGCTGGACAAATTATATTTGGTCAGTAAGGAAACCAGGGACATTATTGTGAGGAAATAGCTAGAGCAGCCTACCTAGAATAAAATTAACATGAAATTCAAACCAACAGGGAGCAAATCTAATCTCTTAAAAATGTTTTGTAAGCTATTGCAAAGTTATTTCTCATGTCTCAGCACTTCTCTGTTTCAGCCAGAACTGAAATCAGAAATGCCAAAATACTGTGAGAAAGGCTGTTCTTGCACTACAGCTGACCTGAATGAAACAAGGAAGCACTGCAAAATCACAAGACAGACTGTTTTTAGAAGATTGACATCTAAGTTCCCAGCTGGAGAAGTTTGGATGAGATAAGGTAAACTCTGGAAACTGCTGAACTTCTGGATGTATATCTGAACTGAACCACCAAAACTTTGCGATTCGTCTGTTGCTGAAGTCCACATTTTGAGGAGATGACTATAAATAAAATAGTTTTACTTTGGGAAAGAAAAGAGGAAACACAACATACTACACAAATCAGAGGTTTACCTGCATTATCCCTCAAATTAGAACCATAATGTATATCCAATTGCACTGATCATAGTGATTTAAATAAAGAGTACATTTCTGAAATCACTGGAGCTGAACTGGTTTAAATGGGAGATTTCTGCCATATCTGTTCATGACATGTAGGTAAACCGCAGACATAATGGGCCTTCTTCATCCATGATATAAACTTCCATTGCTTCGATGGTATTTCATTAGGAATAAAGTTGATCCACTAATCCTAGCTTGACTCATAATTCTTTTTAATTACTGGCTTCTGATGTTGTACTGGCACAGTTCATAATGGCGACTCTGTGTTGAAATGGTGTTTATAGTCATGGTGGCTTAGCCTCTCTCAGCCATATCTGTTGTTTATCTACAAATAAAGCCTGCCTTGCAAATCTAGTATGGGTACTATGTAATTTGGGGCTTGAAAATGGAAGTTGTGACCTGGTTTTCTTAATAAAGAAACAGATGTGTTGAAGGTTGGCATGAGTTCTTGCTAAGAAGTGGTAAGCTTTTTATGAAGCTTTAACAATTTTTGTATATTTTTCATCACCTTGAAGTCTGAAAATGAACCAGCTCTATGACTAAGGTATTCCTTTCTCTTTAGACACTTAGTTTATAACTTCTTCCTAGTTTAATTGCTTAAATCAACAACTGCCTCTATTAATTTTCTTAAGTGAAATTGTAAACTCAAGTAATTTCTTTTATACGCATAACTTAGGAATACGAGAAAATACATCATTTATTTAGTTAGTTTACAAAGTTACAGGGAGTGGGAGCTTTCAAGGGACTGGACTGAAATGACATAAAAGTCAGGAAATGACCGCTGCAATGGGATTTCGGAGGTGGCAGGTTAGAAATGATGTCCTCTTACAGCTTCTGTAACTTTGCAACATACCAGTGCAGCATACAGTCAGGGTACTGGGAACAGGCACCTGAGCTCTAATGAGCAATTGTTTCATTAAATATGATCCCAGTGAACACACATCTGTATGTAAAGAGTTGGGAAACAAAAGCAAGTCACAGCTGTCTCTCAGTGCTCATGCCAGTGCTAAAAAGGAAGTCTTCATCCCACTGGACTAATTCAGGATGCCAAACGTGTGTCCTTGGGGAGTTTTGTTCAGGCAGTGAATCCCGTGTTGGTCAGATAGCGTGCTCCAGCCAACCTCGCCGTGGCCAGAGAGCAGTGCGGAAGGGAAGCTGCTCTCCATGCTGAATGCTGTCTTTGTTCACTCTGCCGCAGCGGTTACATTCTGCAGGCCCTGCAGATACAACAGTGGCTGTATGAGAGCGGAATGGAAATGAGATGTTGGCTCCTCCGAAAAAGTTCTGCTTCTTTCCATTAAAACTGCAAAGGAGTTCTGGCAACTGAAAAATAACCCTTCCTATCGTGCAATATTTTCCTGCCTCTAAAAGCCAAAGGAGCCGAAAGCATAAAGTGGAGCTAAAATACTGCATAGATGGGCATACGTGCCTTTATAGGTTGGTTATCTTCCAAAACAGTACCAAGGCTCGCTGGTACTTAAAGACTAAAAATCATAGAGCAGCTGCAAACCATGTGGAAATCTATAAATTCACCTAAGCCCTAAATAACAGTAGAATTGCAGTGCAGTCAGGACTGATCTATTTGTTAAACTAATTCTTTAGTATGTTCCAGTTGCAAAGGTAAATAGTCTATCCTTTGATCTGTGCACCTTTCTCAATCTTTTTCTGGGCCAAAATCCCTGTCTGCTAATAAACAAGGCCATTTTAAAATGACTGTAGATTGAGCTCTTCCATGTAGGGCTAAACGGCTAGCAAGCTATGGGCATCATATTGTCTTCTAACTAGAGGAAGGGAGCCTCCTTCCCTGGCTTCTGTCTAGTGGGAAAAAGCCCATTAATATAGAATCCTCTTCCCTGTTTTCATAATTAATTTTAGAAGAGCAACATTGAGAGGCCTTTTCCTTAATTGTCTGCTTCCATAGAGACCTTGTTTATATTTAAAGTGACATAAAATATCAACATTTCTTTAAAAGTGAGACTTTGGGATAGTTTTCACAGAGAAACCAGAGCTGTATAGCAAATGTGAAGCAGGAACTGTATCATATATTACAACTGAACTATATTACTACTTGTGGCCTAATCTGCTTTTCTATCCTATTTTGTGTAATGAAAGGGCAGCTTGTTTGCAGTAGCAGAGGTATTTCCTATTGTGATCATTGGTTTGCTCACCATATAGCTGTGATTTGCATAATTCTAATGTGTACACTCTAGTTCTAAGATTTCCAGTAGTTTTTTTGTATGATTTCTTTTCTATTTCTTTCAGTTAAGGGAACTTATGAAAAAAACCCTTGAAGTCATGCGGAAAACCTTACAATTTAATTTTGGAAATGCTTCTGTTACCAGCCCTTTTTCAAATAGGAATTCCCATTGGTGAAAATAAATACAGGATATAGGTTAGATAGAACCCTTGCTTTGTAACAATTCACTTGTAGGCCCCAGCTGTGTGTTTTCTCAGGGAAAAAAAGGCAAAGTAAGGAATTCTTATATTCCCCTGCATGGCCTAAGCATTTCATGGGAGCAAGCACAACTCTAGCAGCAGTTCTACTTTGCAACCTTTAAGTAGCATATAGACCAGAGCAACAGCATTCATCAGCTTCAAGGAGGTGCTCAGCTGCCCAAAAGATCAGGTCGTAAATATTTAACTGTTTATGAGCACAAAATAATCAAAACCATACCAAGTACCTACAGGAAACCCCTTTAAAATGAATGCTTTTATTTAGGGGCGAAGGAAATGCTTAAGAGGAAATTTTTCTGCTTACTAGACATCAGCATTGTCCGTGAATGTGAATGAAGAATTTGAACCTGGGATGGCAGAATTTCCAGTAATGTTTTAGTGAAGCTTTAAAACTGTGATAGAAAAGAGAGCTTTTCAAACGTAACTGGTGTGTTAGATGCTGATCCTTGAACATCTGGAACACAGCAATCACAAATGCACGTTGAACCAAATCCATTGAGGTAGCGAAAAACTGACTACAACTTAAGCACATTTGTTCAGATCCATCTCTAGTAAAGATTAATGTCCTGAGGTACATCAATATTGTTACTGTATGTGGATAGGAGTTGAACTGAAATGAAAAAATAAACAAATGCTAAATATCTGTTCTTTAAAATACATCTAGTCATTCTTTGAACTTAAAAATAATTCTACATTAAACACTTGTAGCTCTTGAAGACACATGAAGATAAAATACAACCTGAAAGAATAAAGCAAGGCATTCTTCATAAACTGGCGCAATCAGTAACATGTTCAAGATAACATCTGCTACAGTATCTAACACAGATAATTTTTGAAAAGTTAAAAGCTTTATTTGCTTATTAACTTGTGGATGCTTTTCTACACTTGTTATTTACCTAGAAGCTAGAAAAGTAGAACAAAGCCAAGCCTTTATTTGCTTAGCAACCTATCAAGCAATTGCACAGAATTATTTTTAAGTAGGTCCAATGGCAGCTCTTTTGAATTGTGAGTTTTTGTTTACCTTGCTGTTACAGGAATAATACCAAGGTGAGGTCTTATTCGCTCAGCAGGTAGGACCCTAAAATTCTGAATGCTTCATAGTTTACCAAGTCACCAGACACGAGTGCTGGGTTGAGCCATGTTTACCCAAATCCTTGTCCACTGACAACTAGGTGTGGCTTTATTGGACTGTTACTCATACAGCTTTGAGAGAAGGTCAGCTTTAAGGAAATAATGGAGACATGCAGGGATGAATTAATAGATTTATGGCAATACATATTAATTGGTGATGCTTTCTTTATGGTAACTATATCTGGATGCAATGACTAAGGGCCAGAAATTAACAGACTGTGACAAGGAAAAAGAAACTATTTGTGTTAACTTTGCAGGCAGCAGTTAAATAAAGGGAACATCTGTTTATCAAAGGCAATGTGCTGCTTCTAATTAAACCATCATCTTGCTTGATTCTAAATTAGTAACTAGGGATTCAGATCACACCCTTAAAAAGACAAACTTCAGGACTTCTCTCTCCAGTCTGCTATATTGTCAGAGATAAAACCCCCAAATTTCCTGTTTCATATTTGAATAGGTGTTGTCCCATAATTATAGTTGTAATTATAGTTGAGAGAGACATTATGTAATGCAGTTCTTGCTGCAATGTATGTTTAAAGTTGCAGCTTAATAACTTAACGGAAAATTTAACTGAGTAGGAGTTTAGCTGCTCTGACCTTTAACCAAGGAAAGTTCTCATATTGTTTACAATGACAAGAATTTTCAAATACTTAAAGGAATGATGAACGGTTTAAAGTACTATAAGTATTACTTATTACAGTAAGAATTGAGTCTTGGAAGTAAGTTATTACAGCTCTGAATCTCTCATGTCCTTCAGCTAAAACAGTTCCATTGCACAGCTGACCTATTCCAAAGGAATTATGACACTTCCAAGAAAAAAGGAAAATTTATTTTTAATAGTCATCATCTAAAGCGGTAAATCACACTATATTTTTTAAAAAAATTCTGAGTATGCTTATTCATACAGAAGGGGAAAAAAAAAGGAATCTGCTCTGTTCTCTAGCATTTTTGGCAGGTAGGTGTGATGTTTGAGAAGATTTTAGAAGGACTGTTTTCACAAAGCTGGTATAAAGTGGCTACAGTAAACAATTCTCTTCTTCCCTGCCCTCCACCATGAGAAATATACTGCATAGCCAAATCTAAAATAACACAGAAGGCCACAATACAGAACATGTCTTAAGAGCACTACAGATTCAAGAATACTTTTCAGGATATTGGAAAAGTCATTAATTTTAACAGTACGATGTCCCGACCTACAGCTATATCAGCCTGGAGACTTCCTGCTTAAAATCTGATTCAGGCAACTGCAAGCTTCTTTTCTCTAGTGCCTCCTATTTTTAAGAGAATATGTCTTAAAATGTGTCACGTTGAAGCAACACAACAGCCACATAAAACCCTATGACTGCCTTTTATGATGCTATTGTTGTTTGTAATTACGGCATCCAACTAATACACACAACGCATCCTCCTGTGGGGTCAACCCTTGGGATCCCAAACAACTGCTACATTTTTTTTATTTTATATGTGTTCATAGTCATGGTGAACAAGATAGAATTTTCCATCCATGCTGGAATACTTTGATTTATTTTCTGCTAAACACACATCTGAATTTATGTCGTTTCTATGTCTGGGGGTTTTGTGGTTTGATTGTTTCAAGAAACTGTAATCTTTAAATAACAGCTCACACATTGTTCATATCCTTTTTAAACTGTCTGGAGGGGATAGAAATATACTGTGCAACTACCAGGTATGAATAATCTTAACTACTGACTCCAGAAACCTTTTTCTCAATAGCAGTTCTGGTGGTCAGAGTCCATACTTCATCAAATCTTGCAGGCTTATTTCAGTTCAGATTTTTTACAAGAATCTGTTGCTCTCTTTACACTTGTCAAATACTCCAGAACAGCCCCACAATAATAAAATATCTCCCATCCTTGTATTAAATTTACAAATCACACCTTTTTCTTTTTTTTTTTAGTTTAAAAGAAGAATCTTATTTGAACACAGTTTACAATTCAGTAGTTGGGCAAGAATTCTTCTCTTAAAAATGTACCCTCCTCCTATAAATGAAAGAAGAATAGTAATAACAAAGAAAGAGAAACTTCCCATGGTGAAGTACTAAAGTCCAAAGTCATCATCTTCTCTGTGAGTACGTTGGTAATTGATTATTTTTAATACCTGCATGCATAAAGTGCTGGCCTCCACTTCTGATGAAAGAAAAATACTATAGCCTGAATTTCAAGCTAATCATGGACAATTTTGTTTTGTACAATCCAGTACATTAGCATTACCTTATTGCCTCTTTAAGTGCTTTAAGACAACTTTTTTGTTATAACTAATTCACCATGTCTATTGAACACCTTTGCATACTAATACTCCCAGGTTGCTCATCTGGTGACTGGTAAGGCACAATTTACTGCTTCGCATTTCATCATTCCAATAAATCTGATTCCTTGTTATGTTAGGTTTTTTAGCTGGTCTACTTTTGCATCCAGAACACCTTTTTTGTATGGCATGCTGTTCAGAAACTACTAAGAACCAAGGAATTGAAGGATGTTTGCTTCATTAACTGATGCAGTTTTTACTAATGTATAGTGCATAATTTGAGTCTCTGCACAACATAACAATCCATTCTCAATGGCTTTACCAGAGTTTTATAAAGGTGCTGTTCCTCACAGGATGAGAATACATGCTGAATCTTAGGTAAAGGAGAATTCACAAGGATGTGAACATTAAATTTAGAATACAAATTTATGTTATTTAATTACTTCTAGAAATACATAATGGTGGCTCAGAATTGATAAATATTTGCCTATTCATTTTTGTCATAAAAGAAAATGTTATCTTTGTTCCATTGATGAGCAAAAATCCTTTGGAAAGTAAGATGTGGATGGATTAAAAATGAGAAAATACACTAGAACACTGAACTTGTAAATCTCATGTGGTCCAGGAACCAAGAAGGTGATGAGTAGTACTGAAAGTGATAAAGCTTGAGGTGAACAGAGTTAATAGCATAGTTTAGGGGAGGCTTCTTACATGTGAAGCCTCTCTGCAGATTTTCTAACATGTAAAATGGTAACTCAATTGCATAATATAAATTTGCTAGTATTCATTCTCCTAATGGTGGTCTTATTACAGAAGACATGTGAAATCACTGGCTCAATTCCCAAAAGTGAGTTCAACAATAACCCTTTCTTCCTCTTTCCATTTGCTGCATACTTGAGTTTCCTCAGTAAAGAAATAAAGGTGTATATGCTGGAAACCACAGCACACTCCAGACTTTGATCAGAATAACTGCAGGACCAGGATTGTTGAGTAAGCTTTGGAGCATACTTCAAGCTAGACACAGACAAAGTAAGACTTCAACTCGTTCAACAGCAAATGAGATAAAATGTTTCTTCTGCGAGAAAGGGAAGAAGGTCTCACGGAGAGACAGTTAAGCACAGTACAATGTGCAAATACACAAGTACAAAAAGCTTCACTAAAGCAACTTCTGTCTGGATCCTTATTATTGTTTCATATACCGAGATGAAGAGAACAAAAATAACATGGGAGAAGACAGTGTTCTGTCTCAGTAGACAGTACTGTATACAATGAAGTGTTTACATGAATAATATCCCTCTCCCCTTACAGATTTTGTTAATCTGTAAGTGATAATATTGATTTAACCCATAGAAAGACAAACTGCATGTAAAGTACACAATAAAACTCAATAGAAAAAAATTTCTAAGCAAAAACCATTTGCTGCAAGCCGAAATCTGAATTTGGAAGAGCATTTAGTGTTGATGGTGCAAGGGAAACACATACTGAAACACATACTGAAACGTATACTGAAAAACATGTTGATGAATAAGCTTTCCATAAATATGTTCTCACAGCATTAAAGACAGAGTTGAAAAAAGCTAAATCAAAAGCAACAGATGGCCAAACATTCTCACATGAGGAAAGGAAACAGCATATTCAAAGCAGACCACAATTCACTTGAAAAGATAATAATTGCTGTTCAAAGCTCAGACTTAAACATTAGAGAATTAAGAGTATCCATTACCAATCTTTTACCTGAATCTAGAAATACATGGATTACTAAAATAGTAACCAAGGCAAGCATAAGTAGAGAAAGAGTAAAACAGCTCCATTGAAATTCTCCCCATAGTATTTGTATTTTTGATGGAATGGGTCTGGATCAGAGAGGGAAGAGTGTTCATGACACATTTGGAGAATACGAAACATTTGTTTAGCATTTAGTATTGTGTAAAGGTACAGAAAGCCATGGAACTTGGTCTGTGTTTGATATTTACTGGAAAAAGAGATGCAAGACCTCACATCAGATTTGCTTCAGGAATGTAGCATCAGATCAAAAAACCTAGCAGCGGTGAGAAGCCTCACCAAATAATTATTTAAAGAATAAAAAGTTTATTAACACCGGATACATGACAGTTTGGTACACAGGAAGCAAGTTTCTGTGTAATGTGCTTCAAACTAACTAAAACCAATTCTAACTCATACCTGAGCTTTTCCTATCTACTGCTGCACATATCCCCATGTTTGAAATTAAACGTTAATTGCACTTAGTGGTAAAGACAGAGACATCCTTGTGTGCTGCACTGGGTTTGACAATGAAAGGTCTTACCCAGTCTATGAGAAAGAGTTGGACAAGACTCACACACAGAAGCCAGTATGTTGTCTTGGGAGTCAGAGAGCACTGACTGGATTGCATGACTGTTTTGGTGTGGTGGTTTTTCACAGGGTTTGTGTTTTCCTGTTGCTTCATTTTGTTTTGTTTTCTTCAGATTTTGAACTATAATTTTTTTGGATCTTTTGTAGGCCAAAAAAAATATTTATGCAAAGGGAGCAGAGTCTATACTTAAGAGTCTGGACAATAGGAGCTATTACCACATCTCTTTTACAAATGGCAGGCTTTGCCATAAGTTCAGTATGTCTGTAGAGGTCTGACAACTGATTAAACGTATATTATTATCAGCAGATGTGAAACTGATTCCACATAATTATCACTAAGCAAAGACAGTCTATTTTATGATGCACTTAATGCTAAAATTCAAGCAGGAATTTGGTGACAATCTCTGCAGTGATATACACAAGTTATGGCCGAATAACTCACGCAAAAATGAGTTTCAGTGTTGTGGTAGGTGACATTTTCAGTACCCAACAGAAACCTGAAGCTTAGAAATGCTACTGTGTCCATTCCTTTCAAAGCAATAATTTCTATGCATTAGTAAAGGACTGAGATATACAGAAAAGTATGAGCTTAAAACTGTACTAACCAACATAGCAGTGATGAAAATTCAGATGTTCATACACTCACTACAACTGCTGTAATCTGTCCTCTAGTGCATTGAATTTTTTTTTATAATGTATTTACAGCTTTTGCTACAGTTAAACAATTAAAATATTTTAGTTCTTTATTTCTTATGATGCAAAAACATTTTTAGCACCATACCTGTTGTTGGTAATGTCACTCAGTGGTAATTACCACTGAGCAGCCACTCAGACAAAGTTATTACAACGAAGAAATCCTGCAGCAGACATCTTGAAAATGCAGCACTAAATTTCAACCTCAGGTGGATGCACCAACTAATTTTTATAACCTTAATTTATTTTTAGGATGTGTTTTAAATTAATCTGAAAAGAAATAAAGGTTAAAAATATACTTGGCTGTATTGACCTCTGTTTCTCAAAAGCAAAAGTGAAGACAAAGTGGGTCATCATGCTTAACATTATCCCTCAAATAATTCTATTTCATTTCCACAAAGCAGTATACATTACTCATGTCAACACTTGATACAATTAAATGTTAACCACATGTTATCTGAAAGGTGAAGCTGCTGAATCTCTTCTTTGTGTTTATATCTGCTACAAATGAATCTGAAAAAGATTAATCAAGATATTTTTAAAAAGGGTACTCAAAAATGCAGTCACTTCAACTGCTTTCAGCTGTAAAGAGGTAGATATATAGTCAGCTGGCTGTTTCTGCTTAGAGTAGGGAAAGGGAGAGATGGTGGTTCATTCCATCTATGCTAGACACTTATCTTTGGATGGGATGAATCACCCTTTGGGTATCTATCTCTCTTCATTTACGACAGAAGTGCAGATGACTTGCTTAGACTCAATGCCTAAATTTAGATTGCTAAAATTAGATGGGGTGCATTTTACTTTCATTCATTTATTTAATTAATCCAGTTAAAATAATGATCTATTAGTTATATTGAAAAAAAGTGGTGCAATTTTGTTGAAAGCTGTGATAATACTGTCCTGCCTAGAAGAGTCTGCAGTTTAAGTAATGTGTGGGTGAAATGGAGTATCATCACCATTTTACACAGAGAGAATTCAGGACGCAGAAAGACTATGTGAATCACTCTAACATGCACTTAAACTTTGTGTCAGAGTAAAAAGACGGTGATTGCCTGTTAAGGCAACAAATTAAATTGATATTTTGATATCAAATGAACTAAGGCCTTTTGGGTCCAATGGGTGATTTATGACAAATTCTGAAATTACTGCACTGCCACGCTCCCACTCCAGACTGATTTTAGTACCTGTCCCATTCTTCCATTTATTCATATGTGCGTACATATGAGTTTGCGTGTGTTTTTATGTAAGTGCACGTACACTTATATGAAGTGTATATAAATGCATGAGCTTTATGCCAAGTATACATGCCAATTTCAAGCTCAGTTAGTAACTGCAGTAAGGATAGCAGAGTTTTATTCCTTTCAGGAGAGGAAAGAGGAGTACTAGACAGTTTCCTGCTATTCTATACAGAAAATGTTTTGGAACACTTGTGGAATATTTAAGTTAAGTTGTTATACATAATAAAGGTAATTAACAGGTGCGTAAAGATGTTTTGTTCTTACTCATCTGTGTCTTTAGTTTGGTCTGTTGCACATGATATTAGCAAGGTTGCTGCATGCCATATTGATGAAAAGTTATGAAACTGAAATGGTGATGATCAGAGATCTTTATAGGGGCTGCATTATCAAGTGAAATATAATAGTTCTTTCTTGGTTAGTGTGATGTTAGAAATATGTTATGGACTGTATTTATCTGCCAAAATCCATATTACTTTTTCACCTCTGCTATCCAGAGCCTTTTCTACCAGTATGTCAAACGATTTGCTTAAATCAAGAGTAGTAACAAAATGACAGTGGCATGATATATATTTCCAGTCCGAATCTTTTCTTTGTATTGCGTATGAAATCCAAGTATTCAGAATGTATAAGGTAGAAGAGTTGCAATTTGTCAGGCAGCTTGTGTAAACCACTGGATCATTTGCAGAGCGGCATTAAAGCACATTTACAATGGAGCCACAGGCAATCTTTTGGCAAATCTAATACATCCTGCTAAAAGCACTATCTTGAAGACCATCTGATAACAATCAACTTGGTCAATAAGGCTTACTTTTACTCAAAAACTATCTAGAACACATTTATTACAGTGATAGATAGCTATAATCATAATAGACCTGTATTTGTGCCTTATTATACTAGTGGTCCTTATCACTAGTTGGCATTTACTCTTCACTCTACTATATAGGCTATCTAGCTAATGATACTGTCTCCCATTTCTTTGATCTTTTCTTCAGCTTTTTTTTTCAGCAGACATCATCATCATCATCATGGCTGGGCTTCATGAACAAAGATTTGTGAAGGACTCTACCCACGCTTGCTACAAGCGCGCTGATGGCTAAAAAGGCCAATGCGAGATAGACACGTCCGGTTGCAAAAGGCACAGCAGAATGACTCCCCAGGTTGTGCTGACAGGACACGGTTCTTTCTGCATTGTCTTTTCTCCTCGAGAGTGATCCTGCGTGTATTCTCAAAAGAAGCAGCAGCGTTGTGGATAGTGTGTCTCCAGGCCTCCCGATTGGAGG
Organism: Cephalopterus ornatus; assembly: GCA_013396775.1. Lineage (NCBI taxonomy): Eukaryota > Metazoa > Chordata > Aves > Passeriformes > Cotingidae > Cephalopterus > Cephalopterus ornatus. The sequence goes on from VZRE01002165.1 coordinate 86,557, forward strand.
CCAGAGCAGACCAGTGATGGTGATCAATATGGCCAAGGCTGAGATGTTGTTTCAGGGAGTCCTTATATCTCCTCTTCGGGGCTCCTCTCTTGCGGCAGCCAGTGGCCAGTTCACCGTAGAGCACAGTCTTAGGGAGGCGGTAGTCCTTCATCCTGG
>VZRE01002165.1:87097-112022 GCA_013396775.1 Cephalopterus ornatus
GAATCTCCAATGGTGCTATGGGGATGATGGAAGACTTCTTCAGGTGCAGGCTGATAGAGAACTTCTGTCTTCTTCAAGCTGACTTCCAGCCCAAAAAGCTCAGCAGCCTCTGCAAAGCAGGATGTTAAACGTTGCCGAGCTACTTCTATGTGGGCAATGAGGGTGGCATCATCAGCATAAAGCAGCTCACAGACAAGATGATTTAAGGTCTTAGTATGAGCCTTCAGTCACCTTAGGTTAAATAGGCTTCCATCAGTACAAAATTGGATGTAGATGCTGTTTTCTTCGTCAAGGTCTCCCGTGGCCCTTTGAAGCATCATGCTGAAGAAGATTGTGAACAGTGTTGGTGCAAGAACACAGCCTTGTTTCACACCATTGGTTATCTGAAAGGGCTCAGAAAAGAGGTGCCACAAATATTCTTTGTATTTTTCTAGCCTCATGACCATTGCACTCAAAATAAAATAACATAAACAGCTATACTCTCAAAGATGCAGTGATAAGCCAAACATGAAGATGTACGATCTTCTTTCTACCACTTTTAGGCTTGAGTCAGGTAAGTACATAGCTTAATTTTTTAAAAACATTTCTGATATCTTAATGTATACAATTGTGCAGTTGAATAAAATACTATTTTTTATGTGTTTGCTCCCAGTATTCTCACAATGTGCTATCAATTTGACGTTTCAGAATAGACCATCTGTTTCTCCTCTTTGCTTGGAGGGTCCAGTTTATGCAGTCACACATGCGAAAACTGTAGAGCCATCTTTGTACCAACAAGACCTTGATACCTTGGTAGACTCTTTTTTGTCAATTTGTCCTTGCTTTCACTCACACTGAACATACAGTAAGCAATATCTTTCAGATACCAGCAAAAATGTTTCTCTTCTGAAATGTTACCAACAGAACTATTTCAGATCATCCATCAAAACCAATTTTTACATGTGTAAAAAAGGGATGGCTTCAGTGAGAATGAACAATCCTGGATAAACTCTTCATTTTAGGTTAAAGTAGTCTGCAAAGGAAGCCCTTATTGGCGACACTACTAGGGTTATTAAATTCCATGATAAAGGTGGGCAGATATTTAAAAAATTGGAAGAAATTAGTCTACCAGTGATCAAGTAAGTGAAGAGATGATGAATTTCTAACAGAATACAGTTATGCAAGATGAACTGAGCAGAAAAAGAAACCGACTTTTTCACAGTGTGTCTTCTTTTTATACTGGAATACTATTGGTTCAGTTTTGTCAGATTTGAATGTTCTGAGATCTACCTAGTTTCCATAGGAATCTGAAGTACTGAAACCCCTTACACCCTTACCATGGGTATGAGGAACCTGTGTTACTCTCCAAATTAACATTGGACTACTATTTGCAGGGCAAATATTGCACTACGAAGTTGACTGTGCTATCCAGGGATTTATACAAGTATTGCAACCAACTTTAAGCTTTGTTGTTAGATCTTGGCTCATTCTTCTCTGTCTATGATGGCTAGCAATGCTATTTTTCTCAAAGTTTCAACTTAGAGTAAGGCCAAACTACAATGTTTTTCTTCCGAAAGATCCATTCAAATGAACTAAAAAAACCCCACACTCTCTCAGTGCTGAGACTTCTCAAATCAGAAACGTGTATACTAATTTTATAATGCATCTTTGTAATGTTCTATATTTAGTTCTTACTTGCTCATAGATGAGCCTTTTTGGGTCACATCTGACTGCTTTGTTTGCCTATGCATAGTATCCTGTGGGATATATATTTTCAAATTGAAAAATTAGCTAAGGGTTAAGTGTCCTGACTGACAATAGCAGATTTAACCTATCAATAGCAGATTTAATCTATCTATTAATCTAAATAGATTTAATCTATTTAATTTATCTACAATAGCAGATTCAATCTATTTAATTTATCAAAAAGAAGTTGGAGAGAGGAGATGGCTCTGATGTGTAAAAAATACATTGATAGACAATACTAACTTACAAATAGTTATTTAATCTGATGAAGAAATCTAAATAATTACTGGGTTAAAAAAATGGATTATTAAGATAGAAATGTGCTTCTTATAGATCTCTCTTTAGAACCTCCCCAAACATTATCACTATTAGGGTGAAACTATATGCATAAAAATTAAGTGTTATGCATCTTGATTATAAGAGCTCAGACTCAAAACTTAATGGTGTCTTCAAAACTATATACCACTAAAAAAAGAGCAGAACCTGTTATATTATATGGATGTCAAAGAAAATCCATATCTTCCACCAGTAATGAGGCATACTCACCTTTCTCATTACCCTATGCAATTTTAAGTTATATAACATGAGCCTTAAAAGCAGTGAGTTGCTGTCAGGTGTGGTTAAATCAGGTCAGACCAGATCAGCTCAGACCTGATCTTCTAAAACTGTAAAGCACTGGCTTATTTTCTGTTTTGGCATCTACTTCAGATATAGAGACATTTAGAGATGATCACATTCCACCATAAATCTACAGTAGCCTTTTTATTCTCTATCCCCACTTAAAACAAGCTTTCAGTTTGGCTTAAGAAAAGATGAATTTTCATTCAAGATCTTTAGTGCCTGTAAACACTCCTGAATAGGGAGCCATTTTCCTTACTTAATGTCAAGGACACACACAGAAGTGATCTACATCCTAAACCCTCCCCTCCACCTGTAAGAGCTGTACTGGTTATAGACTGAATGAAAGTTAAGTGTGCCAGTCATACTTTAAATCCTGTGTTATTATATATGTACTTTCAGTAGAGTACTTGTAATACTGAAAAATGAGACTAGTTCACTGCTATATCTGCAGGAAACAATATGGAATTATTACAAGACTAGTGTAGGAAAAAGCTGGTCTACTATCATTGTATTGGGAATGTGGTACACATCACCCATCATTGTTATGTTTTTAAAATAAATTGATATAATGGCAAAACCAAATGCAGTTAATACACTTGTGGTTTGACTCTGTCCGGATTTCAAATACCTACCAAAAGCCAGTATATCACACCCTCCCCCTGCAGCTGGACAGAGGAGAGAGAAGAAAAAACAGCTAAGGATTCCCGAGGAGAGGTAAGAGCTGGGAGAACTCTAACAGGCAAAACAGACTCAAAGTGGCGATAAAACTTAAATTTATTACTAACAGGATAAGAGCTAAAGAGTGAGAAAATAAAACAGTCTTAAAAACACTTTCACCTCCCCCCCACCCCTCTTTCCTTTCATGTTCTCTCTCCTCTCCCCTTAGCAGTGCAGGGGGACAGGGAAGGGGGGTTTTAGTCAGTTCTTGTTTCCCATGGGGTGCAGTCGAGTCTCTGCACCCCGATGGTCCTCCACGGACTGCAAGGGGACAGCTTGCTTCACCACGGTCTTTACCACGAGCTACAGGGGAGCCACAGCTCTGAGCCCTTCCCCTGCTTCTGTGGGGTCCCTCCCACGGGATACAGTCCTTTATGGACCTCTCCAATGTGAGTCCATCCTTATCACTGGACCACAAGATTTATTTTGATTTACTTAATCTACTATTTATCAATTATAATTTTTATTCCCTTTAATCTCTCTCCAACTTGTTAGGATATTTGTAAATTGTAGTGAGAGCATCTAAGGTATCCAAGAAACTTGAATTAATTTGCTGGAATAACCAAAAATTTAGATGATTTTTCAGGTGACATTTATGCTGAGGAGTCTCTGTTTATTTTTTATAAGTGTTCCTCAGATGAGAAAATTCCTGTTGTGTGAGAGCTCCCTGATAAATAGACTGTATATGCATCATATGCCATATGACCTCCTGATAAAAAGAAAAGACTAGCAGATAGAAGCTTCTCTGGTTGAAATACCAGCCAAGTTAATAACTCATGTACACTAGGACATCATCTTCATTTTCTTGTGTTTTTAGTCAATGATAGTGAAAACTGGCTGGGGACAACTGAAAGAATTTCAGATAAATATATTCTGGCTTCCAGAAATTATCTGAGAATTAGTTAACACTGGCAAACCTTAAAGTTTTGGTAAGTACTTGAGACAATCATGGAAAAATTTCTTATACGTAATAATGAGTAAACATTTTCTCTTTCATTGACAGAGAAGAAAAACTTAGCTTTACTCACCCTTTCAAGAATCTCATAAACTTGAAAGCCAAGTGGTAGGATGGTTCGAAGGTGAAAAGATTTTCCCAGATTTCTATATGGGGGAAGATGCATAATTTTGTTTGTTTCTTTGTTTGTTTGTTTGCCAGGTTTTTGGATTTTTTTTTTTAATAACACACCTAGATTACTGAAAATCTTGTTAGAAATATCCCACATAATCTTTACATTCATTCACACAGATTTATAAATTTCCCTCTAAAATTTTACCTAAAGCATCTTCTCATTCAGGAAAACTGATGACACCAATGCCTGCCACTCTAATGAGGACATTAAAATGATTAATACATGTGTCCTTTATTTTCATGGCATCTGCCTTTTCTACTAAATCCAGCTTTTGACTTTTCTGATTTAGCAATGAACTAGAATACTGGTTATGTTCCTGAAATACCCAAACCGGCTATTGTTTTCTGCCAAGTTATCTATCCACGATTCAGTAGAGGTTGCTATGCCTAAAATTGTGGAGCTTGGTAATTTGTGGGCATGATTTCATTTTTTTACACATTTTCAAATTTTACAATTTGAAAATATTTTACAAGAATGCGGGGAATATGAAGGAAATATGAGTAGCTGCAGTTCTGAAGCACTGGCAAAAGGAAGCTACAGTCTTCTTTTCCATTAACTCCTGCCTTCAGTTCTAGGGAAGACTGAATAAAGATGGAGGAGCAATTCAAAAGCAATTGATAATAACCCATGTCTCTCTGTCATGATGCTTGACAGTTCCACAGTATCTGTAAGAAATGTCTTTGCCAAAGGTTGTCCCATTGGTGCAAGGTGCAACCAACAAGAGTATAGTTTTCCTAGTATAAATGTGCTAACAACATAAATGACAACAAATGTAGTATGTATTTGGAGCAGCTCCAAGACAGAAACTTGTCAAGAGAATGATATGAGCATTTTGTATTTTTACGCTTTTCTGGAAAAAATAAATAAATTTAGACTTCCCCATAATCACAGGTAAATATGTCTATAAAAATGTAATGCATTTTCAATATTTAGAATTCTTCAAATAGAAGTCTTCAACACGTCATAAGATAAGATGGCATTCTTAAAATGCACCTGGAAAGTAGTGATGAGATTATTATTATTTTTCAGGAATGCAACATCATTAACAAGGATTTATGTAAACTGTAAAAACATCTGTAGATATGCACACATTCAATCTCTGATTTTCTTTGTAGGTAAGTTGTGGCCTTCAATAATGTTCATCACTCTAAATTCTACTCTGGATGCATTTTTATGCATAGTTGGTGATCTATTATTCACATGTAGCTCATTCAGACTACATGTGATATTTTATATTCAATTCAATTGATTCTAAAGATTATGGGATAGCCATCTGTATGAGCTAGTCAGTTTTCATTTGTTCTAGAATGAGATCTGTATAACTAATGCTTGCCAATATAAATGAAAATTTGGTGTATGAAATTGACTTTTAACAGTGATTTAATAATCATAGTAACACGAATACCGATTAGGACATGTATGTTGTATACAAAAACCCCTCAAAAGACAATAAATCAATCTAAAAATTAGTTTTTCTCCTGGAAAGTATGAAGCTTGTAACATTTATCACCAGAAAGGGGCTCTTCTCACTATATTTTGCTTGGTCAGGTCTGCTACTCTATGCAGTCTGAGCTATCAGCAAAACAGGAAATACAAAGGAAGCTAGACTTCCTCTGTAGCCTTGCAATTTCAAATATGCAGAACAGAGATATAATGACAAAACAAAACTGATGCTTCTCCCTTTGATTTCTCAGGACAAAATCTATTTCTTAAACCAGTTTGTTTCAAAACACTCCAGTTTTCACATTTCTATTTATGGCACGCAGTGCCCTACAAGGAGATGAAATTAGGCTTGAGAGACCACTTTCTGGCATAACAATATGTTACCACAACTATTTATTTATATTGCTGTCGTGTGTAATAGTTCTGGTCCAAGACCATATCCCAGTTGTGCTTGATGTTGTTCAAACACAAACTCAAAACAATAAGTTTCCCCAGTTTAGAATGCAAAGATGAAAAAGAGATAACATAAGTGAAACAACGAAACCATATTCTTGAGAAAGACAGATGGTAGTTTCAGCCACTGAACCACAATCCTCATTTTTTAGTTTTGGAAGAGGATGATATATTAGCATATATGACCATATTTGGTTGGCCATGGGGACTTCCTCTCAAGTATGAGAAACAGTATGAGATAAAAGACAAATATGTAAAAATATTATAAATCATTCTAAGTCAAATGGAAGCTAATATTGTGGACCAGCTAAAGGCAGGATCCCATATTCTCAGGTAGTGTGGCAGGGATTATGAAGAACTTGAAAACTGCATGCAAATTATTTGAGTTAGTATAGAAGCTCAGACGTGGTCAAGAACTGAACTTGGGGAAAGATTTGGCAGAAACATTCTGGGTAGGTGTTCAGCTGTAAAAACCTGCATAGGGAAGAGATGGCTGAAAGCAAAAAATGAATACAACATGATGGAAATAGGGGCAAGAGTTTGCTGTGTGAATGGATAGAATGATGTTAATTATGCGGAAAGAATGAAAAAACACTAAGCACTGAACTAATATGAAAGCATAGTAAGAGATCAGAATTGCAAAAAAAGGCTCAGGTTAACTTGAACAGGCAGGATGTGGTATCGCTCAGGATAAATTATGAAGTGAGGAAGGCTGTGGGAAAGGAATAATAAATTCTGGTTTGATCATGTTGAGCTTGAGCTGAACCTCTGTGGATACAACAGGGCCAAATTTTAGTTTAGATACAAAATAAATTTGTAGTAAACTAAAGGGAGATAGTATGAAGCATCAATAAAACAAAGTAACTGAATTTGTGCTTATGCTTTAGACTGCCATTAGTCAACGTGTAAGGTGAAAAAAGAAATGGAATTCTGAAAAGACTGTTGGTGAGAGCATATGAAGTATGTCTTGCAAGCATGCAGTTGAAAGGAATTCTCATTATACCTCTCTCAAAGAACCAAAGAGAGGATAGGATTTCAAGATGACCATGGGTGATATTGTCAAAAATGACTGCCAAGTCACAGAGAATAAAGTTGTAATGCTAATCCTGAGGTTTAGCTAGGAAGATGTAAGTTTGGGCTTATCTGGGACCACCTACACCGGAGCACCATGGCAAGAAACTGGAGAACAGTTAGCACAGAATTGGAAGAAAAAGTTTAAAGCCTCATTTGTTTAGATGTAGTACATGAATACCTGTTGAGCTTAGCAATAATGGGTGAAAGACCATAAGAAGTTGGAGAGGCAACAAGAAACAAAACAGGTTTTTGGATGGGAAACATATGCATAACTATACTGTGTATGAGGCACTGAATGAGAAGGAGAAACAGAGAAATAAGAGAGGTGGGACTAGATGGGATGGAAAGCAGTTGCAGTGCATGCATTAGGATGTGTACAGAAACTGGAAGAGACAATCAAGGATCAGACTTCTATTTCTGCACAAAAGAGACAACAAATGGAAGTGTTGAAAAACTGTGGTGAAAAGCTAGGCCAAAGAAAGAGGGAATGTAATTTTGCATTTTGATATTGTCCTCATTTTTTATGGAAAGAGTTGTAAAGGCAAAAGAGAGAGAATTAAAACAGTAAATGGAAACATGAGAACTGGAGCTAGGCTTGTAGATTTGTCAATTAAACTGTAAAAGTAGTCAGTCTTTCCAAAGGAAAAACTAGCAAAGATGAAAGAACTGTGAAATGAGAGGAAGTCTGGGTAGTAAGGCAGAGATCTTAGTGCTTCAGACTGGAGCTACTGAGACTCCTTTTCTCATCTTAAAGGCTTCCAACTCTTGCTAAAATGTTGGTTTACAGAAAATCTCAGAATAGGCAAAAGACTGCAAGACACAAGAAAGGAAGGTCTCACCTTAGTCTTTATGTTCACAGTTTACAAAATTTATACAAAAACAACTCGATCAAAATCTAGAGGACCAAGACTAAAAGGAACAGGTGTCTCCATCAGCCTCCAAGCAGGACCTGTAACACATGCACCACTATGTTATCACAACTTCTGTCTCTCTCAAAGAAATAGTTTCATATCTTTGCTAAGACATGTCTTCAACATATTTAATAAGTGACTGCATCTACAGCATGAATAAAATGCATCAACTTCCATTAACTATCTGACCAATAAATATTTACATACTGCACTGTGAAGTGCTGAGAGTTGTTTTCCCAAATGTAGTGACCAGCATTCTAGTACAGCTATACTGGTATCTGATTTAAATCAGTGTGCTACGTATTCAAGCAACTCAGGCATGCACTTAGCAATAAATTACATTCAGATTCTTAACAACAGATTCAAGAAACAACAGAACCTCAGCTGTCAAATGTCAAGTGATAAAGGAAGAGAGGGTCCTAAGTTTATGTTAAACACATATACTTATCTCCTTCTGTTGCCAAACATGAAGACTATCTAACCTTTCCAGAGGCAAATGGGCAAAATGCCCAAAGCAGAAGTGAAAAAAACCATGGAGTTATAATGAAGTGTTTGAAAGACATTTGACTTTATTTATAAGCCAGAATTAGTTTCAGGAAAATCTACCCTGTACACATGTGCCTGAATTTTCTTTATGTACTGTGCTAAGAATTGTATAAAGGACCAGCTACATTAGCAGCATCCAAACTAACTTCAAAAGTAATTGTTCTTTTTTAAAGTGGTAGAGATTTAGGGATTCAAATGTACTGATGCCTTTGGATTTTTAAAATCAAAGTGTTTTCTAAAAGCTAGGATATTTATTCTTTAAAAAGTGAAGAACATCTCCTGCTTAATTATTCTATATGCACTGTACCAGACCTTGTCACAATTAAAAGTAGCCCTGATACTGTCAGGGATTTATACCACAGTCATTGATATTATATGAGAGTAGAGAGTACAGAAAGATGAAAGTCCAAGTCATAAGTCCAATCTTGAGAATGCTGTCATCCATGGACTTTTGATGTCAAAGGAAAACCTGTACACCGTATGCCATAAGACAAACTCATGCAGTATAGACCTCATTTGTTATGCAAAATTTACATAATTTTAACTAGTAAATTAGAGAAATTAGTCATGGTGAAATTTTGCTCTGCAATGACACTAACTTCTGTAAAGTTTCAAATATGCATGTGCACAAAAGAGTACGGGAAATTTGATGTTTCAAGAATAGACTAAATTCTAGTTCACTTGGATTAAGATTTATGAAGGTTCTGCAGAACCTACACCTTATTCTGCAGGTCGTACTCTATTTGAAATAATGGTTGACAGGACAAAGGAAGTGGTCAAAGATTATAAAAGAGCACTGAGAATCAGTTTATCTGTTGCCAGATCAGCAGAGCTTCCTCTCCAGAGATAGACACTATCTAGTTTTGCCTTGATCCGTTGCAAATTGTTGCCTGGTAACCTGAGTTGTTTCCATTTCAGGTCAGTTTTTATTAGATGAAAACCTTTTAATTACAAGCTTGACTGCTGCAATATTTTTGTGCAAAAAAATGACCCCAAATGCTTACATAAAACCATGCTTAATTCCAGGTCCCACTCTCCCGCTGTTACTTCTACCCCTATTTACTGTCAGGATTTTCCGTATCTGAATAGTTCAATCTATTTGTTAGGCTAAAGTTAAACATTCATTCTTTCATCTGAGAAGTTATTCTGACCATCTTCCTGTTCATGGAATGCTTTCTGCTCTGTGCCAGTCAGGCTTCTGCCCTTGGTATTGAATGTAGTCCTTCTTCTGGAGCCTGTCTGGAGAAGTCTTTCGTGGTAATAGCGTGTAGCCAGGACTTTCTAGGTTAAAGTCCTATTCTTATCACTGCACACTATTTACAGCCCTAAATATAAATGTTATTTGTTCTCACTGAAAGTTTTCCTTATCTTTCCAGTAATACTAAAATATCAGAAAAGTCAGGTACCTCTAAGAGGTACAAATTAAGAGCAATTACCAGGGGAGATTTCCTGATTCCCTAGTGAGGTCAAGTTAATCCCACATCAGAGTTCTCCACTAGCATGAGGCAGCTCCTCTTCCACTCTGTGTTGCACCAGAAGAGTAAATGTCACACTACCATATCTGAGGCTGCATGTTTCCAAGAGCTTTCTGAACTGGTCCAGCTTGCAGAATGAAGGAAATATTGTTTTCACTGCACATTATATATATTAGGACATAAGAACTGTTTGTGTTGATTTGATGAATCCCCAACTGTGTAACTGGCTGTTGACATGCAGCTGTCTAATCTAACAGTATATGAGAGTACTGATTTCGGTGATTAACGTTCAGAGCCCAACAATAATTAGTATAAAATAGCATTCTCTTACCAGCACTGTCATATTTACTTTGCAAAAATTCTGCCTTTCTGGTAGAGCATTAGAAGAGCAAACATGGAGCAATTTGCTGCACAAGTTACATTGCAGGCCCACATGTGGAAAGTCTTTTTTCTTTTCCCTTTGATTACAATCCAACTTCAGTCATAGCAAACATGACTCAGTATGTAAAAAACCCACTTCTAATAGGAATACTTATAACATACAACAGATTATACAAGCAAATTTACCTCAAAAGGTTTTGAAGTTGCCTAGCTACGGGATTGGAAAGGTTGAGGAACTCCCTGCTGAAGTGGCAGGAAATGAAGCAGATGAGCACTTGAGGACTGAAGCTTCAAGCTCCACCTAGTGACAAAACATCACCGCTGCCTTTATAGATAATCCCAGGGAAAGCACAGGATACCACGAGACGTTTCTAAAACCCTGGTGTAGTATTGTCAGGAAACAAGAATCAGAGCCAAAAGAAGCAGACTGTTGGGGTTTTTTTAAATACAAATATAACTGAAAAACCAACAGAAGAGACACTAACTGGCAATGGAATGCTCAATAAAAGTAACACCACACACACCATGCTGAAAAATAAGTCTCTAAATAGGAGAACAATGTGGCCATAATGACAATAATTAATGAAATTACTCCACTCCTAGGGAAGGAGATTTTTACATTAATAAAGACAAGGTTCAGAATTCTAGTAATTATTAATATGTTTCTCCATAACAAGAATATCTTGTGCTTTACATCACCAGCTCCCTGTTGGGATAGTAGTGAGATTTTGTTCACCAGCTACAACATGTCCAACACTGTTCAGCAAAAAAAATCTGGTGAAATGCTTATTGTATGCATAGTGATATTGTTTTACGAACATGCCAATAAATGTTTTCCCTCATAGCAAACAAAATAAGATTTTGAAGGTTTTTTTGAACTGACCAATAGTACATAAGACTGTGTAGGGGAAGCATGATTTGTCAGAGAAGTTACTGCTAGCTTTAGAAAAGAAGCAGTATTTTTGGTGTATTCCAAATATGTATTTTACTTGTAGAGTATCACATTCCAGGCTGTCTTGATGATCAGAAAATAAAAATTACACTAGACTAAATTAATAATTATAAATGTATTAGATATTCTGTCAGTTCCAATGTTCCAATGCTTCCTTAACAAATTTGTATATATATACACATATATTTTCCCCCAAGAATATGATTTAGTAATCATCTAATATTTTGATCTATATTTTATCTTCTGATGAGTATCTGAATACATGTGGTTTTCAAAAGCAGGCAAGAATTTTCTTGAAGAAGAAAGCCTTATTATCAAGAGGAGTTTGAGGATATGAATTGAATTGTTGACTTGTTAGATCACAATGTCACCTTAGGTCCAATAAAAAGAATACCAATACTTTGATATCCCAAAAAAGAGTAACTAAATTCGTAAAGTGCTTTGACATGGTGACATGTCCCTGGAATATGTTATTATTTTTTTCTGGAAATTCCATTTTTGGTTTTGATTGCAATCAGAAAATCTAGTATAAAAAGAAACACTTAAGTTAGTAAGACTTCCCCAAAGAAGGGTTTGTTCAGATTTAGATGGGGAAAGGCATTAATCTTGTTTTATTCAGACTGTCCTCACCAGAGTTCTGCAATAGTAGATGATGATAAATTGACATGTGGAGCTTGAGACACACCTGTACTGTGAAAAACAAAATTAAACTATGTTTGGTAGGCATGCAATTAAAAAGAAATGCTGACAAACTTTCCTTTATATAATATCTTGAAGCCACTTACCATATTGAACGTTGTCACATTCCCATGTTTCGATTAAGGAAAAGACTGTACAAGTAACGTGTTTACATGACAGAAGAGAGAAATGCTTACTGGAATGGTATTTACTGTTGAACTCTGCCAAAGTTTCTTTTAATTTGTGGTACTTTAATTCTATTTAGGATAGTGTCTGCTAGTGGAATCTGGTGCTGAGCTACTGTACTTATGCTGTTCATTATGGAATGTACTGTGTTAAGGATTATGATTATGGGTAATTGGGAGCTGATCTGTTACCATGTTGGAAAAATGTTCAATACAGGTTTCAGCAACAGATTTCTACTGATACGCCAGCCTAAACTGTTTGTACATAGCAGAGGCTATATTATGTTAGAAATTATTTAGCAGTTTGGCTACTTTTAAAGTTACCTGTATCTATGTGAATGCAGATACTAATATAATTCTTCTTTGTGCAGATTTAACTTATAACAATGAAACAATGAATTTTCACATTCGTATTACCAGGCAGAGCAAAACAAGTTATGATGTTGGCAAAAAGCACATCATTGTTGTACAACTATAATTACTCCGCAAATTTTTCTTAAATAAAAGTCTTGCCAAGAATTCATAAATGAATCAGCATTGCCAGAACTTACCAAAAAGTTATACAAATACTACTCAGATCTAGCTTTAGGGTAAATAGTCAGGGTATGTAGTTAGACAAAAATAGGTTAAATTAAGTAGAATGGCTATTCATTCAGATCACAACAGGAAGAGAAAGGGGCTAACACAAGAGGATCTGCCAAATGTCCCCAGTGCGTCACACGGCCAGGCTGCAGAGGGATGTGCTGAATCCCAATGGCTTCTTCCCAGACCTACACTGATATCCATGCAGTCTCCTTACTGAGCTGGCTTTCCTCTCACGGAGGCCCACTGCTGCCTTAGAGTCCCCAGCAGCTCACACTGCACTGAGTCCTTTATGTTCAGGGGGGTTTATTTTTTTCAAGCTTTTGAAAACCCTAACACAGAGCCCAGCCTCTACAGCTTGATGCTGGGAATTGCAGAGCCCTGACTTTTAAGTACATTTTTCCTTTTACAGCTTTGCTTGCTGTGTTCCTGGGGCAACAATTGTATGATCCAGGCCTTGCATGCAGGTGGTCTCAAAGTGAAGCTGGTTCCTGAGTGTTTTGTTGGATCAGGGCCAGGAATGGCATCTCACAATCTTGGTGGGCTCTCACATAGTTGATGCACTGGTGCTATGAGGGAATCTCAAAGCGCTTTGATAAAGACAATTATTTTCATTTCACAGAGATAGTTTAATGCAGGAGAGTCTTTGTGACTTGTCTAGAAAAACACAGCAGCTCATTTCCTGTTGCCAGGGGCAAGTGCACCAAGAAAAGATGAAGAAATGCCTCAGGGTAGTAGACACATTTATTTTGTACAAAGCATCTGAGTCTGGTTAAGGTTTGCCAGCTTAGGTGGGGCACCAGGTTGATGCAGATAGCCCCCAGCTGGGCCGGGCTAGTTCATGCCTCATATTTCTAGTTGCTTGTGCTGATGGAGTCTGGCTGTACCTAGCAAAATATATCCAAATATGACTTCCATTCCTGACAGTGAAACACCTACTCTTTGCTTTCGACTGTTCCCGTGCAAACTGAATGGGCAGAATTACCAAGCACAGTTGAGTATGGGACTCATCCATTTTGACTGGAGGGCTCACTGCAGTCAATGTCACTTTGTCCAGACTGCAAGCTTCGTGGTTCCTTTTCAACTACATGTTTAAATGAACTCAGTATAAAAGGAAGACACTGATAAAGGCATTGAGTGTCACATGGTTTATGAGGTTTTGATAAAACTCTCTAAACAGGACCAGGCACACTCGAAACTTACACAAGGATTTTCTTTAAGGTTTTGCTAATGGCAGCTGAGTTTTGTGTTCATGACTAATTCAAGGACAACCTAGTTTTACAGACGCTTAGAGTCTGTGAAGAAATTTTCTGAACCTGTGCTTCCAATCACTGTTAATTTATTATGAGACAAGTGACATCAGTGGCAATGCTGAAGTGCTGATAAAGTATCAATACAGAGAAGAGTTTACTGTTTTGCAGAATGTGCTGTTGGTCGAGTGCATTTTCATTTTGAAACTTAGCACATACTTCCTTTCTCTTCTGTCCTGATGCTGCCTGTACAGAAATAGGCTGACACCAATCAGTTCTCCCTACCTGCTGAGCTGGACAGCTCTTTGTGCAGTCACGGGTGGAGATGCTGCTTTAATTAATGAGCCAGCTTTCTCATGAGACAAGCAGCTGGTTCATTGCTGATCTTCTCTAAACTCAGGTCAGTCTGTACCTAAATGCGAAAGCATAGTTTTAGTCCTGATTTCTATTTCTCCTTGTCTGTTTGTGTCTCTCTCTCCCAATACTGGAGTATGGCTTATGCTTGAGGTGTTAATTTCATCCGTTATAGAGCAATTATGCCTAGGAGTGGTGTGGTTTTAGCAAGGGAGGGTAGAGGACAACTCATGACAGACTGCAGAGGGATTCAAATAAAGGCCTAAAGGGATTACTTTTCCCTTCTATGTTGAGGGGGAATGATGATAGGAGCTGTAAGTGCTGTAAGGAGCTGTTTGGTAGTACCATTCAATTATATTTGTTTTAGAGTTTCAGTTAAAGTTTCCCTTCCTCCTTTCCCCTCACAATCCTACTCCAAACTGCTCAAAGTGAATTAACACATGTAGAGAGCTTTTCTTTCAGAAAAATCAGACAAAATCTCACTAGGGACCTACACCATTAGGTCTATTCCCTGCCAGAGAGCCACTGTAGAAGCCCCTATCTGCCATTAAGCTATTTCTTAAAATAAAAAGAGATTTTGTTGTTCCTTATTGTATGTTATGCTTATGTTGCTCTTGCCCTAAGCTTACATTTCAAAATAGCAAATAGACAAAACAACTTTTTTACTGCTACTTGCTCTTACCCTGGAAAAAAAAAAGATGTGTTACTGCCTGATTCTGCCTGATAGAGAACACTAAATATTGTTCACAAAGGCTTTAAGCTGCTTAAATAAGAAGCAAGACCAATTTTTATTTCTTTTTCTTAAGCTATCTGATTTTTTCTAAAATTCTAAAGAACATGATGATCTTGTTGGAATATTTCAAGATTTGGCACTTGAATAGTTTTAAACAGTATGAAACTGTTTTTACCATTTTCCATTTATCAATGAATCACATTTCCATCTATCAATGAATCCATTTATCAATGAATCACTTTTCTTAGAAGTTTTGAGAGACTTGTTAGCCAGCCACATTTTCTGGATTGTTTTTCACTGAGAAAATCTCATTGTATTTTGGGAAAGAATTACAATTAGACTAATTATTATGGCACTCCAAAGCAGACAAATAACTAAACAGATTTTTGTCATTTAGCTTCTATGCTAATTTGGTTTTAAAATTTTCTGTGTAGTCAATATAGGCTCAAAACTCTTTGTTTTCGACAGGAAACTGAGATTCTCACTGAAGAAATATAAATTGAGTAGGTATAGGTTTAGTGTAAATGCCATATATTATGTAACTTGACACTAAAATGTTGAGTCAGTTATATCATTCACATGTATTTTAAAAATATCATCTAAATCATAGAAAGTGAGATACTGAAGTCTCTAATCACTTAGTAGTACTTCACAATGAAAAATCCTTGTCATCTTTGTATGATATTGAAAATCTATTTCTTTGCAACTTGTACTACTTTGACTTACTACAGCAAGGGAAATGGCATTTGATATATCTGCATATGGATTATAAGCAATTGTTGCCTAAAACTGACTCTTACAGAAACCTCTAAGACTCAATATGTGCATTTTAGCAGGCAGGCATTCTTTTTTACGACACATTGTATGATCACAGTATGCCGGGTGCCCTTGGAATCAGTTTGCCAAAATGCACACAGAGGTATTTTCACTAGAGTTTATATAAGGCATAAGGTCTCTGAGCGGCTTCACTGGGTGTCTCTGGTGGTTTTCTGTGTCTGGAGCCCCCAAAGTTCTTAGTGACTTATGAAATTCTTTAAGACAATACTTCTGGTTATACATCAAACCGGCACTGCCTGCTTGGCTGCTTCTGCTCCCTCCTTCATTGTTTCCTCACCTTTCTTGACTGATTGCTTTAAACTGAGGCATAGGAATTTTCTGTGGTACACTCTGATGCAAAAAACTATTAGTTCTTGTTACATCTCTAAACCCCAATATCCTCATGGTCTGGGCGGAGGGGATAAGCAAAGAGGCCAACAGTACTTCAGGTGCATGAATAGCACTGTAATGAAAATATTTTTTAATTCTGATGATAAGAATAGGGAAGACAGACTTCTAAAATGCTCTAAACCATAACTGGTGTCAAGTAGCTACTTTGAAGGTATGTGGAGCTGTTCAGATTTGCCTCATCGTACAACTGCTATTTTTCTTCAGTGCTTTTGCCAATTTCAGTTAATCCATAATTTATTTTTTTAATGAAGAAGGAAAAAGATGGACATGAAATGATAGAGAACTTAGATCATTTTCTGAGGAAAATTCAAGTGTTTATGATACTCCTGCTTAGATGGAAGAAAGCAGATTTGAGATAAGAATTTAAAAAAGGTAAATGGAACATATAAATATAAGGTAGATGACCTCTGCAAACCAGAAATAGTTAGAAGGCAATTACTATGGGTTCCAGAGTATACCATGATGACTGGAAAGCTTATATAGATGACAGGGCAAATTACTTCATGTGTGGGTAGGAGAGTCTGAGGAGAACCAAGAGAAACTGACCAAGTTTACTGTCCTTCAAGTTTGACTTACTGTGTCATGTTTATCGAAAGGCATTGAGAGCTACACTCCCTTTCATTATTTAAATAAGTAGCTCTTATTAGCAGCCCTATGACTAGCTCTTCATATGATATGGAAAGTATGATCTGAAATCAAACTTGAATTTGATTTTAAGAAATATTCTAAGCCTCATCGCTTGGACAGAAAGGACTGCACTGACACCTTCTGAATCCTTGTTTACTGACAAGTCAGGTGATAGCCTTGTCTAGATGGCCCATCATGGATTTTTCAAAAACACAACAAAGAGTCTCAGAAAATATTTAGGAGTAAGTGTGAATAAAATAGGACCCATAGAGAAGAGCAGATACCAGATGGAAAGCTTTATCTCATATAGGGATTTTTGTTTAGAGGCATTGTGATTAGAAGATGTGTCTTTTTCAGGATGCCGGAGGTCTGTTGTTCATAAAAATGGTGTTGCTAGTCCTGCTATTCATGCCAGATATCTTCTGAATGAAAGACAGTCAGGATCCAAAACTAAAATGAAGCATATTAAGTCACATTATTGTTTTTGTTCTTTGTATTTGTTTCTGGATCTAGAGATCACTTTTTTGTCAAACCTTTCCTGGCACTGAAAGTTATTTCAGAAAGCTTGGGCAAATACGGAGTGCCTTTCTGCAAAGTGGAAATATAATTACAAAATATTAAATTGTTCTCAACTAAGTACTCTACACAGCTTTAAAAGTCCTTGTGAGCCTGCAGTCTCCACTAAGATGTAATGGCCTAGTTGTAAGCTGGTATACAAAATACAAATTAAAAAAAAAAAAATTCTGAGGCAAAGGTTAACCAAAGCCTCTATAAGTGGGCATGAATTCAAGGACTCAAGTTTCACTCCAGACTTGTCACTCAGAGCCTCAAAAAGGTTGCATCCTAAAAATAAAACATAGGTAAACAAGGCTTAAAAACTGTAGTGGACTAATGGTTGGTGACACCATGTCAGTCCTTTCAGAATACAAAGTTCATATTACCACTAAGTATTTTAATCCTAAATGTTTTGAATATAAGGTCAGTGGGGTTTAGAAAAATCTTATGAATGGGGATCTTTCTCACTCCTTACTAATCTCACTCCTTACTAATGTGCTCCTTACTAATGAGCACGTTACTACTTTTTTAGAGGTCAAAATCTCTCTGAGGAGGATTTCAGAGTAAAGTGGATGCTACATGGCACTGGAAGCAGAGCAATACTTCGTCTAGTCTCCCTTCCTCATTCAGTTCTTAATTCTCACATATCCTACATATGTGGCAGTTCTAAAGGGGTGCTGATTGACAGAGGAAGGGAAATAGAGCATGACCAACCTTTGGTTCCTTTCCCCCTCAATGCTAGAATAGTAAAACCACGTGAGTAACACCGGAGATCTCTAAATGTGATAGAGAACAAAAGCAGAAGTATAGCAGCGTGCAGAGTAGATTCAGTGTAAGGAAAACGCATAGAGTAGTGTACCAAGTGAATGCCACGGTTAACTCCATTATAACAGCAGTATTGACACCTCATATGATGTGATATACACTTTCTCGATCATAGAAGGGTGTTTTATGGGTATGCAATCCACCTCTGTCCTTGACACAAGGATGACTATTGCAGAAGTATAGGGACTCATCAGTAGCCAAAGTCTACACTACAATGAGCAAGTGTGCTTCAGGTGGGTGAGACTTCAAGTTTTATATGTCATTCATGGTGTTGTTCAGGAGTAGGGAGAAACCTAAAAATCCTTCTTACCAAGTGTTCCAGCTTCTTTAAATTAAAATTTTTATAAGCAAAAATATAAAGTTATAAAGCATATTTTGAAAGACTTTTTGTCCAGTACTGATTTAAGTTTTGAAGTTGTCAAACTCAACATTCTATTTAAGTAAAATAAATTTGTTCAGAGATCTAAAATAATAGAGTATGTGATTAAAAAGCTTGCCTTACTCTCTTACTCATCACGTTAATTCTCCTGTCTATAGTTTTTTTTTTATTCTTGAAAACACAGACTTCCGTTGCTTATATCCATTTTGCATTTGCTATTACTTGTCTCTTACAGCATATAGCATAAAAATGGAAGCTCAACTAAATCCAAAATGCATATTCATCTTTATGTTACAAAAAAGATGATAAATGTAGAACTCGGTAAAGTCAGAAATTCTGCCATAATCCCTTAAAAGTATAAATAAAAGACATTAATAATTATCAGTTTAGGAGTCCTAAAAAGGAAAGAAGTGAAGAACGTTACATTTGAAACTCGTATTTAAAGATAAAAATAATTTTTTTTTGAAAATGTATTTTCATCTACTTCGATTAACTTACATCATTAGTAGCTGTGGGCCATATGTATACAGAAGCTGTGCAGTAACTTTTTCCATACCAAATATATGCACTTCCTCAAAAAATGGAGAAATGGCTGATGGACAGAGTCAGTCAAAGTTTAAAATGCAGAAATATTTTCAGGCTCAGAATTAGCTTACAACCATACAGTTAATAAGTGAGAAGCTTGCAATTTCTTTACACTGTCTGCATCAGCAGGTGCAGAGGCGATCAGATGGAATGGTAGATTTTTTAGAATCAGGGACAATCTAGAAAATAATACTACTCAAAATGTTGTAATCCAGTCATATTGTTTTAATTGGGCAACATGTCATTGTGATAACAGATGGCAACTCCATGTGAACAGATTCAGCCAGACTGATAGCATTCTGCCCCAGCTCCTCTGAATGAACAGCTATGTGCTTCCAGTTTATATTGCAATAGCTTCATTCGGATTTCACACTTGGATAGACACTGTGCCATTATGAAAGCAAATACCATTTAAGGCTCTATGTGTTAGTGTATGGAGATTTCATGGTAGTTTTCATTACTAAAGTGTCAAGTTAGTTGGAGCAGTAATAGCTGAGCTGCATTAGAGTTAAGGCATTACTGCTGGTATCTGCTTACCCCAGCCAAAGGTTACAGTTCCTGGATCAAAGTTAGCAGAAATGACATGCCTGCATCTTAACTACTCCATCTAGATGGTGCCAGCTGACATCTGTCTTCTACTGTGGTTTGTCCTAGGACACCAGGTATTTTCAGAGGAAGTGCTACACATGTTCCCCTCTACTGACTCTATGGTGACTCCTGGCAGAGGAATGGGATGGACAGCTGGAGGCAGAAGCATCTTTAATTTCAGAAGAAGGATTTGCCAGAACTTGCTTCTCAAAATTCTTAATAGCTTCCTTCTACAGAGATAAGAGTAGTTTCTAGGCCAGTGGATAGCTAATGTGATGTTCCCACTTTGGAGAGGGAAATATGTTAACAGGGCACTTCGTCAAAACATGCAGAAACACCATCTACCATGTTCACCATAACACTCTTCATATTTGTGCACCTCACAAAATGACAAAGTACAGGAGGCGTGGAATACAAGTTACTTGTCTTACCCTACTGACGCCTTAAAGCATTACACCCCCTGAGGGCATTACACTCTTTATGATATGAGAGCCTCAGTCACTTGTTTCCTCCTAACAGTAATGTTTCGGGGGTAGGGGAGGAGAAAGAAAGTAAATGTGAACAGACTCTGGCTGACTCCTGCGCTCTATGTGCTTTCTCACTCCCTTGCTAACTCTCTCAAGAATAATTGTAATCCAGCTGAAGTTTTTTCCTGGCTCTTGCTTGATGTAACAGATGTTTAATAATTGTTCTGGATCACTATTTACATGCTGAACAGTTTTCTGTTAATATGAAAAATGTCTAGAAAAAAAAAGACTGTAGGGGGGTGGTTGGAAACAAACACCAAACCAAACCAAACCAAACCCCCAAAACATAAAAAATACTGTAATTCTCAGGATGTATATAACTGGTCAGCAACAATTTATCTGCTTCCAGAGCGACTTTCTTAATGTCTCTGTACTTAAAATGCTTTTGTAGTATACTTGGCAAGCACTACTGTGCAGAAGATCACAATGTACAAAACCACATTAATTCCAAACAGCAGGCTTTATCTATCTCATCTGGCCCTTATTCGGCCCTCCACAGTATAGTAGCTAAGCTCCTCACAATCTTTTGGGTATTTCTTCTGAATGCTTTCATGAAATATAGAAGTGCTCTACTCCACACCGTTCTTTAAGAACAGTCTCAAGCATGGCTATGAACATGACACTCACCCTTTTCTCATATCTGCATAACTAACTTGTAAAGTTATGAAGCTTCAGGCAGCTGCTGACATGCTGGCTGATCATAGCAAGCCACGGAATTAAAGCAGTTAGGTGACACACTGGGTACTTTAAAGGTGACCATACAGATATTCCAGGGGCCACACTTTCAGACCTGCTGCCCACATCCTCTCATCCAACTACAGGTGACTACAGTGAAGATTGAAGTTCCTTACTAGTCAATGGAGAGTAATAGACAGTTTTAGAGCATGAATCATCTGCTTAAAGAATGGATGAATCACACTCTCCAGCGCCCATTTCTCTTCACTGGCAATGAAAAGTCTAGACAATTATTTGAATAGAGAATTCTACATTTGGTTAGACAATCCCGTGCCCTAATCTGATCATGAAAACTGCCATCGCAAGGTCCACACAGGTTGTCAGTCACCTGAAATAAACTACAGTCAGCAGGTATGCCTAGGTATCTTTGAAGATATCTATGTCAAAGTGATTTGTTTGAGGTCTCACACAGTACAGACACAAAGTCTGCTTCTCACAAGCCTCAGGTCAAAATGTTGTCTATTGATCTGTCTTCCCTACTAGTCTGATGGAAATTAATAAACATTATAACTTCCACAAATTCAAATGTTGCCTATAGAAAGTCTTTTTATTAAATAAAAAATATCTTAATGATTAATTGCAGGAAGGAAGAGAAATTGTGCATGCCTATGCCTGATGGAGCAGTCTAACAAGAGTTTAAAGCTGTCATTGTCTCTCACTGTTCTATGAAAACAACATCTTTAAAACTTCCTTAAAGATTACTCTCCTGATGAGAGGAGGCTACATGTAGGCTACTGGACACACAAATGTAGATTTTACTCTGCTTCTTATTTTGTGTGTATTATACTGTGTTTGAAATGGGGATTTCATTGCTATGTGACTTCTCATTGAACACAGAGTCTTTCCACTTGAGGCTTATAAATCACATTTCCTCCCTTTTTACTTGTAAAGGGGAAAGTAAAGGCACATCCCCAAGAAACAAGCAAAAAAACCTTTTATGAAATTAGGAAACCCCCCATTGTTTTAACCGCTATTTAGACACTCAGCCTTCACTTAAAAAAGAAAATAATCCTCCAAAGTTATGGTCTTAATGAAGATCATCAAAATGTGAAGGGAATATTATAGATGCAGAAATGCCTGTATTTGCTTAAACTCTGGAACTACAGTTCTAAAAGATTAACTGTCGCATTAGCTGTCACCTCATACTGAAGATAAAGTTTTGTAAAGAACAGTATATTTTTATTTCATCACCTATCAAAATAAAAGGAAAAAATGAAAAGGAATAATTTATTATTGTGATAGCTTGTCTGAAATATTCCTGGACATCCTGAGTGGGAAAGAGGGAGAAATGAGACTAAAACAGAGTGCAAAGAGACACTGTAAGAGGTGGATCTGAGGATGTTCCTAGTTAGGAGAGATCAGCGTATTGCTGCTTAAAATGTTATCAAAGAGTCAAAAGAAAAGCTGTTTGGTTCCTATTTCACACTTCATAATTCTTGTTCAGCCCATTTTCCATTGTGTTGTATAAAGTAGATTTTCTACCAGTTTACCTCAAAAGAAAAGAACTTCCTCTGGACTTTGGCACAGCATTTGGCACAACCAAAGATTGCCAGGAAGGAGCAGCTGGGTATGAATTCATAGCAGCACTGTTACAGAAGTGTAATGGTCAATAGCAAAACATTGCAAGGTTGGAAGATCACATTTTCACCCATTATAAAAGTTGGGCTTTCACCCTTTATAATAGTTTACATATTGCAGCTACCAGCTTGTAGAGAACAATTGAATGTTTGATTTATACTAAACACCAGAAGTAGTTGAAGGGGTCTTGGGTCCTACAGGGGGGAACTTGGCATTTAGAACACCGTCTTGTGAACATCCTTTTTGCTTCTGAGCTGTTCCTAGAAGATGCCATTTTTTTGAAGTGGGGAAAAAGGAGACTCATTTTACTATGAATTGCATCCAGTTTCTTTGCTGGTTAGTAGAGAAAGAAATATTAATGAATTTAACCCCAGATTTATCCCAGTGAAAGAAGAATCAAACCATCATGTATTAGGCACCTAATAACCAAAGAGATTACATAAAACTGATTTGGAAAACTTGCTTTGACTCCAGAAATATTTGTACAGGTTGAAAATGTGAGAAAATAACAGTGCTTGAATTGTAATTTATACTACTTAAAATTAACCAACAATATATTTTTCTAAAATATTCAAGAAAGAGCAAGTTTGTCTTCTCTGTTGTTAAAAAATGACATTCAACTAATTTTCCATCCTCCTCTTTTAAAAAAAAATGTTAAAGGTCTATGGAAAAAAATGAACAGGCATTTGGCAAATCCTGGCTTCTGACTGGCAGCAGTTACTGCATTAATGAAACCCATTCATGAATGCTGGCTGCTTCTTCTCTGGAAGAATGCCAGTGAAGTACCCACCCTGGCATCTTCCTTTCCTGATACATCAATCCACACTCTTAGGTCTTGGTGACATACATCAAAATTCATTCTGAAGTAGGCCTTTTGTACAACCCAAACTAACCCTAAATCAAGGCAAATAAGGACTACACCAGTCCATCTTGGTTGTATCCGTGGCTTCAGGTATCAGACAGGTACATTCTGATCTTCAGCTATGTTTGCAGGATACCTAAAAAAGTGTAAGGCAGTAAAACACAGTAAAAACTGCGTATCTCAAGTGCTTGCCAGCTCAGTATTTCTTTATAATCAGAAGAAACAATCTCTGTTTCTTAACTAGTTAATTTTACTTTAATGCATTGATATGTGCATGTAAATTACAGCAAAGTTAAAGCTTTAGTAAAGACAGGCAACAATGTGAATTTCCATAAGACTAATTCCAATCCTTTTTAGTACTTGAATGTATCAGTAAATACGGACAGCTGTTGATACATATAGACTCATTCCACCCATGCTCTGAGCAAGTCAGATGTTGAGCAGCTTCCATTTGGGAATTCAAGCTAAAAGGCACAATGCCTAAGTTAACAAACTTTGCTTCTCCTTCTGGCATATGTGCATTCCTAACCACCACATCCTAATGTATTCCTTCCTGCCCCCTTCAGGTGTCCAACCAGGACAAGCAGAAGATTGTGCAGCATAAGAACTTAGTGAAAGTTTGCACCCTTAACAAAGATTCTTTCTGTAGAATAGAAAGATGCATCTGCCGTTGTCGCTGCTGTTATTATTATTATTACTGCTATTGTTAAATTTGCTTTTTGTTTTAATTAGCTATTAGCAGTGAGATTTGCTCAGTGGACTCAATAAGAATGACGGTTGATGGCTTCGTCTTAAAAAGAAACCAGGCTACATACACTACAATTCTTAGGCTGCATTGACATCTTGTGGACAAAAAGAATATAGCACATCGGTTCTTACTGCCAGGGTACATTATGGCAGGATAAACATGTATTTTAAGACATACATAAACTGAGTTCAAACTATCTAGCTTTATACTGAGAAGATTGACTAGTATGCACTTTTTCTGAAGGAAAACTTTTGAATACTTATGTAGTTTATTTGGAGACCTCACCTTAAATATTATGAGCAGTTTTGGTCTCCACAATATAGGAAAGATATCAAGCTATTAGAGAGCATTCAGAGGAGGGCTACAGAGATGGTAAGGGCCTTAAGGAGAAGTCGTATGAGGAGAGGCTGAGGTCACTTGGTCCTTTGGCCTGGAGAAGGGGAGGCTGAGAGGAGACCTCATCGCAGTCTACAACTTCC
>VZRE01002167.1:0-52521 GCA_013396775.1 Cephalopterus ornatus
TGTAAGGTTTGAGCATTTGGTGGGAAAGTTGGATCCAAACTGTTACAATTGGCTTGATACCTTCCCTGCATGAGGAAGGGCAGTCCTTCATAATTCCTGGCTGTCATTGATCTAAAATGTGGCACTAATTCAAACAATACAATTACACAAAAGATGAGATTGACAATTCTATTTTTGTGTGAGACCATTCTTGGACTGTCTATGAAAATAACTACTCAGTTAAAAAAAAAATAAATCCCTCCTATAATATTTTTAAAACTTAGAGCCTACTTTGTACCTTCTCCTGTGTATCTTATGTAATCTATCTCCTGTAGTTTGACTGCCCTTCACTTTTATTTTGGCTAGCACGCTTTATTTCTAATGCTTTTAAACAGATTGTTTGTGTCATGAATACAAATATGCAAACTGCTTACTGGAAGAGAAACATTACTGGAAAATGGAAACAAATAATGTCTTTTTATTTCATGGAAAACTTATGTAGAATAATTCACCTTTCAGAGTAGACTAAGAAACATTCTGAACATATTGAAAGATTCATCTAAACCTCAGAAGCTGTAGACCAAAGTCTTTATAGTAGACATATTGAATTCTTTTAAAAAGTCTACTATAGAAGGATTTGTAAGAAGAATTGGCAAACGAAGGACCAAATCTTACAAAGACAAAGCATTAGGCTTAAATTCAAGTAAGCAAGACATATCTGAAATAAAGGATAAATAACATCTATCTACGGCCAAAATTGTAATCCTAAACTTTTTGTTTATTTGCTTTCTCAGATTAAAAATACAAAAATTCTGTAACTGCTTGTGTTTGGTTTTCCTTTAGTATTTCCCAGTTCTCTATATTGTTGTTTCTTGGCACATCTAGAAATGCCTCAGCATTAACAAGTCTGAGCAGTTCAGAATGTAGCTAACACAAAAGACTAAATAATGTTCCTCTAAATTTCTGAGGACTTGCTGAAGTAGATGAAGTCTGCAATCTGTTAATGTGCAAGAGAGGGTTTCTCACAGTGGATTTTTTTTTTTCTCATAAGCACAGGAGGAAACAAAAAACCTCTCCCTTTGTCCTTTTTATATATATTTTATTTTTTTAACATTTTTAGAGCGGGTGTGGGAGACCTAAGTCCATTTGCTTCGTGTACATAGCATGGTGTTGAAAGAATTCTACTGCTCATTGCATGCCTCCCAAAAGATGTCTGAAGTGTGAGCCAGAGCAGACTGGAAAACAACGCTTGCTGAAACTATTCCATTTTGCAGAAACATTCAAAATTTCTTGGCGCCAAAATCATGAAATCTCTAAGATTCAGTACTCGGAGAAGAGAACCTGGAGAAGAGGACCTGGTCTCTAGTCTGTGTTCCCACGGCAGGATTTTATTCTGTGAAAAGTTTACATAAGTTACCTTTATTGAGAGGACTGCAACTGACTCCTTTCTTTTCCAGGTGAGTTTCCTAAATATATAACACAAGAGGTTCCTGTCCTCTCTGGATCAGCAAGAGTTCACTGTGGACAAGTTCACGGTGGACTAGTGCCAATAGAACAACTCTCTTGACCAACACTGCCTGCTCATTCACACAACAGAGACACAACAAACTCTAGAGAGAAATAAGAGTGTGAGACAGCAAAGAGGAAGGAAACCTGTTTGGTTTTCCCATATATGAACTACTGAACTTGCTTATAGAGGAAAGAGGGTAGGGAAGAGTGGTCAGGACTACAATAGCTTGTCATCCTCTGGCAAACTCGTTTTAAAATAAAAGAGTGATCCCTTATTTCTACAACATTTCTTCTATGTAGTAGAAATTCAAGTGATAACTTTATTTTTTAGTATTTTTTCAGCTGACTACTACTGGGGTGCAACCTCTGAGACTGGGGCCCTCTGTGAGATAGTCACTTCTCCCATGCACTGCTTAGGGAACATGAGATTGTGAGTGCTGACTGCTACACTGCCAGCCAAAGAGGTAGATGTTGCAATGATGCCCTTTGATTCTAGTCTTTGAATCAGGAAAGTGGTTCTGCTCACTGATATTCATATTCTACTGGAGAAGAACGTGAGATCAGTGAATGTGGAAAAAAAGCAAACTGGAAATTTTTTGCTATTTCTTCATTACCAATCCTAGACTTAGAGATTTAAAACCAAATATGCACACATCCCCTTACAAGCAGATAAGAAATTTCACTCAGCAACTATTTCAGAACAGATAAGTTAAACCCCTGGGTTACATTCAGTATAAGCATGTCTTTGTTTTCTGGAGGTGCACAAAGTTTTGTTCTTGGCTGGGCAATCATGGGTTACAGTGGTATTAATCTAAATATGATGGAAGATTCTCAAGTGACAACTTAAACAATTGTGTCTCTTATGAATGCATGTCTGTCATCTAGGATATACCTCCTTCCTTATTTGTGATCACTAGTAGAAAAAATTCTGATATGACACAGGGATCAAAATTGCGTGGCAAGTTGTTCTGCATCATGTTTTTAAAGAAGCATGTGAGTACAATGTGTGATGTTTCCACAGAAGTTCAATACTAATAGCTGTCTGGACTAAAAGGCTATTAAGCAAGGACACACAGGCAAACAGCCGTGTAGTTACCAGCACTCTGCAGTGCACTGTTCAGTATAATCAAGCCATCTCAGGGCTGAACATCACAAATGTTCACTCAGATTTAGGTTTAAAGAGGCAGAAGCAATTTACAACAAGCAGCCTATTCTTATTGACTGTTAAATGCTTACTGAGGTGCCAAAGGCACCTTCATCCAGGTCCCAGCATCTTAAATTGGGAATGCTAACCAAAAGGGGAGGCTGGAAACACACCAAAATGTGATGTTTGGCTCCAGTGGGGCTGTTTAAGATTTAACAGCAACCGGATCTTTTTCCTTCGCATAAATATTTCAATTATTGTTTTCAATGGGTGAAAAATCCCTAGGATCATGTCAGTAAACCTAGGTTAGAGAGGGATATTCCATGTGAATTTATGCTGACAGACCCACAAAGGTGATAACTTTTGGGAAGAAGCCGTGCTAATCTGCTGATACAAAACTTTTCACTCATCATGCTGAGGCCAGAAGATTATACCTGATCATGACTGGCACAGTGGCTAAGGAGCTCCAAGGATTGGGGGAGTGCAAGTGTCATGTCAAGATGGAATGCAGAAACTGGCTAGTTACATTATAATCCCAGAAGGAAAACAAACAAAACTATGGAATACAACAGCAGAGGAATTGAAGAATAGAAATATCATGCTGATAAGGAGGCTGTGAAGGAAGGTGAATATTACTAGACATCTGATTTATTCTTTAACACAACAAGTGCAGCTGTTAATCTTTAAAAAGCTGATTTTCAAATACAGTGGGTGATCCAGTTTGAGGTGGTTGTCCAAAGAAACAGATCTTCAAGAAAGTAATGGCTCCACCATTTCTTAAAATTCAGCTATTGTGATCTCTACTCTAAGAATTTGCATTTGGATAACTCCTCTAATTTTTTAATGGCGGTTTCTCAACAAAAATTTTTCTTCATCTTATGGTCTGGTATTTGACTTCCTTTTTTTTTTTTCCTCAACAACTTAAATATCATACTAGCATGTTAATCTTTCAGCTATTGTAGTATGTCAAGCATATGGGTATAAATTTAGAAAAAAACTGACATTTTGCTAGCTTATTTGTTAGATGATGACCCAACATTTATATTTCATTTTTAATTTTTCTCCACTTATCATTTTCCATTGTTTTTACTTTTCCTTATTCTGGTTTTCTTTTGTTATGGTCTGCATTTTCTTGTTTCTTTGTGCTCACTTTTGGGGTTGTTTTTTTTCTCCTTTCCTCTTGCTCTCCTTTCACCCTTCTTTCTGCTCTGTTGTACCTCATTTTTCAGTCAGGCAGCTTCTATTACTGTAATACAGTGAAAAAAATTCGCAACTGGTTTGGAATTTTATGAATATTTCAGTGTTACACCCAAACCTTGAAATATATTTTTGGAGAAGAATAAGACAGACTAATGCTGTAGAAACTGAAATTGTAGATCAGCATGAACTCATAATTACCATCTGCAAACAGATAAAATAAGACAGATAGGAAGAGTTCAAACAGAAACTTTTTTGATATCTTATATAACTGAATTTTCCAGTGCCTGCACAAGAATTACACCTCACAGTGACTAGGAAAAACAAACCCAGTGGCATCATTGGGACTTAAAGGTGAATATACAAATTGGGACTAGTGCAAAGGGCTGATTTTCGTGTAATCCAAATTGCATAACACTAAAATGCTTTTGTTTTGCTCAAAGATCATGTCAGTGTCATTGTTGTCTGCATGAATTTTAAAAGCTCCTGTCTAATAAAGTGAGACACTGAAGAGAGCACACTGAAGTCACAATTCCCTGTTTCATTTTACGGGCCAGGTAATAAGCAGTAGTTTTCCATGGCTCTTTTTATTAAATGCAAATCAATCTTAACAATTCTGGGACTGGTGGAGAACCAGGGAGGGAGCTTCATTGTGAAGGCAGCTCCAAGACAAGAAGTGGGGACCCCTGTAGAGCCTTGTTGGTTTCTTCAGTCCAACTACCATCAGTGAGCTGGGCATGAATGCAGTCATCTGAACTCCCAGAAAAAGGGGAGCCTGCTGTAGGCCCTGACACTATTTATTGGAAATTAAGACATCTTTATAGGCAGATATGAAGGATGTCCCCAGTTTGTACAGTACAGCAAAGTCAGTCTAAGAAAGGATAAGACTGTGTATTTGGAAGCTAAGGGGCTGCATTTATGTAGTGACTGAATTTTCATTGAACTACAGACTCTACCAGCTGTGAACTGAAACTGAAAATGTAAGGCTAACAATGCTGACATTTTCAATAGAAACATTTCTCTTCAATAGAATAGAATTTGCAAGCCTGTAAAGTGTCTCCTTATAAATATGAGTTGTTAAGCACTTTAGGAGTGATTCCATTCAGCAGTCACTTACAAGAGAATATTTGTATTGATTCCCACAGGAGAGATTTCAGGAGCAGATCACCAAGATGTGCAACCTTTACAGTTTAAAAGCATCATTTATGTCAATGGTGCAGTTGTCATATGTAACTCTACACTGCAAAAAGACTGGTAGTTTATCAATGTGGGAAACCAGTGAAAAGTATACCATCAGTTAGGAAAACACGCTGACTTTGGGCATGTGACTCCCATGAATTATCATATGCATCTAGTAGTTGAACGAAATCTCGTTCATACTGTTAAGATTTAGTCCTTTCATCTGAAATCTCTGATTAGCCCAATTATCTATCAAAGGTGAGTAGTCTCAAAAATTGCATAGGTTGCTGAAGACTGAAAGTAAGCACCCAGAAATGCATTGTGGAAAAAACCCATCCACAGTCTTTCAGTAAAAGCAAGCAGTGAAAAAATTAAAATGCAAGAACTTGGGAGATTGCCGCCTATGCTAGCTGACATTACTGTTTCCCAAGGAAATTCCTAGCTGAATTAAGTAGGATCTATTCCTTCATAACTAGTTGCATCATCACTGTGAATCTTTTTTCATTTTTCCTACTGCCTCTGGGAGGTGTAGCATGCAGAGCAAAACAGTGAGCCCCAGCAATGAAAAAGGGGTTAAGAACTTGTAGAATAAGAGAGGACAAAAGGGTTAGGGGCTGCTTTGCAGTTGACACAAAATGTAGAGGGGGAGGAGGTAAAGAAAAATGGAGAAGAGCCAATAAGCAAGAGGAAACGGCTTTCTTTCCTGTTTGCCATTAACCTGACTCATTGAAAGTGCCCTAGTCTAAGCTACATGCATGTGTAATGTGTCACAAACAAGGAGTCAGTAACTCTTCCTTGACACAAAGATGTTCAAAAGCACAGTCAGACACTGTCAACAGAGTGATAACATCTAATCATTGAGAAGCCTGCCTAAATCTCAAGGTGGGAAGTGAAAGTAATTTTGATATATGAATAAGGCTTATTTTGCATGCAAGGGAATGATAATTTTGCTAATTTGGCATAACTGAGGAACCACATTAAGAGCTAGTGAGATAAAACAAGCAGCTAGAGAACCTTCTGAAGTAGATAGTTTACTTCTGCAGAAGGTTACTGTTTGGCTATGCTGATGTAGTAAAATCACAGAAGGACTTGGGCTGGAAATGACCTCCAGAGGCCATCCAGTCTGACCCTGTCATCAAGCAGGTTGACCTCCTAAGCTAAATCATGTTGTTTCGAGCCTTGCCCTGCTCGATCTTGAAAACCTCCAAGAGCAGAAATTCCACCAGCTCTCTGGTCAGTCTGTTCCAGTGCTTAAACACTTTCATCATTACTTTTTTCCTCCTTCTTTTTCATTTCTACACTACATCTTTTTTTCTACACCTACATGCACATTCCTCTCTTCTCTGTCCTGACAGAGGTTTCTGCCATTCATTATGCTAAATACAGATACAACCATGCATATACTCAAATGCTGAGGAAATGAAAACTGTAGGAGAAATCAGCTAGAGGATATCTTTGCTCTCGTGAGACCCAATATGGAGTACTGCATCCAGCTCTCAAGCCCCCAACATAAGGATGTGAAACTGTTGGAGCAAGTCCAGGGGAGTGCCATGAAGATGACCAGAAGGCTGGAGCACTTCTCCTATGAGCACAGGCTGAGAGAGCTTGTTTTGTTTGGTCTGGAGAATAGAAGGCTTTGGGGAAACCTTATGGCAGCCTTCCAGCACCAAAAGGACACTTACAAGAAAGCTGGAGAGGGACTTTTTACAGAGGCATGCAGTGTTAGGACAAGCGAGAATGGCTTCAAACTGAAAGACAGTAGGTTTAGGTTAGTAATTAGGAAGAAATTCTTGATGATCCTTGTGAGTCACTTCCAAATTAGCATATTCTGTGATTCTGTGGTTCTGTGATTCTGAAATAAGGCTCAGAGAAGTCATGTATGCCTCACCCCTGGAAGTGTTCAAGGCCAGGTTGGATGGGGCTTTGATCAACAAGGTCTAGTGGAAGGTGTCCCTGCCCTTGGCGTGAGGAGGGTTGAAAGTAGATGGTCTTTGGGGTCCCTCCTGAACCAAACCATTCTATAATTCATATCTTCTTGTCAGCTATTGCTTTTGCTAGTCTTAAAATAGAAGTCTTTCTTCTCCATGTACAAGAATTTTGTAGGTTGTGTAAAGCGTTTGCTTAAAGAATAGTATCATTGAAAGGATTAAGAAGAGCTGAGCTGAATGGCAAAAATCCCCACATAAGACCAGGACTATAGCAGCCATATTTATAGCAATGCATGCAATTTAACATTTAAAGAATGACAAAATTATTATCTCTCTACCATTTCAATATGACCAAAGTGCTTTCTTTACAAGAGGACAGAAGTTACTCAATGTGAAAGCTTTGTGATGAGAAACAACCTTCTGAAATTATAAGTGGCATAGCGAAATAATTCAGAAAGGCAGAAAGAGATATATTCTGTTTCCTAACTTTATCTAAAACTTGAAAATTTTATAATCTGAAATAATTGCCTATTTGTCACCCATTATGGCTTATGAAGGGACAACTGGAAGAATTTAGTTCATGCATGTCAAATAGAGCAAGAGGGTGAACTTTTAGACATACTTAGCTTATCCACAGTATGCTGTGCCTTCTTTTTTGCTGCAGTATGTTTTTCTCCTTCCCTTTTCCCCAAAATCTGCTGTCCCCTTTTGCTATGCAAATAAACAAAAAAGTTACTTGACATAGTATAGTAATATTCTTATGGACTTACAGGTTTGCTTGCCCGCAAAACCACAGCAGACCCACACAGAGACAAGATCCTGCACATGCACTTGCTTTGCAGAAGGAAAAGGAAAACAGATGAATGTCTTGGCATGCTGACAAACGAGCATAGCTGAAGTCTGAAAGGTGCGGGATAGCCACTCAGAGACATACTTACGCTACGTGGCCAGCCAGCTAAGAATCACACTTTCCAGCTGATGTTGAGCCAAACTGGATAAATTATCTGTCACCCTAAGGTATTGCTTAGTGAGCTATATTCTGCACATGGGTCCTACATCATGCAGAAATTATTCCATCAACTGTCTGGCATAGCTGAAATCACAGCACTATCCGTTCTTCTTTTTAAAAACGGAACATTTCCTTTCATAAGGCATTATTGGTTTTATTTATTTTCTTTCAGACAAATATAAAAGGAAAGTTTATCCACAGCTGGAGGAAGCCTGATGCAATAAAAATTGTACTGAGGGATTAGCATAAGGGTATCTGTATGTTAATCACTGCAGTGATTGTCAGTCTTGCAGACATATGTGGACTGCATTTTCACAGGAACATTTCTCTAAGGATATCCTATTGTCACTGGCATAATAATACACTACAGCTGCCTATAAACAGCATATGGCCAAGGTGAAAGGAGCATTACTTTTAATGAGCACCTAGTCTTCCTTTATTTACTGTGTTGAAAACTCTAGCATTGGCATCTTCTAGAGGAGGGAATACTTTCAGAAACAAAACTGTTTCCAAACTAGTTTAGTATGTGCAGATAAGTTGTTGTGCCATTACTTCCAGTGCATTGCACCTACATTCCTTCTTATTTGGAAGACTCTTGCACCCCACCAGATCAAAATGAACTCATGGTAAGATCCTGCAAGGTCGTGTGTACTTGCAACTCACTGAGACAGGTCTACCGAAATCCTCTTGGCTACCACAATTGACTGTGGTTTGGAATCCCTTATTACAGCATACTTTGAAGTAACAACATATGTAAAACCAAAAAGCAGGTGGTGACTTCACTCAGTGTCTGCTCAAGAATATATGCAGATTCAGTTTAGATCAGATTGATGGATCTGAAAATCCAGGAAGAAGTTTGCATAAGAAGAGAACAGAAAAAGGAATGCCAAAATGGATCAGAATATTTTAGATTATCAAGAACATTTTGAGTTGGTTGGTTGAAGAATTTTAGAAGGCTTTTCAGATGATTCATGAATGCAGGGCCATGAATGCACTAATAGGCCTAAATTGCTTTGACCAACCTCACTTGGGATCTCCACCCACACAAACTCTGCAGATTGGTCCCGGAATTCCATTTAAGCTCAGACCTGGTCTGCCCTAGACTGAGCTGTGTTGCTTTTTTAGGTAAAAAGTATAACTTAAATTGCTAATGTTTACAGGCTGCAGATACTTCATTGTGCATGACTGGCTGAAATTGAACTTTTGAATTTTTGAATTTTCAGACAGGAACTTGCTAGCAGCAACAAATACAGATTGGTTGTAAATTTTGGTAAAAAATAAACTAAAGCAGCAGATTCTGAATCCTTTGATTAATGAAGGGACGTGAGACTAAACCACCTGTGCATAGACTACATAAGTTCTGGTGGATGCAGCTCCGCAAGGCAAGCCAGCAACTGTGTGTCATAGAGTGAGAGGTCTATTCTCTTTTTTTGTTTGTTTTTTTTTTTTCTTAAATAAACCCTGGATCTGCTATGGCTGTTGCTTACTCTACTTTGTCTATGATACCTGTAGCTGTAAATATCTTATTTTCTGTTTCTGGCACAGTCTCTGGACGGACTTCAGATCTATTTAACTTATTTTCAGCCCTGCCTCCTTTTCTGTCTTCATCTCCAGCTGCATCTCCTCCTCTTCCTAACTGCAATCCCTGATGGGACAGGGAACCTGACGAATCACTCTGTTTTGGTGGCACCCTGCTATGACCCACCCTACTCAGATGTGGGGGACTGTTGGGAACAGCAGTATCCCTACGTGCAGTACCACCACCCTGTGCTATTGCTGGTCCTCCCTTGTGGGGCAACCCTGCTCTGGGTTTTTCCTTATGGTACCTCAGAGCAACTAACCTGCCTACACCTCTGGAGACAATCAATGTTGACTAAAACTTGCTGTGCTCCTAGAAATCGTATTTTGGAGAATTTGTTTTTTTTTTAAACTTTGTCCTGTGAAAGGCATGGGATACAACTACTGAATTTAAGAACAAGTTAAAGGGAAAAACAAAAAATAGAGGTGAAAACCAAGGGGAATGAAATGAGCTACCTGGATTTTCAGAGCAGAGTGGAACATTCAGAGCTGTCTGCTTGGTGCTCAAGGGAATGAACAATTCTTTGCTGTGATGTGACAGAATAGCAGGGGCTAGGAGAGAGTCTCAAGAGTCACCAGGAACTCTTTCTTACAGCAGAGAAATAGAACAAAAAAGACCTCAAAATTCTGACAATAGAGCAATAGAAATGTAACAATATGCTGAATGTCAAGCACAGCAGTTTCCCATCATTTACTGGTAAACTAACAGCAAAACCCTCAGCTTTAACTGTCTGCAAGACAGGGGAGAAAAGAAAGTCTGTGGTTAGTTGGACTGTGAACCACCAGCTTGAAGAAGTTATAGAAGAGGTAACTAAAAAACCAAGATGCATCAGGCAAACTATTTCTAGTTTTCCACTTCAAATGCTATTATGTATGAGCCCATCTACAATATTGCTGTAATTCTGGCCACCCACTTCAAATTCATCTATTTTGAGTCAAATAGATTTAACAACAGAAGAGGATCTGCTTTCTGTTCTATTTCTTGAGATAATACAGTGATTTAACTGGTTCAAACCTAATGAGATACAGGATGACAGAAAATTAAAATATAAGGGTAGTAAACAAAAGGGAGAAGCTCCTTGTGCGAGAACTTGATTATGTTGGTGCAAGATCACTTGAACATCAAATGGCAATCAGTGAGTTTAGTCCAATAGGAAGAAGGCCCTTTTATAAAATAAAACAAATGGATGAACACAAGAAGACTAAAGAACGTTCAAAGAACAATTTAAGGAAACACATTTCTCAATGTATCATAGGTTTTTTTCTTATTTTCACAGTTCATTTTTAATATACATCAATTATTTTAATTCAATGATCTGGGTTTTTATAGCTCAATATACCTTTACTTTTTCCAGTCTATTGCAGCAATATATTCTTTTCCTTGCTACATCAGAGAGAAACTGATATTATAGAGACAACACATTTTAAAACTGAGAGAATAATATTGATACGGAGTATTAATCCACTTCATAATAGAGGATCTGAAACATTATTTTGCATTCTACCGGATTTCTCAGACCATATACCTCAGAAAGACAAGCCATAGCCAAGCCTTTGGTGAACAGAAGGACGTCTCCATCCTTCCATC
This sequence comes from Cephalopterus ornatus, assembly GCA_013396775.1. Taxonomy (NCBI): domain Eukaryota; kingdom Metazoa; phylum Chordata; class Aves; order Passeriformes; family Cotingidae; genus Cephalopterus; species Cephalopterus ornatus. The sequence continues at coordinate 11,112 of VZRE01002167.1, forward strand.
TTTATTACCAAAAAAAAATGCAACTGGCTGATGGATAAAATAGAAAAACCTTCCAACTTATGGAAACATTTTAATATTCTACTGCAGACTGTGGAGAGAATCAACTGAAAGGAAACAACTTTAAATCTCTATGCATTTGAGAATGATAAAAGAAAACACCTTCTGAAACTTTGATATCCATTAGGCAAGGAGGACAACTGACTGAACAACTTTAATTTTCTGTTTAACATCTCAATAAACAGTCTGTATGATAGGACAAGCCTGCAGATGATGTCAAACCAGAAGGTCTTGGGAAGAGCAAGCAATATTGCATTTCCAAGAAACAGGGCTCACATTTAGAGGGACCATGGCAACGGGCAAAGGAAGCCAACAGGAAACTTGTAAAGTTTAAACTGCTTGAGGAAGAGTATAAATAAAAAGAGTAATGGAAAGATAAGGATCATCAGAATATTGCTTTGATTTTGTCCATGAACAGCTGACAAAATGTGATTATTTTTGGCTGGAGAGGTGACTGGGCAGAAAATATGCTAAAGATATGGGTCAATGACATCATGCCCTGCAAAGGTTAATACACTGTTCTCTGTCTCTTTCAGTAACAACAACAAGCACCAGAGGAAATTAGGTGCAATACTTCCAGAACAAAATTTTTTAAAAAATAACAAAAACCCCATGCACTCTTCTCAAAGGGTAGATTTAAGATACATAGCTCCTTTCCACAAGAATTGATGAGTTTTTAGAGGCCCTGGAGATTTTAAAGAGATTGAAAGATTTCTAGTGTGTAGGAAAAAAACACACCTATGGCTATAAAACACAGAAGATGTTAATTGTGTTAGGAGAACAAAGTGTCTGCTCTCATACTCCACCATAAGCACCTTCTACTGAACAGTGGTTGGATGTGAGATGCTGTGTTGGATGGACCTCTGAACAAACACATCTGCGCTCAATCCTTGATAGGTACCCTGTTGATCCTCTTCCGTTTTAAGTGAAACCATAAAGATTACAATCTCCTCTTCTCTCTCCTGCACACCCATTTTCACTCAAAGAAAGTCTAGGCATGTGTCCTGCATGTGTTACAAGAGGTATCACACATGGACAATCAAAGCAGCAGGAGACAGGGGAAAGCGCAGGGTGCAAGCAAAGAGAATTCAGATGTAGTCAGTGTGCTCTAACCCTCATTTCAGAATCAAACCCTAATTCAGGAGAACATTGGATATTTGCTTAAATGTATTGTGACTCATTGATGTGAAATGGGAAAAATAATAACATCTATTTTTTCCCTTGATCTTTCCATTTCTATTTTGTTTGTGTAATACCTAACACAAAGAGAACACATTAACATTTGAAGCTTCTAGTGCTAGTACTAGTGTTATTACTCTTATTATTAGATTGCAACCTTTAGCAATGAGGACTTATAACCTAGAGTGCTCAATGCAAGCAACAGAAGAGGAGGCTGTAATTCAGTTTAGACAATTATTTCACAAATGAGTTCCTTTTTAGCACCCCAGACATAACAAATCTATTTTTCAATGTCTCTTTTATTTCAATTCCTGCTATCTAAGCCTGATCCCCCTTAGGAAACTGGGGCGGGGGCAGGGGAGGAAAGAAGGGGGCAGGGGATAAAGAAAGTTGAATGCCTATAACAATGTCTTTTTACAAAGACAGAAATAGTTATGTTAAATAGCATTTTGGTATTCTTTTATAGTATGTTTATCCTATTCTTGCATTAATAATAAGTTAATAATAAGTTCATTGTCTAATTCATTGTTTGCTATCCTTCCTTAAGTCAATAATACAGTTCAGAAAACCAACTTATTGCATTCCTCTTTTGACATATACACCATGTTTAAAACTAAGAAATAATGAGATTTTTTCCTGGAAAGTTAGTCAGTTTTTGCTTCATTGCATAATTAAAAGTAAATACTAATTTTTTAACAGAAACTCACAAAGCTTTTAGCAAAGGAAACTATTTTAATAAATGTGAAAAGAAAAATTATTATAAAACTAAATGTTCAGCTTGAAAATGCAGAGGGGATAGTAAACAGTTGTTTATTTTTAATTTTTTTGAAATGAAAACAGGCTTTTTGGAAAAACTGTGCACTCCCTCAGTTTTTCTACGATAGGTATATCTGAGTTTTAATTTATTTTTAATTACAATATCAATGGTAAAAACAACAATGGTAAAAACAACAATATCAATGGTAAAAACAACAATGGTAAAAAATCAATGGTAAAAACAACAGTTTTCTGGCCTGCAGAGTCATAATTTTCTAGTGCAATAAGTACTTCAGATTAGAGAGAAAGATTCTATAACAACGTCATGTAATATCTTAAAAAGATCATTATATGATCACAATTCAGAATGAAAATTGAAAAGCTCTGCTTGCCCCCTGTTGAAGCAGAAACATCCCAGCAAGAATTTTCATGGACTCTTGCAAGAGATAAATACCAAGTCAAAGGAAAGAGGTTCCTTAACTTACATGAAGTTGTTTCCCTTCTCTTCTTTTACAAAGTAAGCACACAGATGCAGATGTGGGGTCTGCAGAGGAAGACCAGTCTGAAGCCCATTAGAGGTCTGATCCATGTCCTTTGGAAGATCACACGTCTTATGTCCATTTGCCAACGTGGACAACATAATAAAAGTTCTTAATGTGCTGAACAGAAGTTGTCTCGATTCGCTCAATGGAAACACGAGTTTATTGCTACTCCTGTGAGTAGGTTCATGTCTTTTTCTTTCTCTGGAATCCTAAGCCTGCACTTATACAGAAAGAAGAAGTGATGGAACCGAGGTTAGGAGAGGTGAATTTCCTTGTGATTGAGCAATATAATAAATTGTAATTTTCAATTCTTCATACCATTCTTAGTTCATTGGTTTTATGTGCCAGTTTTTTCATCAAGGGATTATACTTTTCCTTAATCAAATTTGTAACCAATTTGGAAGCTAAATCTATTGCTACACACATATTCTTTGATCATTTAGATACAATTTTTCCTTGTTTGTATTGTTTGCCACATCCATTCTTGGAAATCAAATTCTTTGTTTGATATTAAGATTTTCCAAACTACAGGGAAACTCTGATCCAGGAAAAGGCATTTAGCAGTTCCCAAATAGTGAAAATCCTATCCATTTCTGCTAAACTTGAAGACTTTGGATTCCATTTTTTTCCCTTTCAAATTAAAAATACATATTTGGAAAGATGGGAACCTAAATTAACGGAAGATAACTCTTCAAATCTAGGTCATAGAACTGTGCATTGTTTTTCACAACTAACTCCACATCAAGAAAAATAGTTGCCCTTCAGAACATACAGCACCATCAGCTCTCTGCAACAAGGCCTTCATCTTTTAATGTCCAGTTTTGCAGCATTTAATCGCTCCTTTCTCAAAAAACATTGGCATATTTTGAGACACCTCAGCCATAGAATTACAGGATCACAGAATCAAGTAGGTTGGGAAACACCTCCGAGATCATCAAGTCCAACCCATGACCAACCACCACCATGTCAACTAGACCATGGCACTGAGTGCCACGTCCAGCCTTTCCTTAAGCACCTCAGGGAATGGTAATTCTACCACCTCCCTGGGCAGCCCAGTCCAGTAACTAATCTTTCTGTGAAGAATTTCTTCCTAGTGCCCAAAACTCCTCTGGTGCAGCTTAAGACTATGTCCTCTTGTCCTACCACTAGATGACTGGGAGAAGCGGCCGACTTCCCACTGGCTACAACCTGCTTTCCACCTGCAGTCTGGCCTCCCAAGAAAAGACATAGAAGAAGTAGGTGTGCAAACCCTTCCTTTTTGTCCATTTGCAAGCATCTGCAGGACTTTCAAGTATGAGTTTTTTATGTGAGCAAGACTGAAAAAGTTCTAAGGACAAAGTCACTTCAAAATTACTATAATGGCAAAAGGACTATTATGAAAATTGCAGCTAACTGCTCTGTATTCTATAAGTAAATAAGTCTCAAAATCCCCTTCAGGATCCATTGTTAGTCATCCCTCAAGTCTCTTTAATGGGCTAACTAAATCTAGGACATCAGAGCTATTCAGATCTGCATCTTATTAACAGGAGACCAGCACAATAGTTAATATTACATATTTTGGGGGGTCTTTTAAATTGTTTTTATCTACCTAACCGGAATGTGCTCTGATTCCCCTTCAGAGAAGCAGTAATGTCCTTCTAATTTGTGCAAGACACTAGTCAGCTTCATAAAATCACTGCATAACACAAGTAAACAGGGATTTGGATACTGGAGTGAATTTGAGAAGCCTCAAGAGAAGCCAAGGGAGATACTCATGATTTAAGAATAAAGTTGAATTTTCCCCTGAATTAGAGGGATTTTTCCCCTGAATTGCTTATGATTTTTCAACTGGTGATCCTCAGAAGCAGTCAAACTTTTCAAAATCCCACTCTTGGATTGGGGTCTTCCTGCTGAACATAACACTTAATATCTTCTATATGATATATACTTCTATATGATATATAGGAAAGGATACTTTTCCACATAAAGGAGTAATTTTTTTTTTCAAAACTGGTTACTAAAAGGTTATTTTCATAATTATAGCCAGCCTCCTTATTCTATTTGCATAAAAGTTAAAGGGCAGTCCTTGCTGCCACCAGGACAGCTCATAAACCTACAAGGGCAAGAGGTGTGCCCTACACGCCCTGTTTCTACAACATTCTGTTTATGTCCAACTGCATGGCAAGTTGCAGAGAGGAACTATCTCAGCCCATGCCCTTCCCTTTCAGGATCTGTACACCCTCCCCTAGCCTGGAACAGGATCCTATAGTCTCTAAGAATTCAGCAGCAGTCTGACCTAACAGGTAAATTAACTCAGCTTTTAGTAGAGGTTGGACCAGCTGACCTCTCAAGCTCCCTTCCAGCCCATATTATTCTACGATAATATTCTTCCTGCCCCTCCCAGCAGAATGTGTCCCCAGCAAAGAGCTCAGCCCCACACTGCCACACCTACTATTCCACCACCTATTCCCTACTGCTGAGAACCAACACCTTATCTCTGTTTCTCTCCCCATGCCAGCCAAGCCTTCCAGTCATTCCAATGTCTAGTACATACGCCATTTCACCAACTGGATTCTCTCATTCTTACACTATTTCTATTCCATGCCTAAACATTGCACTACTGAGAAAAGAGCTCCTGGCATCTATCTAGGCTCACACAGGGACTGTGAAACACAGCAGAATAGATTCAATGCCTGAAAACCAAGAACATCAACTACTTGACAATCACCTGGTTAAGGTAACCTGCATGAGTCATTTACCTACACTGAAGCACTTGTTTCTGGTATCAAACACCCTACATAAGCAGCCAGGACTTCCTGCTATTAGACAAAATAGCCACAGACTGGGAAAAATTTAGAGAGATGGTGAGAAACACATACTTTTAGGGTAGTAAAATCTCACCTTGGAAGTCACCCTATTTTTCCTGGCCTATCTTTCTCTTTTACATATTCCAATATATTTTATTTTTGTTTAGCATTTTAAATCTTCCTAGGGCTTTATTTTTAGGGCTTTATTCCTGCACCTTCCCTAAATTCTTACTGAAGCATGACTCATATTTTTCCTCATTGGTGGTTACCAGGCTTTACATGTGGGAAAAGCTCCTGCGTGATGCTCACAGAGTCATGCATATCATTCACATGATCCTCAGCAATGTCAGGCCCTATCAAACTGCAGCCACACAGTCCCCTGTGGGAAGTTTCCTTAGAAATTGTACAGCAATTGGGACAATAATCTCCTCTGAACAGATTTTCCATCATTTATATATCTGTGATACAAGGTCAGATATGACTTCTAATCTTCAAGCAGTTTGACTTAACTCATGGGATTCCACAACTGTGAGCCCTTTCTCTCCTCTGCATCACTTTAATATTTGAAGAACAAAATCCTTTTGAAGTTAGGATGTTTTTAGTTCTGCCTTTGCTTATCAAGGGACCTCATTAGTGTCAGTCTTCTAAGTTATCAACAGGCGAATGGGAGCTCCACATGACTGTATGCTACTTTTTGGCACATTGCATTGTGTGTTCGTTATATAACTAAGATGCTCCCTAGCTTGAACCAATATGGTTACAGAATATTTACTTTGGCACAATCATATTCAAAATGGAACCTAAAGTCTTGCTTCTTGTCCTGAAACTCTTAGCACAAAAAAAAGGCAGGGAAACTTGCTGTTTCCACTGTTCTTTCACATGAGTTAGAGTCTAACACAGAAAACAAGCAGCAGAAGCAAAGAGTGGCCAAGTCTCTGGAGGGGAAGGTCCAAGTCCACATTTTTGTTTCTATCTCATCCTGCCTTGTGGACCCTCAGAAGTACAAAAAGAAGAGACTATTCAACTGTGTACCTTGAAATGGAGTCTACTATTGGGCAACTACCCTCAGCCACCAGGTACGCTCGGGTGTGACAGTCACTACCCTGAGCAGCTCTTCACTCGAAGAGTAGACACTCTCATGTTTTTAATTAGACACCTGTTGTTTCTTAGGATATTGCTTGCTTTCAAGTAACTACCAAAACCATGGCACAGGCAGAACAAGTTCTGATTCCTGATCCCCACCAAACCAAAATCTTCTTGGAGTCTCAATCAGAAATTAACGTATGATAGAAAATCTTAAAAAGACTTGAATCTGAGCTGTTTTAATGCAGGAGCTCAAATATATTTTATTACAGAATGGATGAGTCTCTTGCACTTTGTTTTGGAATGTCAGGTAAATGTGAAGAAATACTACCACTAGTAACAGAAAAAGTTACCCCCTTCAAAATTCCTTTTCGTCCAGAGCAGACTAGACCCATGGAGAGCACCTGGCGCCTCAAGTCCACTGGTGTTGCCTGCTCTCTCACATCCAGCCTTAACATCCCCTTCCAGCTCCAGGTTTCCCGTGCCATGCTATGCCATGTTGCCACATCTCTTTCCCAATTCCCTGTCTTAGCACTACATGCTCTTAATCAGCCTACTGATACCTGACAGCAATTAAATAAGTTTGTATCAAGGTCTCCAAGAGCCCAGACATATAGCAGGTCGCACCTTGCTGGTGCTGGTGTTTGGCCATGGTTACTGTCACCAGACTTGACTGGCAGATTGACTTTTTGGCTCAGCCTTGGCCCTGTCTCATTACCTTGCCTGAGGATCTGGGCTCTTGGCTGAATGTGGCAGCCGTATTTTCCTTAATCACTTTGTTGGATACTGTGAGACTGGGCACTGGCTGGAGTGGCCTCTGATTTGCTGACAATATTTTCATGTCCCTGAGCAAACTGCTGATCTTTGCTGCTCCTGGACAGGTGGGAGTGTTTGTTTGTGGAAGGTGGAAGTCTCACTTGCATCGCCCTGATAGGATGTACTCTGAAAATACACTTCTTGGTTTTCACCTGATTTCAGGCTGCTTCCTTGACCCATCACTGCCATCTGCAATTATGATCCTTTCCCCTAAAGTGTTTGAAACTGCTTTCTAATGTGGTATCTTCGCAAATACTACATTTATTTAGCCAAAACATTTATGAATACACTAACTTGATTCCTATGTGAGGAAAAACTGTAACACCTTGCATGGTACATCTCTTTCCAATTAAACCATGAATATAGCTTTCCAATACCCTTCAATTCTCCACCTTTATGTTGTATTTTTTCTTTAACTTCTTTTTAACAGCATAATTTTTAATAAAATTTTAACATGTAGTTTCATACAGGGGAAGAGCTACCTTATTCTGAAATAATCCATTATTGAAAAGGCCATGTTATTTTTCACTGTGTTGATTCCTAGTTTCTTACAAAGCTATTATCAATTTCAACAGCCTTTTGGGAATCAAACTCAAATTGCCTGAATTGTCTGGCGACAGCTCACCTGTGCACATGACCTCAGGAAAAAAATAAAAATACAAAAAAATTCACTAGATCTGGTCTTCCAGAATATCATTCATCCATTCTACATCTCAGAGGTAACTGGACTGTTACTCTTAGACTAAATCCTTAAGATATCAGAAGCTGAATTTGATTTTCTATGCCTATTTCAAATCATAAAATACTTATACTTTCCAGCCTGTTGTCTCTTTGTTCTGGTCTGAGGTTTTCTTAGTTACATAAATCCAAGTTAAGCTTTTTGCTGTAGACTAGCACAGAAGAGTTCTTAAACAAATTGGCTTTCTTAACATCACTTCTCATTAGTTTTTCCCTTTCCTTTTTACCCTTTTCTCTAGCTCTGCCTTAACTCTTCTGATTCTGTTCGTAACCTCTTGTACTTATTCTTTCTTCTCGTCTTTAGAAATTTGATTAATGTTATGCTTTCAGTAGGATTCCTGCTTCCCTATATCCTTTTATATTTTGTTCTCTGGGGCTCTAAGCTTCACATCTGACAGTGATGGCTGATAGCCAACAGCAAGACAAGGGTGCAAGGAATTGAACTGAAATGTCATTGGTCTTGGGAAATGTCTTTTGCAGCAACTCTATTCCTCAGGCATTCAAGCATCTCACAGAATACCACAGTTTCAGTGCAAGCCCAGGGCTTTTCTAAAAGCAACCTTTTTAACAATTTGGAAATAAATCTAAGGAATAATCAAATGTGAATTTAAAAGAAAAGATTTTGTCTTAAAAAACCTCTGTATTTTAGAACAGCATCATAGAATGCAGAAATGAAGGATATTTTCTTCATTGTCTTTATAATTCTCCCTTTCACTTATTTATTCTTAAATTGAAAGTTCAAAATACTTGTATGCCTTTCAGTTTAGAAGAATTGTTTATCTTCTGTCCAGATTTCATTTATTCCGTGACTTCCCCAGTTCTGAATCATCAAAATCCTTTCCTAGAGTGTTTTAAGCAGAAAAAAAATGTAACCAATGAATAATTATTACTCATAGGGTGTTACATATTTCAGTGTTATGAACTGTGATTTTTTTTTGCTTGTTTGTTGATTTAGAGTTGAGCCCTACAGTGCAGCCTAATCATCTACAAGTGAAGCTCAGAATATCTGGTGGTACTGAAGGTATTACAAATTCTTTAAAACAATATACTGCCTTCTCCTTTCCTCTGGCCCTGAGTCATATTCTTTGGATTAGACACTGCTCTGCATGAGAGATGTTTATAATTTGCTCTGGCTCGATAAACTTTCTATAACAAAGGCTCAACATTAGGCTTTAGCTAATATTTGCTAAAACACTTATCACAGATTAAGGTGTGGCTGCACACAATGCTGATTAAACAGCTCTTCAAAACGTAACCAAAGTTTTCCAGGAGCTAAACACAATACTTACCACAGAATTCTGATCAGCACTTTCAACTTCAAATCTTTTTTTTCACCCTGTGTTGGTCTTTTTTCCATTGTTATAAATAATATATAATAGTTATGTATACAGATATTTTAACCCTTTTGTCAAATGATAATACTTGTAGCAATGCTGTGTTTTCATATGTTACGGCCATGCCTGCACACCACTTTGAGTATCAAGTACAACACTCTTTAGGTATCAAGTACAGCACTGACTGTCATTGCTGAAATTCACAATCCAAGAGCCAAAGTAGAGTTAAATGATGATTCTTCCCCACAAACAGACATACAGTGCCCTAAATAGGTAGCAAACCTGAAATTTATAATGATTGATCTGCAGTAGGAACATTCTGATCTTGTCTTCGATTTTTATGACTGAAGCTATTGAAACAACTCATTTAGCAAAACTAACCCTGGAAGCAAATCAGAGCTTTAAACGAGATAAAGGAAGAGAAAAAAACAAAAGGTCTTTTTCTGAACCTGGGGCTCATTCTGTATGAAGTTGTGAAATTAAATACAAGATAACTAATAACTGAATGATAATTATGACCTCAGTTGCACAGCCATAGTATGGGAGAGCAGGTTTACACTTTCAAATAATAATTCTAGTATATTAATTATGCAAAAGGTTGCATGCAAATGAAATTTCAACTCTTAAAATGTCAAATAACAAGAAATCATTTGGGGAATTAATGATTTTGCAAATGTCAGATTACTAAAAACAACATAACATTTTTCAGAAACTTTCTACTAAGCAGGTCACTTAACTAGATAAAGATACTGATTCAGGAAAAAAAAGTCTCTCAACTGCTAGTTACAAATAGAAAATTTCAAGTAAAATATGCTACTTCCTACACCAAATGCTTCTGACTATTCACGCTGAAGACAGTGTATATTCATTCAGAGAAAGACCATTTGGAAGAAGTAGTGATGTGAGAAGAAAATATTTTTTTTATTTCACAATCAATTGTAACAGTGTTCAGATGAGAAAATAAGAGAAGTTGTCACCAGAGTATTATTTTGTTATAAAAGGAAATGAACTCAGTAGACTGCATCAAAGAGTCAGGTCTGGTTTTATTTATTCCATATCACCTCAGAACAGATATATTTACCGAATTTAATCCAATAAGCTAAGTAGTCTTGTGGAAATTTTCATCTTTGCTGCCTATGTGCTGTTCTGTTCACTGAGTTCTTGAATTTCTCTTAAACTTTAATCTTTCATGTCACATAATACGTCTGTGTTGGCAATGAAGACTATACAGATTATGGCAGGAGTGTGAAGGGGCACAAAGGAGAGCAAATAAGATCATATAATGTTTATTGCATTGCTCTTTCTTCCTAAGAAATGAAAGGCAGAAGAAACTGTTGAAAAGTTTCTGTCTAGAAGTTTTCATGGACTTTTGCACATTCATGTCAGCCAAATAAAAGGAGGGCTATTTTGCCATTTTTATGCATGTGATTTAATTTTAATAATTAAAATAAAAGGTTCAGAATTTTAGAATCTGAACTACATCTATTCTGAAAGGCATTATTTATATCGTGTGGTACATTCATTTATTTTAAAGAAACACAAAGAGAAAACATGCTAAACAGAATCTGAGGAAAGATATCTCTCTAGCTATCAAAATCAATGCATTTCATGAACATATCTTATTTTCCAGTGCTAGATTATCCACCAAATTTCAGATTTATAATGTAATTTGTTTTTCAATGGGATTGTGCTTGAGAACTATAATATGACTCCAGCATCAGAATTATTGATTCAAGTACGACAGTTATAGATATACAGAGGGACTCTCAAAATGTCTTCTAATCTACTCCCTACATTTTAGCAGATCACTTGTGTCTAAGTAATTTGTAGAGATACTTGTCTAACCTTTTCATATTTACTTAGAGTGAAAGAGTTTCCAACACTTTTCTAAGTCCTGATGCAAGGTAGTTTTACTATCTCAACGAGAGAGTTTTACTGCTGTCTAATCTTAGTTTTTCCCTATTGTTTTCAGCTGATCATTTCCTAAGGGGATATTTATACCCTTATGAAAACCATACTTTCCGTAACCACAGAGGAAGACTCCTGTGATCTTTCTCCTTGTCATGCCCTCCCTCAACAAAGGAACAAATCCAGTTTCTTTTGCCTTCTTGGTCTTGTACCTAAGGAATATTTGTGTGAAAAAGAGTTTTAAACCTAGGCATGGTATTTCAACTCAACTTTTACCAACACTGAACAGACCAGAGGATGGGTGAGTTCTAAGGTCACTGCAGCTGTCTGCCTTGGAGGAATTTCTCTGAAAGGCAGAGAAGCCTCCCAGTCAGACCACTGACATATATTGTGCCTCAGAAGCTCAAAGCCAAATGCTCAAATGATGGTGAGTGAAGCTTCTAGCAGAATTTTGGCACTAACATGCCTTCATGGTCCTTATCTGGTTGGAATCAGGCGTGCTGACAGGTTTGTTGATGTCCAATTCTTTGTTTCCTGTTTTTCCCGAATTTTGTTATTGATCAGAGGATAAATATGAGGAGATTTCCTTATTTCTTTGACCTTTTGTTTAACATTTACCTTGTATGGTTTTATTAGTACAGTCCTATCTTCAGAGTGCCTCTTTCAGTTTCAGCTTTTGAATGCCTTCCAGAAAACCTCATCTACCATATTAAGAGAGAGATCAAGTGCATAGTCTTCATAATATCTGTGAAACTCTAGTTATTCTATCAATACTGTACAAGGATTTCCTGTCTGCTCAAATGTGGACATGGGGTGAGTGAAAGTAACTGGAGCAAGAGTCACTGGATGGTTTTATGGAATAAATTCTAGGTGAGCCTAGCCTGTCCCAAGGAATACACAACCTCAATAGTCAAGACAAAAGAATGATCAAACTTAAATTAAGGTACAAGATAGCAACTGTAGATATTATTATCACATCATTATCAACTGATAGAAAAATTATTCTCTCATTATTTTCAGTGACCTATAAAGACACACTGAATCTTAAACACCTTAAAATGTCTCAAGCTGAAAGAGGCAAAATGAAGGCCAGTGTATTTTCATGCTTTGTATTGTACTGGATTGAAGTTGGATTGAAGTTGGAGCACTTCACAACCAAGAAAATCACTCTGCCAATGAACTTGAAAGGGTCAGGGAAGATTCTCATGGATGTTTTTTGAATAGAACTCTGAGCAGGCCAGCTAAAACTAAAGAAATATGCTCACACAGCCTGTACAGCAGATACCAAGCTAGAACTTATTCCAGGTGTTCTGCAACATGGAGGTGCTCATTTCACATCAATTGTGAGTTGCCATTGGTAGGATAGACATGAGCTGCTTGGAGCAATTGCTAGAAAAAACACTGCTCCTTCAAGGAGATCATAAGGACGTAATAGATGTAGTCTTTGTTTATATTTCAATCTTCATATTACTCATCCTGTTCCTGCTCTTCTCTCCACTATATCTTACATTTTTGGGTGTTTGGAGTTTTATTTCCACTCAGAGCAACATCCTTTTTGCATCAGTCCCTTGTTAGTCAACCTCTTCCATCCTGGCATCTACTTATCACTGCACCCTGGCCAACTCTTCTCCCCAAGTTATTTTGTGGTTTTGAGGTTTTTTTTCCCCATGTTACTTTTCTCATTCTCTTTCTCCAACCCACACCCATTTCTTTCCTTCTCTGCCTTTCCTCTTGCTTATATAAGAAATCCTGCTCCCCCTAATTACACACAAGAAATTCTGGGGCAAGAAGATATGAGTGGTAAGGAGGATGGAGTCCCCGCCTCATCCCCTCTCTTGGAATTTAGGAATTCATCTCCTTAGAATTAAGTGCAATTGCAGATAAAGGGTGCATGATACTAACTTATCTTTTGCTAGAAATTTTTGATGCTAAAGGTTTTATGCTTTTGACTCATTGTACATCTTGGAAACTTGAATTATACTGCTAAAGTATAGAGGAATCAAAGTTATTGATCCTGACAAGAAGAAATATGCTTTTTCAATATCTAAGCAGCAATAAAGAACAAGGTGCAACTATTGATTTGGTATATTGCTATCATTCTTTACTTAAGAATGTTCACTGAGACATTGATGTGAGTGGTCAATGGTGTTACGATAGTTATTGGTGTAGCAATGGACTGTAGTTGACCTAAGACTAAGACGGCCATTAACATGCTTTGAAATAAAATCATTATATATATATATCCAGAGTTAAATTTAGATAATGATGGTTATAAGCAAGCTTGAGGAATAAGTGTGGTAGAAGGACAGTTGAGTAGACTTTTCCTTATGATACAATAAACTGCTACTGCATTTTACCATAGAATGATGTCTTGGAGCACAGATATATAGCGGAAAGAAACACCACGTACCATATGTCAGGATGCAACCCAGCAGCAGGTTTTTACCTCTTCTGGTTTAGGTTTTGCTTCTACTTCTTCCTCTCTTTTCACACTGAAATGGGAAGTTTGCTTGTAATAAATAGGTAACTAAGAACCTAATACTTGGATTCGATGGAGGTATATAACAGAGAGAAAAGGTCGTTTTTTTATGCCACAGAGATGGGTGCCTAAATTAGGCTTATACTCTGTAATTTGCCTTGCCACATGGCACGTTTCGCACAGTTCCTCTTAAGATGCTCTCATTTTTCCAGTGGCAAAACCTACAAGCATTGGAAATCCATAAAGTGGGCTGTGCAAGTGAGCATAGAATTTTGTTACACAGCCCAAATGGCTTTGCTCCAGCACATTGTAGGTAAATATTGTAACACTCAAACAACACAGTCACCCCATTCTCTCTTTAAAATTTCAGGTGATGGACTAAGCGAAATCTCTGCTGGGAGAAAACATAAACAGCCAGCACAAGTTGTAACTTTATAGCGCTTCTCATAATTAACTGTTCCCGGGTGGTTTTACATCACTGCCTTTAATTAATAGCTCTTACATAGTATTTCATGGTTAACAAAGAGCTCTTTGAGATGCTTGGTAATAGCTCCCAGTATTTAAAATAGGGATAACCATTCAGCTTTTTAAACCTCTGTTTTTCTAGACAAGTGGACAAAAAAAAAAGGAGAAAGAAGGTTGTCAGAAACGACTAGAAAGTGTCAGAAAGGTTGCATCAGCCTAATGGAGTCCATAAATGATGGCAAAACACAAGATAATGGTGTACTTACAAGCCTTAATTTTTAATGATGCTGAAATTTGAGACCATTTTATTTGTACATTCGTAAAACTGGTATAAGAATCCTTAGAAGCAATACTGTCAATATTGCTCTTAAGCTAAGGGGCTTTGTACTTTCAAAGTTGTTACACAGTGTTGCTAGGCTGAAAGCAAGGCATTTTCGAAGCAATTCATACAGAAACAAAGCAGATAACTGGCCAATGGGGAGGACTCTCACTGCAGAGGTGTGAAGAACACAGGGCTGAGTTTCCCCAAAGAGAGTGGGATCAGCTAGGCAGTCTGGGACTGGGTTTGTAAATCAGTGTGGACGGAGAGGAGATGTGTGGAAGGCAGTTAGTGACAGAAGTCTGACTCTGAAAATGACTCACAGAGTTAGAGGAGACTGAGGGGAGACCTCATTGAGGTCTTCAGCATCCTCACAAGGGGAAGAGGAGGGACAGACGCTGATCTCTTCACTCTCATGACCAGTGACAGGACTCAAGGAAACAGCGCTGGCTGAGTCGGGAGGTTTATGTTGGATATCAAAAAAAGGTTTTTCACCCAGAGGGTAGTTGAGCGCTGGAACAGGCTCCCCAGGGAAATGATCACGGTACCAAGCCTAACAGGGTTCAAGAAGCATTTGGACAATGCTCTCAGGCACATATTGTGGTTCTTGGGGCTGTCCTGTGCAGGGCCAGGAGTTGAACTCAATGATCCTGACGGGTGCCTTCCAACTCAGCATATTCTATGATTATGTGATTCTATGAATCAGGGAGACACTATGGCTGAGCAACTGAACTGGGAAGATCTGAAGGGGAGGAAAAGAGTTATGAGCTCCCAAGAAAGAAAAAAGGGATGAGGATTTTTAAGGATGTGAGGTGGGTCTCTTATATTCTCATATAAGGATATGTGGCTGGGCAACAAAGTTGGAAATAAAAGTGGACTGAGGATTAGAAAGTACGGACAAAAGACAATATACACAGGAATGGCAAAGTGCTCTCAGGTGCTCTTCTGGTGCCCTTCATGAGGGTGTCTCTGCACAGTCCCTTTGTCTTCTTTTTGGTCTTTCTTGATGTCTCTATTCAGCTGGGATAATTCATTTAATAGGCAAGTTTGTCTTCTAGGCAGATAATGCTCTAGATAGGTGATCTTTCCTCATTTTAGTCAGACAATTTTACATTTGTTCACACACTGTTGTTAAGCAGACTATTCTGATAGAGGACATGTGGTCTACTGGAAGGGGTCTCTGTCCGTGACAGAGGAATTGGAACTAGATGATCTTTAAGAACCCTTCCAGCACAGATCATTCTATAATTATGTGATTCTATGATATAAAAATAAACAATGCTGCGTAATAGAAAGCGCTCTGATTTTTAGACACAAACCCTCAACTGGATATGCAACATTACTGAATACTTTTGAAAAGCAGTTGTCTCTTCTACTCTATTCTATATTCTGTACACAATGATAGATTGCACAAAAGCCAGGGTGTGTTGCTGTTTGGTATTTTGGTCAGAAACAGTTGAGAAATAAGAAAAATGGATAAAAAGAGGGAGCCAAAATGCTCCATATTTGTAAATGAGCACTTGAAGACAAAGACATCCCTAAAGAGGTTGATTTTAACACCGGGAACAGAAGTATTTTAAGTATTGGCACATGAAAAAATAAGAATTCTTTTTCCTTCTCTCATGTGAGTTTTGAGGGCAATTTTTTTGGTTTTGTGTATTCTTTATTTTTTATTTTTGCTCACATATATTTCCATTATGGTATAATTCAGTCAGATTAAAAAACGAAAACAAAACCAAAAAAACCCAAACCAAAACAAACAACAACAACAGAAAAAAACTAAAGCAAACAAAAACCCAAACAAACAAATAAAAACCAAAACCACACACAAACGAAAACCCAAAAAAAGCCCAAACCACTAAAAAAACCCCAAACCACTAAAAAACCCCAACCAAACCACCCACACACTTTGCCAGATTCTTGTGCTGCCATTTTCTCTGAAAATCTTATTTATTTTTTTGTGACTTCTAGTCTACTGTGAGCAAATATGGAAGAAAATAAATGCCCTGACTGAAGGCAGGTTGAAAAGGACCAGATGAAGGTTGAGTGTGGCTGCTCATCCATAGGCAGTATTTTCCCGAAGAATACTTTTTCTTGATACAAAAAGCTGTAAGCGAGAAGTTGTTAAAAACTCCTAAATATTGATGTGAGGAAATACAGCAGCAAGGGGACTAGGAGACTGTCTCTAAAACATAAGCTTGCGGCAAGAAGTCAACTGTGACTCACACATCTGTGCTGTCCTCAAAGAACTTATCACTGTAAATCACCAGTATATACATTTGTGTCTTTTCCATCAGGTAAACCAGAAAAGGTTTACTCATAATTTCCATTCATCCTTCAAATTCTGTAAGATCAGTCTGTCCACAGTTGCTTTAGATTCAGCAGTATTGCCTTTCAGTTCGTATTAATGTAAGTTCCCAGTGACTGCATTCTGGGAACAGATTTTCTGCCTTGTTTGGGTTTCTGTGTGTAACTTTTAATTAAAATGTGCAGAGTAGTTGGCTAAAATCCTACATTCCCTCTATATCACTGCATTATTACTGATAGATAAATACAAATAATATTATTGTGTGTTTTAATCCTAATTTTCTAAGGAATTTTGTTTGAATGAGTTTTTGATTTTTCATTCAGTCCTAAAAGTTTTTGTTTCCTTTCTGAACTTCACTTGACGGGACGGTAGAGCTACTAAAGGTACACAGCTGCTTCAAGTGTCGTGAAATTTGAGGAGGGGTGAGAAGAGAGGGACCAGCAGCAGAGCCTGAGTGTGCCCCTCCATGGCAAAGGCACTCACAAACACTGGGCGTCTGTGTGTACAGTTGGGTCTGAAGGGCACAGGAAGGAACAAAAGCCAAATATTCCTGCTTTCCCACTGGTCAAGGGGGGAAAGGACTCAGTGCTCTCAGAAAGGACTGAGCACTGTCAGGGCAATGGGTAAAGATACTGTGGCTGAAGGAAGTGGAGATGGTGCCAGGTGTGGCGGTGAGGGTGACGTCTGATGGGACGGGGAAGAATGCAGAATGCTAACTGTGCAATATTGTAGGGGATGGGATGCACTTCTGCAGGAAAACAGGCTTTGGTTGACCTGTCACTTAAGGGACAAAAGTGTTCAAAACCTTGTGTTTGAAAGGAAATAAGAAATTACATTTTTTAAAATGAAATAATGAAAAAGCAACAAAACTATTTGTGTTTTTCCTTGTTTTTTATTGATCAGGCTTCTTTCTCTAATCAAAATAGAAACCTAAATAGGAGCTTGAATTTCTACAAGTTGACTAATTTTTCATTTTCCTTGGAAAATGATTTCTAACTCCATGAATTTTCTTTCTTTTCTTTTTCTTTTTCTTTTTCTTTTTCTTTTTCTTTTTCTTTTTCTTTTTCTTTTTCTTTTTCTTTTTCTTTTCCTTTTCCTTTTTCTATTTTTAGATCTGGTTAGTTTGTTGTCATTTCATTGATGGTATACTGGTGAAAAATTAGTCCAGAATGCCTGCCTGCCTGCCGTATCAGTTATGACCAGGCAGCAGGGCATTATTTCTGCTTCCAAATTTGCTTAGAAGTGTGGCTGTAAATAAAACATTTACAGGTGTTGATTGGTCCACCATTCAGTACTGAGTTTCATGAAGAGGCTCCTTGCTAACAGTGTAAATATTTTAATATTGTAAATGCTACATTTGATTTTTATGTATTGCCTGTACTGGGATATGGTCAGCAGGATTTTTTGGAACCAGGGCAGAGCTTGTTAAGGTGTATTAGCTATCACATTAAATCACATTACCAGCATAAAAGACAGATTTTTATGCTACAAGGCATAAGGTAGGAACCAAACAGTACTTCATACGTTTTGGTATCTTAGGTACTGGTTTACTGTTTTGTGGTAATATGGCAAATAAATCCTTCACAAACAATGAATGCTTAAAATTAAGGCTCTAGAATAGTATTTAGAAGACTTGTTTCTGCTCTTGAATTTGCCATAGTTTCTGCATTTGACCCTTGGACAAGATAATTAAGGCTTTGCTCTGTGTGTTTAATTCACTGTCTGTGAAGTGGTGATAATGTTATATCTGGCTAGTAGGAGGTAAAAGCATTCATGTTTTTAATAAATTGAAATACCATGGTAATAAAACACAATGGAGGGTAAGCAAACGTGCAGAGCAGCTCTGTTCCCAAAACATCTTTTTCCCTGGTTCTGATGGAAATACAGCAATTTTTCTTCCCCACCAGATCTAGTATTTAGGGTATTAGTATGAATGTGCTTTCTGGCCAAAATACCACAGTAAAAAGATATAATAATCTGTAGTCTAGTTCTTGCTTTGGGCTGAACAGACTTCAAAGCTAGATCTTTCTCAGGTGTTTATCTAGGCATATTTTAAAAACCTCTAAGAATGGAGATCTCCATTCTCTCTGGGCAGCCTGTACCAGTGCTTATACACTCTTGTGTAGTTAAATTTTTCCTTCTGTCTGTTTGAAATTTCCCCTTTTCAGTCTGAGTATTGTCTCCACTCTTTTCTTCATGCATCTCTGGGAAGAGTCTGACTCCATTTTCTCTTTATCATTCCTTTGGGTAGAAGAACACAGGAATTAGATCCTCCCCAGGCTTCTCTTCTTTTTTAAAAGCCATTTAGGCTTTTAGAGAACTTTGGATGAGGGGGTGGTTTTACATTTAGTATTTTTTTTAGCTCTGATGAAATAAACAGCATTGAAACTGAACAGCAATTTAAAAGTATCTGCAAACATGATATTTTTCCCAAATTCTGGAAAGAAGTAATCATATTATGAATCTATTTTTAAAAAGTGATTTCACTCACAGAAGAATCACATCACTTTCCGAGAGTCCAACTTAGTACTTGAGGTGGTTACATTAACATTAGATTTTTATATTCAAGAATGAAATAAGTAAGAAAGTTCTACTCAATATCAAAAATAATCTCAAGGAAGGCAATGGTAAGATGATGGCCAGCAAAGTGACTTCAGTGTGGCCTTACACTGAGCTGCCCTGCTACCATGGACCTTAGAGAATAGGCAGACTATGCCAAAACTCTGTGATACCTCTTTCTCCTTTTCTTAGGTTGCAGAACAGGCACATTGGAGGGACACAAGATCTCCTGAATTTGTGGACAGTTTTGCAGTAGATCTTGAAAATTGATTTCAAAAATCTTTCACATCAAAGTCATGTTTTCCAGAGGTAGGTAATTACTATTGCACTTTATCTCCATTGAATCCATACTCATTAATGCTTGTTAAACAGTGTTTTGCATATGTTTAATAGTAATTAATTATTTAATTATTTTGTGTATGTTTAACAATGTTCAACAGTTGAGGATGGGTGTGAAACACTTAAGATACAGCAGCCCTTAATTTAATCAGAAGAATGTCTGTTGTCTCTTCAATAAATTAGAAGAAAATTTTCTTCTTTTTTGAAGAAAAAGACTGAAAAACCCTCATCAGGAGTACTGGAGAGAGATTGTTATTTGAGCTAGTGTTCTCCATAGCTAAGATCTTCCTGCTGATGCAGCTTAAAATGTAAGAAGACAGCAAATGTGATGAATCACCTTAAGAAAACGTCTGCAAATTTTTTGATGAATAGGGGGGATAGGATAGTCACCTTTTTACATAGGAAAATTAAAGATTTTTTTTTCTTTCATTTCTTCAGGTGTGCCATTGTGCAGTTGTTTTAAATAAATCATTTCAACCTCTTCCCATCCTTTTAATGTGGGTGTGGTTTGAGCTGAATGGCCTTACAAGGTCCTTGGCTAACTTCAAGCTATTCTCCGTCTAGGAATGATGCAGCTAACAGCTGCAGTTCTAGACAAGGAATGCTTAGAGGGCAGTAAACACAGACCAAACCATTCAAGATGGCTGTGGACAGTATTTCCATATGAGCATCACTTACAGTACAGTGACAAGAATCTTTACTGATAAAAAGGCAATATTATTAGTGCAGTTATTGATTCAGTCATAGCACAACCAATGAAGGTGTTCTGTGCTTCTGTATATGTATTACAAATGTATATATGTGTAATAAATAATGTCTCCTTTTCACTCCTTGGCAGACAAAACATTCCTAAAAAAAGAGTACATCATCATGGAAAAGTTGATGTGGTATTTTTTCATTCTGGTTGCCTGCCTACCTGAGTGGTACATTGCTTTTAGAAAGACGGGGCTGCCTCAGCCATTTATTTGTGACTGTCAATAACAAAATTGACATACTGAGTAAACTTCATGTTTGGAGGTTACACCTGAGTGTTGAAATCAGGAAATGAGTCCAAACATTTGATTCAAATTCTGAATTATGCTAATTGTGATGACATTAGATTTCTTTAATCCTTGAAGTCTATGATAAAAGCTGTGTAATTAAGCTGGGTAATTTCTGAAATGAGAGCCAAGTTCTAGATTGTACATTCAACCTTATGTGACACATGATCACAATCCTATTGAAAATCTGGAAGTCTGGAAAGCTCTAGTCAAAATAGACCTATGCTCAGTTGGAAAAGTGATAAAAGAAGATTGTTTTTTGAGGTAGCAATTTAGTCACCTGGGCTTTTTGCTTATTTGAATCTTGAAAACTCTGTTCAAAACACATACACACAAAGGAGGGAACATTTCCTTCCTTGGAGAGTTCTAGGCATGCACTGCCATATAACCACCTACTTTGTTCAGGGAAATTGTGATTGCCTTTCTTCATCTACAGCAAGGCAGCGTGTACTATGGCCACTTGAGAATTGCACAGCACTGCTTAGTGATTATCAAGCAATGGCTGATTGCTTTTGCTAATGGGTTTGCTTTTGATGTCGTGTTTTTGTGTCATGTCATTTCACATGCAGGATTTTGAAATGTTTTGCTGAACAGGATAACAATGTTAAATAAAACGCGTCCTAGAATTCTATTGTTTCTGAATGTAGGGGGTGTAAGCTATAGGAGGGATACAGATCTTACATCTCTGCCATCATCATCACAGACAGAACAACAAAAAAATTACAAAAAAAGATGTAGAGATTAGAATGATGTACTTCTTCAAAGAACAAATAATTACTTGGCTCTTATCATGTTTCTTCTTGCTATTTGATATCAAGTTATTAATACTTCATGAGTTAGTTTTCATTTTTGAATGTTATCTTCCTGCACTACATGTACTTCTCCAGTGAGCATTCACAGATATTGCTCATGTATTGAGGGCTCATTTTTATTTACATAAAATCCATAGTTTCTTTCTGCTTTAGGGGGTGTTCTGTGAAACTGAGTTAGATATAGATTGTGTATAGAACTAATTGTTTCTAATTCTTTTGTGTATTATGGCCAACATTTTACATACAGCTTCTGAAAATGTCTTTGTATTTTTTTTTTTTTCTCAAAAATCTTGTTCTGTTTCAGCATGATTGTAGATATTTCTGTCAGGACAGTTTCTTCATAGAAATCATTCCTGTTCTGAAACATCTTGGAATATTTTTCATTAAAATATCTGGCCACATATGTTGGCCTCTTCAGAACCGATGGAGTTCATCATGTGTGAATAAACCAAAACTGCTTAATTCCAAGCAATTCTGTGACCTCAGAAAACTGCTAAGTTAGGCTGCTCAGAATCACATTGAAGAGTGCTTGCTGTGTCTTTTGAAATACCTGATATTTACCTGAAATATTCAAGGCTTCTTCAAAGAGTATCTAGTGCTCCTAACGAGTTCTTCTGTGTTAGGATACAACACAAGGTAAAGCATAGTTGTCAGTTAAAATTTTTTCATATATTTTAATTTTTCATTTTTGGGAACTGATGGGGGTTGGTATTCTTGTGTAAGTTCATTCTTGGGTTAGTTTGCAAATGTGTTTACTCTTCAACATTTCCAAAGTTAACTGTTCACTATTTACTAACAGTTACACAGAAATGTGGGAAAATACACTTAAAATACATTATGTTATTATGACCAGATGCGATAACTGTTAGAGACCATGTGGTAGCAGCAGGAAGAGTAGGGGCTCGCTGGAGACACTCTTGCCAGTTTAGAACTAGAGAGCTGTACATGTGCCTGGGAATGTGGAGAAGAGGTGGTTTCCTGCTAGACTCAAGCTTCTTTATAGTCTGTCCAGATGCTTTGGCAAAGAACCCTCTGCAACATTTTTATCCAAGCAAGTACAAGCCTTCATTGTCCTAAAATGACCCCTTAGTGAGCCTATGAAGGAGTCCAGAGCACATATATTTATATCAGTGGCACAGTGGGCTTTGTTCTCAGCATTCAGAAGCACAGAATAAGGATGTATAAACATTTCCAGTCACACCCCCCTAAAACAGTGCTACTCATGCTCCTTGGTGCTGGTACTACTGCTTTGAGTGTGAGGCAAACCTGGCTTCTGTTGAGACCTGTGGTGGTCCTTTGTTTCTTGAGTCAAGTAACTTATGCCATATCTCCCCTTCAACAGCTGTATATACCTTCCGTGTCCAACTGCAGGCTGCCAGTCTTCGGCATAAACTCATGCGATTAAAAAAGGCTGAGATGCTCTAATAAGAAAAATAATAAGGAAAGCAAAAATTCAGAGGTACCTGAAAAGGAGGAGCTGGTGTCTGCTGGCAGGTCAGGAATAAGTGTATTCACTCGGAGGCCCATCTTCCAGTTTCATGGTTTCCTCAGAGGACATACTCCTATATCTGCAACCTCCTTGAAAGGTTCTTTAATAGCCAATGTCTTATTCTGGGGAAGAATTGTGCTACCAATTTCTTTCTATGAACCTGATCCACTTTCTATAAAGCAGCATCTCTGGAATAAGTACTGAGGTCTGTATGTCCAGTTTTATAAATAAATATTGTAACTAGTAGGCTTATAATTTTTTTTCTTTCTTACCTTCATTTAATTAATGAACACTCAAGTTTGACATTTCAAGTAGAAGTAGTGCTTATGAGACTGAAAGTACTGCCTCCGCCTTATGCAAGTGTAGCTATATGATCTGGGTAAGAAATTTTACTTAGAGAGAGAGATACAGATGTGTTCAGAGACGTGTTTAAATCTTCTCAAAAAAAAAAAAAGGACTTTGACTTTGCTGTTCCATCATTAAACATTAGCTGTTGAACTAAATAACACGTTTCATTTCCTCTAGAATGTCTGTAAACACAAAACCAATTTTCTTTTTCTGCCAAATATAATTAAAAATTGTGGATCATTCTTAGCGAACAGAAGCCACAGTAGTTTGTAAAAATAGATTCACAGGAATTAGTTTTAATAGTTTTTGTCATGCTGTTACTGAGTGCACGTGGAGAAAGTACTGAATATAATTCAGTTCATGTAGACCAAGAGGTACAAAGTCTCTGAAGCTAATTATACAGGAAAAGTTTTTGTGCCAAAGGAAATTACTTATTTGCATAGTGTTAATAGCTATATTTGTAACAGTGCTAGAATTGGAAAGAATTACTAATTTGAACTTTTTCAAATTCAGGAAGGTTTCTAGGATGATAAGAATATTCTGGTCAGAAGTGACCTTGGGAGGTCATCAAGTCTAATCTATTACTCAAAAAAGGGTCAGCTGTGAGGTCAGACCAGGTTATTTAAGACTTTATCCAGACTGGCCTTGAAAATATCCTAGAATGAAGACTGCATAACCTCTCTAGGCAACTTGATCCACTGCTTGACTGTCTTTATGGTTTAAAAAGTGCCTCCCTCTATTCAGTCTGAATCTCTGTTGTTTCATTTTATGCACTTTGTCTCATCCTGCTGGCACACACCACTGTGGAAAGACTGCTTCCATCTTCTTGATAACATCCCTGTAAATTTTAGCAGGTTGCTCTTAGGTGTGTGTCCCACCCCAAGACTTCTCTCCAGGCTGACAAGCTCTGTTCCCTCAGTTTCTCCTCCGATGGTAGGTACTCCAGTCCCTTGACTGATCTGGCGGCCCTCTGCAGAATATGTTCCAGTTTATCAATGCCTTTCTTATATGAGTGCAGCATTTGAGATGCAGTCTGATGAATGCTGAGTAGAAAGAGATGGCAATTTTCCTCAGTCTGACAGCTATACTCCTATTAATATGCTCCATGGTACAGTTGACCTGCTTGGCTGCCGGAGCACACTGCTGGCTCATGTTCAGCAGTGTACCAAGACTCCCATTCCAGCAAAGCTGTTCCCCAGCCAGAACATCACCAGTGTGTGCTGTTACAAGTGGTTTCTCCTTTTCAGATAGAGAACTTGCTGAATCTTTTAAGATCCTTCCAGACCCACCTTGAAGCCTGTCAAGTTCTGAATGGTAGCTGTGCCCTTGAGCATGTCAAGGATGCCTGAGTCAACCATTCCCAAGTACAGATCCCGAGGCATTCAAGTTAATGGTGTTACTTCCCATCGATGCTATTTGTGGTGGAAGCGTGTAAAAATGGAAAAGATGCCTTAATAACAGGAAAAGGGAAAGTGGTACATCTGAAATAACAAACATGGAACCAACATATGCTTAGCTAAAGTGAGCTTTTGGATCATCTTCTCTTGGCACAACAAATGTGACAAGTGAATGCAAAACTAAGAATGCAAAACTATTCAGTTACAAACAGATCCAAATCCCACATGCTTTTTCTGTGTGGTAACTGCCCTCTTTACAAGCCATTTTCATCCTTCACTCTTGAGTGTACCCAGACTGTGAGATATCTAATACCCTCATTTCTGTGCCACAAAAACAGAGAATCCTAGGAAATTGCTTATGCTGAAGCCATTCAAGCAATTCAGTAATAAAAATGTAGACACAAGAAACATAAAAATTATTATTCATGAAACTTACTAGTATCTACATATGAATGCATTTATGTATTTTTAAAATAACAACACTATGGATAAGTTTGTAATGGTATAGCTAACTTGACTTGTTGTAATGTCTTCTGATAAATGTTTTATTAACATTTTCACCATCATTGAAGTTTACAACCAATTTGTATAACCTGAAGATTATTTTCTCCTTGGAGCACTCCTGGAAGACTGATATAAGAACTAAAAATGAATAAGAGGGAAACAAGTGGCAGGAAACTCCTGAAAGTAGTGATATATATTGAGTTGAGTTGATTGAATAAGACTATTAAACTAAAAATTCAAAATGGTATCTACAAGACAATTTTGTTTGGAGGACTTTTGCTACCACAGAGCATAGATACATCAGAACTGACAGAGTGGCAAGTGGAAAAGAATCTGCATCCATTAATTTTAGTTTAACGTAGGCTTTCATTTTATGAAGACTTTCTTTGTAATACTTTTAATATTAATAAAATAAAATAAAAAATAAAATAACTCTGTGCATTGTGGCGCTTAGCTGGTTGCTGCTTAAGTCTGATGTCCCAGAGAACCTGCAGACTTGCAAGTGCTGACTTGAGACAAAATACAATGAAATGCCAGTACTAAGTAAGTCAGCAAACAATACCTTGATAACATAAATAATTTCTACTGGAAAAAAAGGAAGAAAGAAAAATCTCTGGTCAGTAAGACATAAGCTTGTGGTATAAAAAACTAAGGTATTTACCATTCTCAAAAAAAATTATGCTAATTGTGCTGATGATAGCATCACTTTATCTTTTTCGATATGCTCGGTTGTTCAGACTTACATCTCAGTCCTTTAGAATGAACCAGGAGCTTCCCCATCAATACAACCACACATAAGAAACACTTTTGTTCTGTTCTGTTCTCATCTTCTAGTATAGATTCTTCCCAATAGGGATCACCAGCTAGCTGGCAAAAGTCACCAGCAAGGATTGTTTATTACTATTTTCTTGTAAGTTTAAATCCCGTATATTTTTACTGTTAGAATAATAATGGATTTTGAAAATGCAAGTTTACATCACTGGTCAAGTCACATCCCTTTTTTTTATTCCTTTTCTCATTATACTTGTGGAATCCTATTTAATTGTAAACTGCAGTCTCTTTCATTCAATGAGTGCTAAATACTGTACAAAAATTGGAATTCAATACTGTCTGAGGAAGTTAGGAATGCTCTTTCCCTATGTACTGGAAACAAAGTGTACCTGTTGTATCTGAGTACTACCAACTCTCCCTCCTCATTCTTCTTTCAGGTAATGTATCGCCTCACACAAAACACATAAGGGCAGAACTTAATTAGATGAATTATATTTAAATTTCTTTTATTCATTCTAGTTCAATGGCATAGAAAAGTATCAAATGACATTGTGTTAGTCACTGGTCAGGTTCATTTGAAATAACATATACTTAAAAGTTTAAATTTCACCAGCTGTACCATGAGAAAAGGTAAAAATAGCATGGAAAATAAGATAAAAATAACACATTATGGTGCAAAATATTTGTCAGAAAATATATGATGTCTGAGAAAATCTGTAGTCCGTGAAGACTACAGCTCAATCACATAGGATGTGATCTACTGAGCTATTAAAAGTAAATTCAAGAAATAAAATACCTCTTGTATTTCTTTCATAAAGAAACCAGAGAGCATTCTTTCTGGCTTCCTATTGTTGGATTAGTATTTAGATAAATGGTTTATTCCTTTCGTAGTTGTAAATATTGCTGTGTTAAAATGATTTAATAGCCTTTTCTACTTGGATGGGAGCCTGTCTCCATGTGGGACACTCTGCATTCACCATTTTGCAATCCACTCTTTAACCTTCTTTGGCTGCTGTAGCATTTAAAGGAGTTCTAAAACCTGAATTAGATTCCAGTTTAGCTACGTAATGTGTGGGCAGCATTGTGCACCTGAGAAATGTTAACAGAAGCCAGAACACTAAGCCAGAAGTAACTTTCAGCAACTGACAAGAAATGCCAAAGACCTTGGAGCCTCACTCCAAGATGGATAACACTGATTGATTTTGTTTGTTTGGGGTTTTTGTTTGGTTTTTTTTGTTTGTTTGTTTTTTGGTGGGTTTTTCTGAGGAAGACAAGGAATGTTGTGTTTGGCAAGATGATTTTCAGAGATGCCTCCCAACCAGCATTATTCTATGAATCCATGATTCTGTGACTCCAAATGGAGGAGTGACTTGTCATTGTCACTTCAATCTTTGTGTCATATTGGTGATAAAAAAAAATCTAGAATGCCAGTTTGTACTTATGGTGTTGGCCTGGGAAGATCAGTTATAGTTGTTGCTCTGGCCAGGGTGCACAGAGGTCTAAGAGTGCATTTGTGCTTGGCATGTGGAATAGACACACTGGCATCAGCACATCCACTTCTGAGATCCCACCACGAAGCAGTAAGAACCAGTTTCAGCTTGGCAAGACCACACATAATGGGCACGGTTGCGATAAATGTTCTCCGTTCCCTTCACCTTTATCTTCTTCCCAACGGCACCTGCAGTATCTGTAGCATCCCACTAAGGTGCTCCTATGGTTCGGCCAGCCCTGCTAGGTCAGACGTGCAGTACAGACAGACAGCAATGGTAGGGCTGGGACAGATGTAAAAAGCTCTGAGTTGGCTTCTAAACAGCACTTTGAGCAAAGAGGATGAATTGGAGCTGCATTAAATTCAGTATGCGGAGAGGCTCTGGGTGGCTGGTACAAACCCATGTGTAATGCAGAACCCAGGGAAAGTCAAAATGTGGTGAACTTGACCAGGGCTGAAGATCTGCCTATGCAGTGGCTGGAAGAAGGCAGAGAAAACCCATTTTTGACAGATATGAGGAAAGATTAAAGGTGTTCATACAGGAAGTGCAGTTATTTGGCCACTGCCACACAGCCATAGACAGCCTCATGCCTCTGCCTTCCCTACCACCAACTCAGATATCTAGGGAAAGAATACAGAAATAAAGAAAACATGTAGTGATAAATGCCCCAAATACTTTTCCAGCATCAAGAATTTACAGCTTGGAAACTTCTCACTCCAGAAGTAAGTTCTCTGTATTTTACCATTCTGTGGATGTATCTCTCTTATGCCATTTCTTCTCCCTTCAGAGCCATGCAAGTTAGTCCTCACCAACGTCTGGCAAGGAGTTTCATAGTTCAACACTGTGTGAAGAACCTCCACCTTTGATTTGTGTGAACCTGCTGATAACTAGCCTTATTTGATGCCTCCAAGGGTGGGGGGTTTTTGGTAGAAGCGGTGACCTGCCTCCTCTCTCTCCTTGAGCAGTTTTGATTCTGTAGGCTTTTTATGTACATTTTCCACGACCTCAGTCGTGTCCGCACTAAACTGAAGAGTTGTTGTCTAGTTGTTCTCATACAGAGGCTTGCCATGCCTTTTATCTTCACTGCTGATCTTGTCTATATGTTTTCTAATCCTGTCTATAGAGGAGGAAGTTGGCAAGAAACAGTTTTAGAACTGCATGGCAGTAGCATAACAATACCTTTTATTCTCTATTGTTTCTCTAATAATTTACCAGCATTCACCATGAATTTTGGCCATCATTGAGCACTGATTTTATGTTTCCATGGAACTATTCATTTTCATGAAACTGACAACTCTATCATATCCATACCAAAGAAACATTAAAAATTGTTAATTTAAAAGGAACTGTTCTATGTTAATGGAATTTCTTTAGGCCAATCTAGATAATTCCCGCCTCCACTCCCCCCTAATAAAAAGGTCAGTATGATTTTATTTCTTCTGTTTGTTGAAGGAAAAGCTGCAGCGTCTTATCCAGACAATAAGGAAAAATTCTTTAAAGAAAAAATTTCAGATTAGGAAAATCAGGAATTCTGTACTTTTGGAGTCAAGAAATGCTGTAAGGAAGACAAATGAGAAGACAGATGACCCAGAAATTCCCCAAATCATTTTTATCTTGTTACATGAAATTGTATAATGTAAAATAGGCAGAAGTTGAATCATATTTTATGAATTCATCTGAGAGAATCTCAACAGCAAATAAATTGAATTGCAGAGAATTTTCTGTTTGGGTTTTGTGCTTGTTTGGTTTTAGTAATTTGATCTTCAATTTTGATCCAGGACAATTCCATTATTTTTCCATGCCTTTTAATCTACAGGTTTAAATATATGTCAGCTCTAGGAAAGGAGGTAAGAATTAGGGCTTTGAACTCTAACCTGGAGTGTGAGTGTTTAATTACTTCTATGACTTTAGTCATTGAGACTGTCTGAGACTTTTATTTATGAAACAGAGGCAAAAATGAAAGTGAACAAATCTTTTTCTACCGGCAGTAATTTTGATGGTCTATTCCTGTACATTTTCACTGATGATTCTGTAATATTTTTTTTAATCTTTAATCCTCCAAAACTGGGAAAAAACAACAGAACATGTTTCCAAAACTTAATTTAGAAATGAAAAATTTCCTTTAACACTTGGGAACAAAAGAAAGTTATGGAAAAAAAATTTTGGGGAAAAAAAGTTTGGTGACACCTAACAATTTTCTGATCCACTTTGAATTCCTACACAATTTCTGCTCAGTCTACTCAGAAAGTTGAAAACAATATGTTTATAAAACATTCTAAATTACTAGTAAGGTAGGTAAAGTTGTATTTAATGATAAAAAATTATTTACTCTTGAACAGTATAGTGGGGAACATTAATCTTCACTTAATGGCATATTATATTCTTCAGTTGGCCACCTATTTGCATGAGATTATCAATATCACTTGCGTAACAAAGCTAACAACTATCCAGATACCCTGCCTGGACTTAAGAAACATTACATTTATTCTGTATTCAATGAATCAACTGAAAAAAGGAGAAATCTTATTTTTCACTATGAGATAAAAACATCTAAAATTCCAGGAACCTTCTGAAAGACACATCACATCTACAGCCTGATTTTGTCTTTAGCCATTACACTTATGACAACCCAATGCCAACATTTCAGTGAAGATCAATTGACATAAACTGAGAGAAAGGCCCTGGTGAAACGCATCCTGCAGAGAGCACTCTAGTGTAAAGGAATTGGGAAATGCAATTCCCAAGATCTATATCTTTGTCCAGTGACTGTGGAAGATATAAGGATGGAGACTCCAGGTAGTGAAGCAAAAATGGGGGAAATTATAGGTTGATTATTCCAACTTCTACTAAATTCTGCTTTTGATCTGGGCTCTATAAAAAACATCATTCCTCATTTTCATACTTTAGCTTTTCTTTTTTTTTATGGTTAAGTCTTTATCTTTTTGTCCTATTCCAATATTTTTTCCCCTTGTTCTTCCCGTGGATAAGTATTATTGCTTTTTCTATTGTAGCAATGCTCAGAAGCCAACAGAGATCAGAATCCTGATACTTTTGGAATTGTACATACAAGTAGTAGAAGCAATTCCTACTTCTAAGCATTCACATTCCAAAGGGACATAATTAACAAAGTGGCAAGAGAAAAGGAAAAATTATTGTGGTTTGGTCTTCTCAGAATTACACAGCTGGGTAGTGGAAGAAGCAGGAACAGATCAAAGGCAACAGCTGCTATAGACTTTGCAGCACAACAGAACTGCAGTGAGTCTAGCAGGGGGCCACTGAGATGTCTGAAGAGCTGGAGCACATGACATACAGTGACAAGCTGGGAATTTGATTGTTTAGCTTAAAGAGAGGCTCAGGGAATCCAGTGGTTGTGTTCTTCTGCCCAAAGGGGTTTTGTAGAGAAAACAGAGTCAGACTCTTCTCAGATGTGCATAAAGAAAGGAGAGAAGACAATATTCACAGGCTGGAAGAAGGAAAATTCGAAGTGGATGGAAGGATAAGATTCCCTTCCACAATAGTGTCTGAGCACTGGCACAAGTTGCCCAGAGGGGAAAGGGGATCTCTATCTTTTGAGATTTTCAGGACATACTTGGATAAACTCCTGAGCAGCCTGACCTAGCTTTGAAGTCAGTCCTGATTAGAGCAGGGGCTGGACTGCAGATTTCTAGAATCCCCCAGTTCTGCAACCTTCTACGATTCTGTGTATTCACTATAACATTTGGCCACAAGCACTTCCACTAAACACAATACTGCTGAAAACTAGATTTGGTGGGGTAAGAAATCATCTATGTTTTAAGCAGGGAATCAGGTTAGAAGACAAGACAGTTCTGAAGAACAGCAACTGTATATATTTTCTCACAGTCTAGCAGTTATTCAGTGATTTCGTATTCATATAGAGGTATTCCTACAGCCAAATCCACATCCTTTTTTATTGTCAAAAAAAAAAAAAAAAGAATATGAGTCTGTGCTTACTGGTTGTAATAAACCAATCTGACTCTTTATCACTGAACTGAGCCCCTGGTCACACAGATAGGTCAAGTCATGGGCACTAGTGATAACGAGGACACAAGAGGACACAAGCACTGAAACAATTGCTGATGTTACCCTCTACTACAACAATCATTTTTCTAAGGTAGCAGTGATTCTCTTTCTGTTGTGTTCTGTGGTGAGGCTTACTCTTTTCACTGTACTTCATACAAGCTGCATCTGTAAATCCTTTTTATTGCAAAATTGGCAAAATCTGATAGTGAATGCTGAGGAGCTGGAGGTGAAGGAAAATAAAACCATAATCTTCTTGATTAAAGGAGTGAAAACCTTAAATATCAATTTGGTATTGAGTAAAAAAAGTCTCACTTTGATGTCTTTATTCTTCAATGTGAGTTAATTTGTTTTTCAAGAACAGCCAGAAGCCCTTAAGGAAGTGTTGGCTTAGTCACTACAGTGTACATTTTCTCTACAACTTCCATTAAATTAGTAAGGCATACTAATGTGATATATTTGGATCTGCTTTGAATAAATATCCATTTATATATGCAGATCATTAGCAGCTATTATCCCAACAAGAATGACACGAGTTTTTTGTTGGTTTTGTTTGTTGTTTTGTTGCTGTTGTTTATTTTTTTGTTTCAGTAGTGGTTGTTTCCTTTAAATATACTTCTTAGTTTCCTTTAAATATACTTGTTAGTTTTCTGGGTGCCTGAGTGAAGGTCCATAGAAATAGACAAGACCTTACATTTCAATAGAGTGAGTCTATAATCAGTCTGAGAGGTCAGCAATAGTGAACAAAGAATCTTTAAAAAAGGTCAGCCATTCCTCAGTTTCTTTAACCAACTGGTTTGCCATAAAGCAACTTCCTTAATGTAAAACATTTAGCAGTTTTACCTGCTCTATGAAGATGTGAGTTAATGATTTTTAAATTTCAGACAATGATGTTAATTTCAGTAAATTTTGCATCCCATCCTAAATCTCTTTAGGAAGAATCTATTTTAAATATATGTGACAAAGCAGGCTGTACATTTGTGTCTATTAACTTCTGCTTTACTTTTAGTCCTCAGGCAAAAGGGAAAGGGTAATACCCAAGCTGTCTTGAAAGCTCTTGTATTTTAGATTGTGTTTGCATGCTTTATAAATCTGTATATAAATTGCTCCTCGGAAAATGTTCCATAGAATTACAAAATGAGATATAAGTAATTATTCTCAATAAAACAGAATGTATATGTCTGTCTTTATTTATTTATTTCTGCACAGGAAGAGGGTGTCTGAACATATTATTCCCAAAGTAAAATGTTTCTTAGAGATTTTTTTTTTTAGCTTGTGTCTTCGAAACACAATAACATTTTATTGATCTGTGAACTTCCATCAGGTGTTATAATAGCATCAAGTGAAACATTTGGTCCATAATATTAACTTTAGTAGACCTAAGTACTTAGCCAGTGTCTGGGGCTCTACATGCTGTTTCTGTTGGTTTAGACAGAGAAAATTATGGTGGATGGCAACTTAGATCTATAAGAAAAAATCTCTCAAAATGGCACATAATTTTGTTTTCTTGCACTACAAAAGTTATAATTTAGTTTTTTTTCTCACAGCTTTGGAGCTTCAGAATTATATCTCAGAGCCATGCCGTTTTTCTGTGCCTGAGGCTGTGGTTATTTTTTTGTCTTTCTCTAATAGTTCTTTTCATTGCCTTTTTTCTCTGGTTAATGGGGAATTAGGCTCTATAAATGTGTGCCATAAGCAGTTAAGCCCAGTTCTGACAAACTCTTCAGGAAGCCCTGTTATCTACAGAACAACAGGGTGAACTGCTAAAATACCTGAACTTCTTTATTAGCTTTATCTTCACTTTCTACGATGTTTTCATGGTCAGATTTACTCATCATTTGAGTCTAGCTCATAATCATCCAAAGGACTCACTGTGGGTGGGGAAACCTAAGTCGGAATTATAGTGCCCTTCCTGAGCCGATTTTCTCCCAAGCCACCTGGTAGGCTCCAGGAACTAGGATAACCTGAGTTGGCTCTCTCAGAACTGGCTCCAGAAGTGCAGGGAACTAACTCTTCAATGGTGCACTGAAATCAGGATTTTCTGCTTTTCCTGTTCATCAGCTTTCCTTGAGGAAGAACTACACTAGCACACCTGTTATCCCCTTAGGGATAACAGTGGTTTTACGGGAAGAGTTCTGATCACATCAAAAGATGGTTTAATAAATTTACTGTTAATTTACAGAGAACAGCAAATACTCTACTTGGTAAATTGATCACCTGGTTTCAAATAGCTGCTCTTGTAAAAGTTTAAGTATTTTAAATCAGGTATTCTTTGAATAAGAAACTGGAATCCAAGTAACTTTCTCCTGAGGAAGGAGCTTCTTCTCACAAACTAGAGAATCACATTTCATTCTCTTGTAGATTCAGAAAATTCATAGAATAATAGAAAATGTGCTACAACCAACATTTCTTTGCCTAGACTACAGTCTAACAAAAACAAGTATCTGCTTTCAATTGTATTTAGCATGGCATGAAGGAGATAGTTTGTCTCATTCCTGCTGTTAGCATCATTCTTTTGTTTACTGTCTGTCCTAATTGCAGCTTAATTAAATATACAAAGTGTAATATATCACAGAATCATAGAATGTTTGGGGTTGGAAGAGGACCTTGAAGATCATCTAGTTCTAACCCCACCTTCCATGGGGAGGGACACCTTCAACTAGACCCACGCAACCTGGCCTTGAATGCCTCCAGGGATGAGGCATCTACAATTTACCTGGGCAACCTGTTCCAGTGCCCTGCTACCCTCACAGTAGAGATTTTTTTCCTAATATCTAACCTAAACCTACTCTCTTTCAATTTAAACCCATTCCCCCTTCTCCTGTCACTATATGCACTTGCAAATAGTGTTGCCCCATCTTTCCTCTAAGTTCTCTTCAGGCACTGGAAGGCCACAATTAGGACACCCTGAAGCCTTCTCTTTTCTAGGCTGGACAATCCCAATTCTTTCAGCCTTTCGCTGTAGGACAATGCTCCATTCCTCTGATCAACTTTGTGGCCCTCCTCTGGACTCACTCCAACAGACCAATGTCCTTGCTGTGCTGAGGACCTCAGAGCTGGATGCAGTACCCCAGGTGGGGTCTCACAAGAGCAGAATAGAGGGGCAGAATCCCCTCCCTTGACCTGCCGTCCACGCTGCTTTTGATGTAGCCCAGGATACAATGGCTTTCTGGGCTGCAAGTGAACATTGGCAAGTCATGTCCAGCCTCTCATCCACTAGCACTCCCAAGTGCTTCTTGGCAGGGCTGCTCTCAGTCTGTTCCTCCTGCAGCTTGTATTGATATCGGGGTTGCCCTGACTCAGGTGCAGCACCTTGTACTTGGTCTTGTTAAACTGCATGAGATTCTCTTGTGCCCACTTCTTGAGCCTGTCTAGCCATCCTGTCTTTCAAGTGTGTCAACTGCAGCACTCAGTTCAGTGTCATCTGCAAATTTGCGGAGGATGTACAATCCCTCTCTCTGTGTCATTAATGAAGATGTTATTTAACAATGGTCCCAGTACAGACCATTGAGGAACATCACTCATCACTAATACCCACTGGGACTCTGAGCTGTTGATGACTACCCTCTGGATGCAACCATTCAACCAATTCCTAATCCACCTCACGGTCCACATATCAAATCTGTCACCCTCCAATTTGGAGAGAAGCATATTGTGGGGAACCATGTCAAAGGCTATACAAAAGTCCAGACTAATGACATCTCCCCTTATCCACTGATGTAGTCACTCCATCATAAAAAGCCACTAGGTTGTTCAGACAGGATTTTCCCTTGACGACGTCGTGCCGGCTGTCTCAAATGACCTCCCTGTCCTCTGTGTGCCTTAGCATAACTCCTAGGAGGATCTGTTCCATGATCTTCCCAGGTACAGAGGTGAGGTTGACAGGTCAGTAGCTCCCAGGGTTGTCCTTTCTCCCCATCTTGAAGATGGGTACTATGTTTCCCTTTTTCCAGTCACCCAGGACTTCCCCAACTGCCACGACATTTTGAATATCATGGAGAGTGGCTTGGCACCTACATCAGCCAATTTCTTCAGGACTCTCGGATGCATTTCATCGTGTCCCAAAAGCTAGAATGAAAAACACTCTTCAGAGAACAGTCTGTACAGTATGTGCCAGGGTTCACATCCGTGCCATAATGAGGCACCGTTCTTCATTCTATGATGGTCTTGTCTGCCCTGCATGAGACAACCAGTATCATTAGGTTTTGGCTGTTCTGAATGCTGCATGTGTAACAACCGTCTGAAAAGCTTCAGAATATGTTGCCTTTGCTCCAGTGAAGAGAAGACAAATTTTTCCTACACAACTTTGTACAGGCCTGTCTGCTGGCCTGCGGTCCAGAGAAATAGGTGAACTGGGACCATTCAACAGATTCTCTGAAGGCATCGGCATTTGGAGGAGACTGCCAGGGAGAGAAGCATGGCAGGAGAAGCAGCACTGCAGTCAGCATCATAGTGGGATGTCCTTGATGTGCTGGTTACTGTGCTTGGTCTGATTAAGATCTGAACTACCACTCTGTTCATGTCTCTGTGTATTATCTCTGTGAGCTTTTGAACTGTCAGTGTCAGAGATGAGCCCTCTTGGCATCTAGGTCTAGACTCACCAAAAGATACGTGAGTCTAAAAACGTAAGAGGACACCTTCTGGGATTAATTTTTCTTCCTTTATTAGATGTTCAATTCTTATCACGTTTTAATAAGAGGGAGGTTGGGCATCTATCCACAATCCCACTCCCTTTTAAAAGCTGTCCTTATACCTCAGACAAGAGACACAGACTCCCTCTAGATCTCTAGATTTCTGCAGCTTTTGGGTCCCAACCATTCTGGTTTCACCAGTCCCCACGGCCCAATTGTCCCTGAGTAGCTTCAAGAGGAATATTGCTGCTGAACTGGGAAGACAGTGCAATGCAATGGTTCAAAGTAGAAGCAAGAGCAGTGAATGTGATGTCAAAATACCAAGTCAGTTATGCCAAGGATGGGAATTTTTAAACTTTAATATATTAAAGTTGAAAAAGCTTCTGCATACGTGGAAAATGGTGGTTGCTCAGCCAAAAGAATAAGAGGTAATGTAAGACAAAAAGTTTGGGAAGGCTTTTTAATTGCTTCTTTGCAATGCTAGTGAATCTTTTCCGAAAGTGGTAACCCTCTGTAAAACTGACAGTTACTCTTCCAAATCTGAAGACAAAAATGTGTCTCACATACATCAGCAATCAGAACTCAAAGTTTGAGGAAAGAGAATAAGAACAGGCCTAGTACAGAATAATACTGTTCTGACAAATACCAGGAAAACCACTTCTTATGGGAAAACAAAACACACATTTAATTGTCCTTCAGTTAAATCGGTGTAAAGCAAAAAGCCAAACCCAAATTGTAACTTCAGTCAAAGAAAGAGTAGGAAATACTTTGGATGCAGTGGCAAGTTCAATCTCCCAAACCTGGTACTTTTATTTTGATAACACATTTCCTCATTTTTTGGGTTTTTTTACATTATACCTGGCTCCAAGCCAGCTACAGCCCAGGATTCCAAGGGCTGGGCTTCAGTATGACTGGATTCATGGCAATACAATAAGTGTTTTGCAACATGTCACATCCTTTGTGTAAAGCAAAAGGGCACTTAAATCATAGTATCTACCTTTCCATCTGGTCAAAGGAGATAACACCGTTATTTGTTAGGCATATGCCATTTGTTAGGCACATGCCATTTGTTATCTGCCCAGACTGTTTACCTAGTCCCTTGTGAATAGATGACAAAACTTAGCATGGGTGTGCTTAAGTCAACAGGCAAAATGGATGTCCTCATGCTGTCACTTCTTTGAGGCACTTCCCAAGTCAAAGGTTATATCTGCCTTTTTCATTGTAATAACCGCTGATGGATGTTCTTCTGTGGATTTATCTAATCACTTTTACAAATGATATATGTTTTGGGCATGTATGGCTTTCTGGGACAAAGAGTTCTATAGTTTAATTATACTTTGCCTTGAAGAAGTCCTTTCTTTGGTAATTTCATTTGATGTTTACTATAGTTCTTGTTATAAATAGCGAATTATTCCCTATTCACCTTTTTTAGGACAGTCATGACTTTATAGACCTTGTCATATTGTCTCTCTCAATTATTTCTTTTCCATATTGAAAGGTCCTAAATTCACTTCATCTCCGATTGTATAAAAACTCTTACATGCATTTGCCTTGTTGTCCTGTACCCAGAACCCACATAAAATAGATTCTGGATGTGAAGCTGTACATACTGAAAAATAGGAAAGCATTTGTCAAAAATTTACCCTGAATAGGCAGTCTGTTGAGCACAGTGAGACAAGCAGGGATAACCTCTAGTTCTTCAGACCTCAATGAAACTTTATTTCTTCCTACATAGCTTTCTTCACTGACTTCAGTAGCTGCAATGAATCAGAGCATGGTCTTGACAACAGTGCCTTTCCTGCTTCACAGCCCCAAGTCAGACCCACACCTTAATAAGGTACAGGTCTCCTGGCTGAAGCATAAGACTGTGCCTGAAAAGGGTCTAAAAGAATTCTTACTGGAAACTAACAGGTCAGGTTGAGGAGATAAGAAATGCCAGGATTAAGATAAACTTTTTTCTCCTTGATTGTGATGTTTGCAAGTTTTAGATTTTCTTGTCTTCCAATAGTAACTGGAAGCTCCCTCAGAAAATGCAGATTACATTTACAGAAAGAGATAGATTGGAAGAGACATCAGCTGGTCTTCCATCCAGCCTTCTGCTCCAAGCAAGTGCACTGTTGAAGCTAAAAGAGGTAGCCGAAGGCCATGTCCAAACAAAGACATCTTTGACTATGTTTAATGGTGGGAATTTCACCCTCTCTCTTAGCAAGCTCTTCCACTGCTAAACCACTTTCACTGTGAAATTTCTTTTCTAGTATTTGAACTGTGATGTCTCTTTAGTAATTCATGTGATAACAGATTCGTAATTTTAGATTTTTTTTGAAGATCCCTTTTAATTATCCCAAAAGAGTGACTGACAAGTAAAGCCAGTTGTTTTCTCTTTTTTGACTTAAACACTGAAAAGGCAGGCTCCGTCAGTGGACTTTACACCTATTTTGACAGGATGGAGTTATACTGATTAGAGATTTCAAGTCTTGTTCAATCTTTCACCTTTCTGTACCTTTGTCCTTTGGTTTTAGTATCCTCTTACTGCTTATTCAAGATTCTACTTTCATCTCTACCTAATTCTTTTTCAATTTATTCCCGTTTTCCCAACACCCCTTGGATTTTTCCCAACTTCAGTCTCCCTGATTAGGTCATTATTCCCGGTCTCCTCCTGACACCTCCTTGAAAGAACTCTTGCAACATCAGTCTGGTCCAGTCACTGCCGAGAGCTGCAATCTCTCTCAGGTGGTTTCTCACCAGTAGGAGGAGTGCTTCGATCACAAGAGAGCCACAACCTCCTTTCACATCCAGGATGCTATGGCCCTGGGGCAGAAACCACAGGTGTATTTCTGTTCAGGTCCTCAACTTAAAGCTCGCTTTAAGTTTTTTGGGTGGACTATCCAAATCTGTCTAGGCATTTCAAGAGGAAAGGTAAGGATTTTTTTCGGGGAAAAAAAAAAAGGAGGGGGGTGAGAACTCATACGTGCATGGTTTGATTTGACTATAACTTCCTCAAAAAACTGTTACATAATTTTCTTGTATTCACATATAATATTGATTGATTGATTGATTTATGCCCTACTATAATACTTCTACCTTCTTTCTTGCTTTCCTAATTTTGGAACATATCATCTCTCAAAATGACATAAATATTTTCCGAAATAACAAGGAGACAGGGGAATGTGTGAACCATACACCAGATGCTTTGTTTCTACCAAGGTCTACACCCTAGACAACAGATATGTTCTACTACATTAGTTACGGCATCACAATAAAACAAATACTGTGTAAATAAGAATTTCCAACTGGTTTCTAAGGATCTGTTGTGTATTAATTTGATATATGAAAATGTATTGTTAACTCAGTAACATTATTATGCAGCTGACCCTGTGTGTTGAAAAAGAGCAAGATCCCTGTTACAGGATGTGGGTGTATGGGCTCCTTCCTGACCACATGACTGTTTAAGCCACCCAAATCCTAACAACAGTACAAGATTTCAGAAGGCAAATTGTTTAGTGCACTTAAGAAGAACCTGGAGATACCCTGCAGATTGCTTCTACTGCATCCCTGGAGCAGCTGGACCCACCACTGTCCTAGCTATTGTT
This sequence comes from Cephalopterus ornatus, assembly GCA_013396775.1. Taxonomy (NCBI): domain Eukaryota; kingdom Metazoa; phylum Chordata; class Aves; order Passeriformes; family Cotingidae; genus Cephalopterus; species Cephalopterus ornatus. Next base: position 50,890 of record VZRE01002167.1, read on the forward strand.
ATATGAAGCTTGTACTGACTGTTTCAACATTTAGTTATCCCTGCCCAACTTTCTTATATAGTTATTGAAACAACTATTTTCTCACCAGCAAACAATAGCAATGGGGCTTAACTCTTCATTTGTCATATTTGTCTACATTTTCTTATACATTTGAAAATCAACAACTGAATTAAAAGTTTTAGTCAATTGTTGCTTCATATAGTGACCAATTTCAGAATAAGTTCTTCAAAGCCCCGAATTAAAATTTATATGTTGATGACTGTAGTTGACCAAGGAGTTTTGCTAAATTCAAACTCATAGGGTTTCCCTTTTTTTGTTATTTCTGTTTCCTTTGTTGGTCTGAAAACCTCAGCACAACTTTTATGATATATTTCAAACTGAAATCTGTCTGGAGAACAACAAACATAAAGCTCTTTTTTTCTGTTGGCACTAAAATTTCATATGGCAATACACTCATGTAGAGATACCATAACATAAAATCTTTAGGTAATTTACAGAAACAGATATTCCAAACAGAAGAAACTGGGAGTGCATGTATCACCAAATCATGGTGATTTATTCCCAGTTTGCCTTCAGAATCATAGCCATAAAATCATGGAAACATGAAAAGATTTGGGTTGCAAGGGACCTTAAAGATCATCTAGTTCCAACCTCCCTGCCATGGGCAGAGGCACTTTCCACTAGACCAGATTACTCAGGGCCCCATCCAACCTGATCTTGAACACTTCCAGGAATGGGGCATCCACAATTTCTCAGTGCAACCTGTTCCAGTGAACCCCCCTCACAGTGAAGAATTTCTTTTGATATCCAATCTAAACCTGATCTCTTTCAGTTTAAAGCCACTCCCGCTTTTCATGTCACTCCATGCTGTTGTAAAACGTCCCTCTCCAACTTCCTTATAGGCTCCCTTCAGATACTGGAAGGGTGCAATGAGGTCCCCCTGGAGCCTTCTCTTCTTCAGGCTGAACAACGCCAGCCAGCTCTCTCAGCCTGCGTTCATAGGAGAGGTGCTTCAGCCCTCTGATCACCTTTGTGACCCTCCTCTGGACTCATTCCTTATACTGGTCTCCCTAGAGCTGGACAAAGGACTCCAGGTGTGATCTCACAAGAGCAGAAGGGTGGAATTATTTCTGCTGGTCATTCTTTTTTTGATGTAGCCCAGAATGTGGTTGTCCACAAACCAGAATACAGTTTGCATATATAACATTATAGCACTACTCCATTTGATACTAGGTCACTCCTGAGCTATTTTCTGTAGTGAACCAACTGGCTGACTTAGTATAATATAGCCACAGGTGTAGTAGGCTGTAAAGTAGCTTTCTTAATGCCCAATTTTTCTACCTTTTTATGGAAAACAACAGTGCAGGGCCCAAGAGGCCACCTGGGACATGAACAGATCAGGGAGGGGTCTCTGTATGTACATATTTTTTACTTATGGCTCCCCTGAAAACAGCATCTCCAAGCACAACTGGAAAAGAAGGCACAGAATTCTGGTTCTGAAAAAAAAAAAACAAAACCAAAAAACCACCACACTCTTAACAATACGGTTTAATATGGGAAAGCTGCAAGTTGTTTATGCAAAGTGTAATGGTTTGGATTTGGTTTTCCTGCCGAATGCTCAAACTTTATAGT
>VZRE01002168.1:0-41666 GCA_013396775.1 Cephalopterus ornatus
CTCTTCTGTAAAATGAGTTCCCACACTATGATACCAGTCATAACTCTTACATTTGCTTATTTGACTGATAAAAGATTATATTTATTTCATGTTTATAGATTCTTTATCAGGCTGTGAATTACCAGTTTCTTCCTTCTGAAGGAGGTGAGAATGCAACTATCTCAGGACCTTCTTTGTTGATGAATAAAGATATGGAGGTAAGTTTTAATGAGAATTCTAAAAGTAATAATGATTTTGCTCTGCATTATGCTGAAGAGCTGAATTTGAGTTTTCAGCGACATTTACTAGATAAAATAGACAATATTAGACGTGTACTGTGTGCTGTTCTTTGAGTGTTTAAAATTCAACGTTTTGCTTATGAATTTATACTTAGTCTGTTTGGATTTTCAGTTGCTTCTTCCTACACAGTCTAAGTACCATAGAAAAAATTATAAACTCAGAAGCAGGAGAAGAGGAAAGTGCAACAAAACTTACATAATGATATACATTTATGTTGGTTTGATTTTGTTTTTTTACTCTATCCCAACTGCAAAGCAAAATATTTGAAAATAATCCTGAGCTATATATTTAATTAAAAAATGTTTTAAATTAAATTTATTTTTTGCCTTTGTTCTGTGCATCATGAAGTTTATGACTTCTTTGCCGTTTTATAATGGTCATATATTGCATGTGAAATTATTTTTATGTGTAAGATCAGAAGGAACATTGCGTGTGTTATAGGAAATACAGGCAGGACAACAGGAAAGAAGTATTCTATTATTTTTTCTACCTTTTATGTCTGTTATTTTAAGTTTGTACATGTAAAGTTGCAAATATTTTTCTCTCTTCAAGGAAGATGTAATTACCTATTTATGAAAAAGGGAATGTGTTTTTCACACTCTGTGAAGTGGAAAATTCTATATTTATCTTTTATCTGTTTTCTGTTTAATTACATTTTTCAGTAGATGATAAACAGATCTGGGAATGGGGAGGGGAGCAAAAACCTTAAAGAAATACAGGAAAGGAGAGAGGAAAAGGGGGTGGAAGAAAGAAAAAAGGTTCATCTTGCATAGTGTGGCCTTTTGAGAAAGCTATCTGAGTTGCAGCTTCCTTGTCTATATTTTGTGTGGGTTTTATATATGTTTATATATGTATATATATGTATGTGTGTGCACACACATATGTAAATATATACGTACATTTGCATATGTATAAAATAAATGGCAGATGGGTAAAACAGCACTCTAAATAGTATTCAGAGGAAGAGGGCCAAACACTTTATGTATCTGCTGGAATCATCAATATAAAGAACAGGTCTGGCACAAAGACTTTATATTTTCTGGAAATCCGTAGATGTGTCTCTCTGAGCGGAAGTTGAAGTAGATGTTAATACAATTGATATGGGCATGGATGAGTATGTTTACAATATTTTAGTATCTGCGAAAATCTGTCGTGCATTGCCTTCCATAGGCAGTAGTATGATGTTGTGGTGGAACAATTAGACATGAATATAAATGATTCAGAAACTTATTCAAGGGTTTATCAGAGTTGAGTTAACTTACTAATTAACTTCATTATCATTTCAGTTTGGATATTTGAAGCAATTTTCATTATGCTAGGGAATTCTTATTCAGAAATTCCTCCAATATAGTTTTTATTTTGCCCCCCTTAGTTGTGATTTATTGACTCTTTAGAATTGGAAGTATGAAGACAATTGACCTGGCAAGTTTGTATGTTGCTGCATTGAGGTTTTTTTTCTTCCTGTTTAATACAGCTTCTTGGCTTGTTGTGTTTCAGACTCGTACACTATGAAATGAGTTCTGTATATTTGCTAATTCTGTCTTTTTGTTCTCTCCCAGTTGACTTAATAGGGATTTATAGCTTTTTTCATTTCTTGCAATGACACAGTGGGAAACATAGCCAAGAATTTACTCACTGTATAACTCTTCCTTTGTTACAGACATCTGAAATACTAGAAAAGCAATATGTTCAATAACTCAGTCTCTGACTTCACTGAATCCCATAACTGCAATCCCCATAGTTACACTTCAGCTAATTCCTCATGCTTCACCTTCATTGTCTTGCACAGAATTTTAGTTTCTTCAAAGAAAAAAACCCCAAACTGTAGTATTTTTTCCCCTTTCCTTTTACTCCTGTCATTTTCAGTTATGTCCTGATTAACTTATAGCATCCTTTTCTCAAGGAGTTGACAAATTGTCTTCTTTCTCACTTGTTGTTACCTTTTCAAATTGGTGCTCTAAATATAAATTTCCTTATCTTGACTGAAGTTTTTTCTAGCTTACATGTTTTTGAGCATCCCTTTCTCTGTTGTATTCAAAATATCTATATGTAAGTACCTTAGTTTTCAAAGCTTTGGTGACCTCTTTCTACCTCTTCTTACCTTTGTCTAGTATTGAATTATTAGCCTCCACTGTTGTTTCTCTCTTTATATCACCAACTGGTCATAGTTTTCCATCAATCTTCTCTTGATGAACTCTTCTCCAGAAATGTCTAAACTAATTTCATTTTTATTAAGTTTCTCTCCAAATTTTTCTCCCCTGAAAACCTGTGGAAATCTTGATAGCAGCTGGTTACATATCTCTACAGACTGCATAGAAATGTGTCATTTAACATTGCTGTCATGCTGACTTCAAAATAACTTTTCTCCAAGCTTTTGGTGGTCCTACTCTGAAGGAAATTCCTGAATGCTGTGATAAAGATGCACCTAATCATTCTGTAGGAGCTAATGCATTTGCACAAGCTTTGTGTCAGCTTGTCACTGTTGACTGAACTCATGGGATCCACTGGAGAAATTATCCTTTAGAAGCTACAACGATTCCAATATACGAGTTTATTTTTGAGCAAAATGTTGTTTCACCAATCCTCACCCTTTTTACTCTGTGTGCTACAATGCCTAAACAATTAATCTTGTGCTTCTCCGGCAAAATATCTCAGTGAGACAACTGAACTCTTGATTCATGAAAAGCCTTTCAGAATATTATTGCTAAAATTATTAAATTAAAATACAATGCTTAGTCCTGAGATGCCTGGTTGTTTATAAGCAGTAGAAACAAAAACCATCAATTGCCTTGTAAATGAGCTCTGACTTTATGTTAAATCTGCATAATACTTAAAATATGCATTACATCTGTTATAAATCATTATCTTTTATATATCTGAATATGAAAGCATAATTGCTGTAAAGTGGCACATCAATACAAGTGAAATTTACAGTTTCAAGTTTCCTTGGAAACGAACTCTTGATAGAAGAGCAGACATAGTTTCTAGAGGAGAGTATGTTCAAATTATAGAAATCATTTTCTTAAAGGTTGCTTAAAGAAAAAGTAAAGTTCTGATTAACTTTACTTTTAGCATTAGCATCTTTTGGTTTTGTATTTTTCCTAAGCACTAGATCTGGGAAAAGACGAGATCTTCTAAAACATTTGTGTATGTTACATTGGTAGGTCACACATTTGTATCACTACTGGTTAGAAATGATTAGAGAATCATGGTTATTTATTCTCCTGTCCTTTAGCTACTGACCCAAAATGTCTAGTCCTCTGTCAGATCTACAGCTGTTGAACAGATGTCTTAGTTACTGCTGTATATCTCAGACAGTCATCAAAGCCTGTGTTTCAGCAGCTGCATCAAATGCATTTGTATGCTTAAGGCTGGTTTACTTTTTTGGCCCTAATAAGAGCCTGGACATCCAGTGACTCAAGAATTTTAGTGTTGTCAACTTGAGCTGAATCTTTTCCATAGTCTCATTTAGGGTCTGGTTTATTGTTACCGGACTGGTTCATTTGCTGTAACAGATATTGCAAAAAAAACCCCAAAAACAAAACCAAAAAAGATTAAAAATCCCCAAAATAAAACCCTCCAAGGCACAAAACGCAAGTGTAGAATATACATGAATACTTAGGTAAAAGAGACTATTTTTAATTCCTGGTTTCCAATGGAAATAGCAAAATGGGAAAAAGAAAGGCTAATCTATGATATTCTGTTTTATGAACACTCTTCATCTCATCTCATTTCCTACATCATCTTGATGTATGGCTCTTAACACACAAGGTGTATGCAGTGTATGGTTTTTGCATGTTTTAATCCTTGCATCTTGTCTAAAAACAAAAAAAAAAAGTGTTGCAGGTGTTCTAGTTTATTATTGTCTCTTCTGTGGCTTATCTAAAAAATAGTTGGCTTTGTTATTTGTCCTTGCATTAGACTGTTTGGAATTATATATGTCTATATGTGAACATGGGGGTATGCATATAAATATTTGGTATCTATATGTGAATATATATATTAAAAAATGTTTTAACGTTAATGTAGAGTATCTTGATAATTCAGAATTTGTTGGTTATATTTTTTATACCAATTTAGATTAATACAAAATTTTAAGCTGCTAATTTAGCTGCTAGTTATGTTGTGGTTTCAATTATTATTTCGGTTTTAATGACAAGGGCTTACTTTATAGACGACATCAGGAAGAAATAATAGAAGAAAATAATTTCCCCCAAACACCCCTTAAAACCCCCAGAATATAATTTCCTCCTGAAGATACAATTAAAGGATACAATTAAAGTTGTTTTCTTAAGATGACATGTCCAACAATATTTAAGAAATAAATTCTTTTATGAGAGATTGATTCAGTATAGCAGAAAGTTCCAGGTACACAGAGGAATGACTTTTCAGAATATAGAATTCCTGTTTGTGCAGAAAAGACTGTAATTACTTGTGAGAGTTGAAATTCTTTTTAGAAGAAAATCAATAGAGTTTATCTGATAGCAGTAGAGCTATAGAAGCATTCACACCTGCATAGAAGTTAAGTCATTAGTTTTCACACTACTGAAGGAGGTTTATTTGAAAACAAAAGAGTGCTCTGCTAAAATGCAATTGAGAACTTGAGTGGGATTTCTTTTTTCTGTTTGTTTTGGTTTGGTTTGTTTTTCCTACATGGAGAATTGGTTAGGTGTCCTTCAGCATCTACTTGAAAATGAAGGCAGACAAAGAATTTAGCATTCTGTATATAACATTTAAAATAAATTACAAACCCCTTTTTTCCTAAGTACTTGGAGTGGTTTATTTAAAAAACACATGAACAAGAAATTCTCCCCACAGCCCCCAAGCCACCAGCTTTTCTGTTGATTTTCATTTTTCAGAGCATTAAAAATTCTGGTATGTCGTATTTGGCATGTACCTTCTTCATTTGGTGAAACGAGGTGAAATTTCCAGTTTAGCTAGTCAGTTTGTCAGTGATGCATCTGGGAAATGCACAATACAATTTCAGAAAAGATTGGGAAAAATGCTGAAGGAAATTGAGGAAGGACTTAAGATGGACCTGCTACTTCAGTGGTCAGCTTAAAGGAGTGATTTACTGCACACCACAGTACAAAGTAGTAAAAACAAGGTTGTCTACGCGACATTCTACGTTATTGAAGCTGATATGTTTTGTCACTGAGGTTATGGTGGAATGTATTTGTCTTGAGTATAATTTAGCATCCTTTGTCTCTGATGTCTGAAATTTTGTCTTGAGTAAGTTGTAAACTAATACCTCCCATACAGTTAGAATTTTGCTATTTTAGTATACTTCAGTGTATGGGGAAATGAACAGTAGAGTTGCTAGGGACAAACATTGGATATATAGCTGTTGAAGTTTGCTGTATGGAGGAAAATATTTACGTTTTCTGTTGTTGAAGACAGTGTGTTTACATTAGTATGCTAATTATATATTTATGTCTAATGTGCAAGTCTTGTAAAGCATGCAGTTAACACAAACCTTTGAGAACTGGAATAGCACAGATCAGCCAACGTGAATGTTCTGGGTATTATTTAAATGCTTTACGTGAGGAAGAACTTGTATAGAAAGCCCTATTTGTGAAACATCTAGTCTGGAGAATGGACTTCAGTGTGAATTTACTGAGACTAAGAGAAGGTATTTGTGCATGTATTGCAGAAGCAGTGGCAGTCTTTTAGGTTGTCTATATTCAGTACTTTGTGTGCCAACTGCAGAATTTCAGATCTTGATGATACTTTTTCACTTGGTCTAGCAATGAATATTTACATCTCTACCATTTCCCCTACTGAGAATTCAACTGAATTAATGCTACTACTGTACAAGGTTGTCTGTAGTACCAGCTTTCTTGAATTATTGAAGAATAATTTTAGTATACTTGATGTCCACATTTGTAGAGAGATGATTATTTTAATGGAAGTGTTCAACAGTTATGTAGGACACTTCCACTGTAAACTTTGGAATTAAAAACATCTGCTGTCTGTGGAAACGAGGTTACAACTGAGTAAGGGGCAAAATGTTCTGATGATCACACTACTTACTTCAGAAGGAAACTCCTAAATCACTTTTGGCTTGTCTTTTGTTTATTTTTGACAGATGCTGCTTAAATTAATGATCATTAAAATATGTTGTTGACGTTGTGTGCCTGGTCTCTAGCGCATTTATTTTGCTTTGTCATTAACCTAGTTGTAGCAGGAGTCTAACACTCACCTTTGTGTGTTGGGTGTGCTCACAGGATGAAACCCAAGTCTCCTCTAGCCAGTCTGCTGATTTGTTGTACTGGACGACATCAAAAACCATGGAGGTGTTGTCTAACACAACTCTGACTACCAAAGCCGTGCTGCATGCTGTCAGTGATGGGCAGTGGTGGAAGAGATCGTTAACTTACCTGCGACCATTGCATGTAAGGGATTGCTGATGTGCTCCAGATGTGTACACGTTTGCTCATATATTAGCATAAAATCTAGGCTCCTTTATAGATGTCTGATAACTGAAGATCTAAATCAGTAAATGAAATAGAGACATCAGAAGATTCTTTGCAAGCAAATCCCAATGAAAAAAGGTGCCTAAAGATGTTTTCTTTCCATGTGTTCTAATAGGTTTTCTCCTGTTTTCTTAGCGTAGTGTAAGAAGGCATAGATGAAATTTGGCAGAACTTCAGAACTTTGGGGTACAAAGCACAGTGAAACCCACTCTTTAAATACTGTAATCTTATATTCAAAGCTGTTCCTTTTCAGTTTCTTTTTTCTACCTCCTCTATTTCAGTGAGTTTTCTGTAATGTTTGTGATAATGGTTTTTCTGGTACTATTGAGCATGGTTGTTTCCTTTTTTAAGGATACTGAACATCAGTCAGCATTGGTTTATGTAAGATGGCTCCTGTCTTGCTCCCTGCTGAATTCAGTGATACTTGCATTTACAGTTGTTTCCCTTCTGAACAATGGTTACAGAATTTTTAATGAGCTTTTTTGCAGTTCGGATCAACTATACTTACTTTTCCCAGGGACAAGAATTTGGAAATGTACTGAAAAGTGGGCCTGGAGAAAATGCTATGGTGGAAAAACAAGGCTGCCATCCATTTTATGAGTCTCTAATTCGTGATCCATATGTTGCAGAAGTAAGTTGCAATTACAGAACTCTGAAGTGTTAATTTTTTGTTGAGATCTTATAATGAATTAAAAATACAGATTTTTGATTATTTGTGTGACTCGAAATTTTGTGCAAAAGTAGGAAAAAAAATTCCAGAATTCAACGAAGGAAAGCACATGCAGGAACTGAGGTAGAGAATTGCATCTGATGTGAGTGAGCTAAATATAAATGGAGGGTGTAGCACTCATGTGCCAGTTACCTTATTTTACTTCTAGTCTGAAATCAGCTATGGCACATACCAGAGCAATTCTTTGGAAAGCTTTGCTGAAGTGTTGCTGAGAACAGAGAAACTGACACAAACAAAGGGCGAAGGAAAAGACCTGCTTCCAACTACAGAAGGTATGGATATATGTATATTCACTCCTGTATTTACTGTGTATTGTAAATATAGAAGTATCTGTGGGTGGGTTTAAGTATGGAGAATTGCACACAACGATCTGAAGTATTGTCTGGGTATTTTGTATAAATTGTGATGTGGTTCAACACCTCTCATTGGTAAGAAGTCATGTTAGAATTAGCTACAGAGCTTTAAAGAGAATTGGTATTTTTAAGAGGAGTTGCTCAGTAAAGATTAGAAATCCGAAATTTCTCTTTAAATAAGCAGAGAGCATTATTTGAGGGCTGGCAAAGATATGAACATTATGGGAGGGATCGCTGAATGTTTCCCTGAATATTACTGTGTACAGGTATTTAAATAGAAATTTGCAACCCAGGGTTAGTTATTTGTATGTATGCCTGTGTATTCAGTTGGTCAGATTCTGTGTGACTGTGTACACAACTTTCAGTATTGCAGGCTCATTATAGTATTTTATTTGCTAATTAATGCTTAACTGCAGCTTCTGGTATCATCAGAACTTTTTATCTTCTTCTGAAATGTCTGCATTTCCTAGGTTATAGTTAATAAGTTGTTAACTGAAACAGTTTCACTTTTTTAAAAAAACAAACCACACAAAACCACCTGTGGTTGTTTGTCTTTCCTTTTGGATGTCCCCTACTGGTTTAAGAAATGAACTGTTTAAATATTTAGATGCTGTTAGTGTCTTTGAAGGAAGATATCAGTATTATATTTGACTGTGTGGTAAATGCTGCCATGAAAAATTATTATATTAAAGCACTTGCTATATGAGAAGAGTTTTAAGTGAGATTTTCTTCATAAGCCACACTCTTTTATTTGAACTGTTTAGTGAAAACAAGTGTATTTGTCTTGCAACTATATGACCATGAGATTAGCTCACTTGGTTAGAGCATAGTGCTAATAACACCAAGGTTCTAGTATGGGCCATTGTCTTAGGAGGTGGACTTGATGATCCTTCTGGGTCCCTTTCAACTCAGAGTAGTCTGTGAAATTTGTGAAATGTGATTCAGTAGTTTGAGGTACGTGATATTTCTTCTGATAACCTGTATAATTCTAATAAAACAACACTGTGAATTAAAAAAGGTTAGCAACAGCTTTGTATGTTGGGGATGCGTATTTTGTTCCTTTCATGCTCTCTTAATGCAAAAGTCCTTTTAAATCACTACTTACGATCTCATTTGTTGCATGTTGATTCCTGTGTCTTAAAGGAGGGGGAGGCAAGGATTAAAAAGTATTCATTGCTTTCTTAGGGAGAATTTATTTAATTGGTAGGTCTTTGGTAATACTTCCTGCTCCAACTTGAGTAATTGGAACTGGTTGTTTACAATTCAGTGGCTGCCTTTGAGATAGAAATTTCAGTGTTGGCGACTTTCTCCTGAAGAAAAGAAATTTTAGATTCTGACTTCAGTTTTTGAGCTTCTGTGTTCTTCCTCTTAAGTGTGCAGCCTGATGTTTTTTACCATTTTAATACTTCTATCTTCTTCCACCACTTCTTATAATCAATCTGAATTTCACTTAGAAGTCCCTCCATCTGCGCTATGGAATAGAGTTCTGTGTTTTCCTCAGGAAAGCTGTGTTTATTCTCGCAGTGGGGTGACCCTGGCCGGATACCAGGTACACACTAAAACCTCTCTCACTCTCCCCTCTGCAACTGGACAGAGGAGAGAGAAAAAACCAGCTAAGGATTCATGAGTTGAGATAACAGCTGGGAGAGGTCAGTTAGTGATTACCTTCACAGCAAAACAGACTCGAAGTGGGGATATTACTTAAATTTATTACTAACCGGATAAGAGCCAAAGAGTGAGAAATAAAAAACAGTCCTAAAAACACCTTCCCCCACCTCTCCTTCCATGTTCTCCCTCCTCCCCCCCAGTGGTGCAGAGGGACAGGGAATGGGGGTTACGGTCAGTTGTTGTTTCTGCTGCTGCTCAGGGAAAGGAGTCCTTCCCCTGCTCCTGTGGGGTCCCTCCCACGGGTGACAGTCCTTGATGGACCTCTCCGACGTGAGTCCATCGCTCGGGCAGCAGTTCTTCCCACACTGCTGTCCCGTGGGTCACTCCTCCATGGGGTGCAGTCGTTCATGGATGAGCTGTACCGACGTGGGTCCCCCACAGGGGCCACGAGTCCTTCCCGGGAAAAACCTGCTCCAGCCTGGGCNCCACGGGCTGCAGGTGGGTCTCTGCACCCCGACGGTCCTCCCTGGGCTGAGGGGCACAGCTGCCCCACCATGGTCTGCACCATGGGCTGCAGGGCCTCAGCTTGGACCTGGAGCACCTCCTGCCCCTCCTTCTGCACTGACCTTGGTAAATGCTACCTTGTTGTTTACATGCTCTCCTTCTGCTCTTCCCTGGCTGGAATTCCTTCTGCACAACAACCTTCTGTTCTTAAATATGTTATCACAGAGGCGTTACTGTTACTCCTGGTGGGCTTGGCCTTGGCCAGCAGCAGGAAGCCCGTCCTGGAGCCACCTGGCATTGGCTCCATGGGACAGGGGAAGCTTCTGGCAGCTTATAACAGAAACCACCCCTGTAGCCCGCCCTGCTACCAAAACCCAGCCGCAGAAACCTATTACAATTCTGTACGCAGCAGTCCTGCTGTGTGACACCTTTCGATAGTCAGGAAGCAGTGTTCTTAAAAATAAGTGTAACATAGCTTTCTCTAAATAAAGGGATTAGTAATTGTATTAGTAATGTTTTTAGCCCTGGATTAATGGCATTGGATCTTACCTCTTCCCCATTCTTAAAGCTTTATCAATTCTCATGAAAGTCCTAATGATGAGTTAACACTTTCAGGATTCTGGAGCTCGAAAAAGTGCATATTAATAGAATGCTGCTAAAATTTAAAATTGAAAAATCACACAAACATGAATGCCATTTATTATTCAGCAGTTTTCTTGTTTTTAGGTTTAGTGTATGGTTTTTATAAATGCTAATATGAGGTGTTAGCTACTATTCTAGTAACTAACGAACATAGCAGATTTCAGTTGATTTTGCTGACAAGTAGATTAGGTACTAAACTTGAAGTAAACCCAAGAGAGTTGGTCATACCTATTAATCCTCAGGAGCCATAGAACAAATAATAGCTTAATGTTTTCCATGATTTTGTAATTGCTTGTGGATGTGGCTGTTTAACTGCCATATATACTTATAAGTTTAGTGAGATTTTTTTCCTGTGCTAAATGAACAATTGAAGACTTGAAGCCGTTTTTACATTTTTTTGCAGGGAAAAGAACCGGAATGTGGGAAGTTGAAACCTCTTAAGTATTAATAAATTCCGATTTTCACAAATAAACCATTTTATTGCCATTCAAGCATTCTTGTGGCATAAAGACCTGCACAGGAAATAAAAGTTATTCACAGAATCAAGCATGTTTTGTGTTTTCCTAAGAAAGTACTGTTTGTGGGACAGCAGCATTGCCACTTTGCTTGTCACTGCCTGCCCTCCCTGGTTTGCCAACCCTGTAATGTCTAGTCCCTTTGGCAAATTTCAAATTTGGCAGTGGTCACTAAGTTACTGTAAAATTTGTGAATGTGTATGAAAGGACAGAGTGACATCCTGCTAATGTCTGGAGCCTGTGATTTGAGCTCAGCTCTGGTAGGCATCTGAGGATTCCTGTAGGGCTTCACTAGGGAATGTTGGCTGTATGCGATTAGTCTTCCTGTATACATACATGTGTGTTTGTGTGTGTGTAAAGTTGTCATCTAAATGTGGATACATGAACATGTTTCATGAATACACAAGCACACAGAAAATTTATATTAATTGAATTAGTACGGGACATGTTTTGTTTTTTTTTTTTTTCTCAGAAGGTATGACAATGGAAGCAGGTCTTTCTTCTTAAGTGTATTCTGTCAGCTGGGATGCCATAGTGTTGAGCTTCATACAGGAGTATGAATAAAATCATACTGTTTTCTGGCCCTGTATTGGTCCTGTGCTCTTTTTCATGATTGGTATCTGAATGGTGAAGATCCATTTTTGCTAGTGTGGCAGTTGTCATCTTGGGGATGTTAAGGTGGAAGGGAACCCACAATGTATTGTGTAATGATTGCAAAGCCGCACAAACAATTTTCCAGAGAAGGGGTAAAGGGGGCAGTGCTGAAATGCTTCTTTGCCTTCTCTCTTTTTTTTTTTTTTTTTTGTTTAACTAGAGGTGGTTGTGAGAATACATAAAGTAACTTTGTTTGTGCTCAGAGGAGGAACTACCAATTTTGCAAGATAATCTGTCAAGATTCTAATATTAGATATTTCTAGAGTCTTACTGTCTTTGTTTGGACAGCATACAGGTTATTTGGAGTGTAGCAGAAACAATCTGTCAGCAGCAAGAAGCTGTTTGAAGCACAGTAAAAACTACCTGCAGCACAGAACATAGGTGCTGTTGGACAGGCTTGTGTTTGCAGTAACTGTGACCCATTGCTGTGTAGGCCGCCTCTATGATGACTTGTCACATAGAAATTTAGGGTTTGTAGATGGCTGAGGGCCAGCATGTAAATCCACTTCAGGCTGATGCAAATTAATGATAATCTGAAAATTGTAATTGGTCATTCAAGCCTTTTATAAATCATTCTTTGGAACAAAGAATTCACTGGGGACTACATGTGCAGAGTAATCAGGTTCCTTGCCAGCACGCCCTGCAGAGCAGTTTGTGTAATGTGGGAATTCAGGTGTTTGAGACTTCCTTGAAATAAACAAACTTGGAAGATAGGTTCTACCTATTGGAATAATATTTTATCCAATTATTGATATTAATAATATAAGTAATAATAGCCTCTGTAAAAAAGTAAACCATAATTGTATTTTTTTGTATACTTACATTTTCCTATGCAATTTTGTGGCCAAGTTTCATAAGATTTTTGAAGTTGTCTCTGGAAATAATAGTTTATATTCTCTACCCCCAATATTAAGTGTATTTCAACAATCATTAGACTCTAATCGTTTGTTGGAACTTTCATGGCAACCACAGTGATGCTTGATTTTAGCACAGAAGACTGCATGAAGGAGAGATCCTGTTACTAATTAAACAACCTTGGGTACTTGCATTATGACTGCATATTGGTTCTCCTATTTGTGTAATTTGTAAAATACAGTGGGTTTTTTAAACAAAAAATAGCCCCAGGTTTGGTATGTATAATGTAGGAAAAGCAGATAATTTCTGTGTCAGTTTTACCAGAAGTATATGTTTTTATAGTCAGAGTACTTATTCTTGAGACATTGATTTCAGCTGCTGTAGTGCTGGTATTTTTGTTTGCAATATGTGGCAGGACTTGTTTTTAGTGTTTCTTATGACACTTGCACCTTATTAAAATTATTTTAATTTTTAATTGAGACAGAAGTTTTTAATATGGTTTGTTATGTTCCGTGATGAGAGAATTAGAGCTGAGGCTTGAAGAAAAGACATTTTGTACCATTCCTGAGATTGATATCTTGGAACTCTTACAACAATACATTACTGCCTTGAGTTTACAAGAGAAGGATTTACTTGTAAATCAGTACAGGTGGCTTTGTTTAGTATCTGTTACTCCATAATCTCATTCTTGTTTGGTTAATGCATCAAACACTTTGCCTGGAAGTTAAGGTAAAGCTGTACTTCAGTTTAATGACATATTATCTGTTTCTGGATTGTGCTGATAAGTGTTTAATTGAGTATGTGTAGAGTGCTTCCAGCTACTGTCTAATAAAATACAATTGCACTGAAAACATTTCATTTGCTAGCCGTCACAGCTAGATGGGTCACTAATCCAAGCTTTGTTTCTGCTCCCTGTGTGTTGCAGTTCTGCTACAACTGGCAAGTGATGCTTTACCAAATGATGCGGCCTTGTCTCTTGCCTATCTACTTGCACTGCCACAGGTATGTTGGTAGTGAAAGAATATTCATAGCATTTCAAAGTTCCGTAATAAAATTTTGTTTCCTTTGGGTTTTAAAATCTGAGAATTTGAATATGCAATTTTAGAGGTTTGGCTGGTGCTCAGGAAACTGAGCAAATGCCAATGGATTGTCTAATGAGCAGGGCACTGGTGAAAAGACACACATTTTCTTATTTAAAATAGAAGTTGGAGCCAACTGACTGACAATTATAATGTAACTCAGAAATATGGATAATAACCTTGTGATAAAGAAGCAACAAAACTGTAGTTATAAAATCATTTTGGTTAGGTGTTCGTGCAAGGGGGAAGAAAAACACCGTAATGTAGAATTATCTTTGTGTGTGTAGGTTACTGATTTACCTCTGTGCCAGAAAAACACAGTCAGGACTATTTCTAAATCACAGCAAGTAGCTTTTTAGAAAGTTTGTACGCTTAATGTTGTATGCTTGCTAATTCTTTCATCTAAATTAATGCTCTCTTTCTTCTAGGTGGTAGATGCCAACAAATTCTTCGAAAAGCAATTACATTCTGCGTTATCTCTCCAGTTGGCAAGTTATTACTATAGCCTGCAGATCTATGCTTGTTTGGCACCATGTTTCAAGGACAAATGCCACCCTCTCTACAGGGTTAGTACTCTTTCTTTTTAAAACCACATTCATTAACGTGCAGCATAAAAGTGTTCTAAAAAGCCAGGACATGAGTTAAGCCTGTTAAGGAGCTGATCCGACTTACGCTGTGAGCAGCCTGTTACGTTACGCATAATTATTCTTCCACAGTGCTGTAAACAGACAAGTACTTCCCAATTTGTGGAAGAGTTTTTGAAGCACAATATCAAGTGTCATTTTTAGGTAATAGCACTATCAGTCTTCAAAGTAGCTTATAAACACTGAGCAATAATGAGTATAGTTTATGCTGTCAGTTTGCAATACTGTATACAGTGTGATAAAGTACTTCCTAGTAAATCTGAAGACTCCATTTTAGCAAGAGCAGTGCTATTCAAAAAGTTTCCATGGCCTTCCCTGAGGTGTGTTGCTTTGTATTTCAGTTTACATGCGGTGTTTTGAAAATTCATCCTCGTTCACTAATGATTTTTTTTTATTTCTTTTGACAAGTTTCTCATTTTGAAATGGCACAGCTTTGCTCCTTATCCATTGCCCGTGATTAAAGCAGTTACATGGTAAACTCCAAACTAAATTGAAGAGGTAACATACAAAATTTCAGTAAGGCACGAATTGTCATTCTTCCTAAGATACCTGTGTAGAAACTCGTCTTTGCCACTCCAAGAGAGCCTTTCTGAAGTTACACCAGTTCTTTCCTCCTGTGCAGAAACTCTCTGAACTGGTTGGTTTTCAGCCTAGCTTTGAATTACATCTAAGAGAACACTTCTGGTCACGAGTTTTCTGAAAAGACCGGTAATCACCACTGTCGTATGAGAGATTTTTTTTTTTCCATGTTCAGAATGTCTCCTGATTTACAGCAGAAAGCCTGTTTTGATATTTGCCCAATTCTGCAGGTGGAAAGCCGTTCATTTTCCTGCTGAGATTTGCATTTTACTGTCTTTTATTTAGGAGCTAAAGGAAAATGTAGCCCACGACTGGAAATTGTGGGGCTTGCAAAATGTGTTGGCTGTGAGGAATTCACGTTTGTTAAAAACCTTTCTCTGAGCATATAGGTCTGTCTGCTTTGATGAAAAAAAGATTTTGGGGTTTTTTTTGTTAGTTTAGCTTTTTTAAACAGTCCTATTTTATAGGAAGAGCTGTGAAGGCTTTGGAAAGTGTAAGTCATAAGAATGAGGACAGAAATGTTAGACTGAACTATTCATGCTTTAATTTTTTTTTGCCATTTAATAAGCAAAGTCCTATCATTGGCACCATGTAGTTTATGTCTTACTGATATGATCTTTGACTTAATCTTTTGTTCCATCTTGGTAAAATACTGATAGTGATAAATAGTGGATTCCAAGTTGCTTGCTAAAAACAATATGTTCTCTGTTTAAGCTGCTCTTAAACAGTAGTTTTTGAAAACAACTGTATGAGAAGATTCTGAGGGAACAGCACAAGAAGAAAAAGAGAAAAAAACCCCACAAAACCAGCTTCGGATTTCCAGTAAGAAGAAAATGACATAGGCAAATTACCTTCATTGTTACTAATTCCAAGGGTATCAAGTAAGGAATGTCATTGAAGTAGAAAACAAGAAGTAGAAACAGATGCTTTTGACCCATATAAACACACTGTTTTTATCAATTTACAAAAAACCCAACCAAAAAAAGCCCTGAACAAAAAACCCCCACCCAAACTCCAGACTTAAATGCTTGGTTTATACTGCAAAATGGCCATTTGTTTAAATTTACACTGAAGAGGCTGGTTTTTATTGTATTTTAATTGTGACATGAAATACTGACAGCTAATATCTGCACATCAAACCAGAATAATAAATTGCAAGAAATTCTCATTATCTTTTTTTGTACTGTTGATGTCCAAAAGGAAATCAGCTTGATAATTTCAGTTTCTGAAGAAGTTATTACTTTGCTTTAAGGACAGACAAAGGGATTTGGGTGTAAAGTATTGCTTTAATTTTGCGCCCAAGATAATTTTGAATTTTAGTTTTTATAACAATATAAACATAACAGCCATAGCTTAGGGCATCCGAGCTATATTACTTTGTTATCCCGAGGAATATTTTAAAGGAGCTCTCCAGCCAAATAAAGCCACAGATAAAAGTCTGTAAGAATATTGCCAGAGAGAAGAAGAGAACAAAATTTCCAGAAATGGACTGTCTGTGGAATGTATTTGTGTGAGAAAACTCATTGCCCCTTGAGAAGCTGTATTTATTTTTGGTTTAAGTCCATACTGGGCTGGGCAGGCATGGGATTAACTTTCTTCATTGCAGCTGTACTTTGCATTTGTGGCTAGAAGTGTTGATAACACTCTTGTGTTTCGGCTGTTGCTGAACCTTGCTTACACAGCATCAAGGCTGTTGCCCCACTGCCACTCTGCTCACTAATTCTCAGTCTTGATGAAAGGCTGTACAGCTGCCGAAGAAATTTGCTGGATAATTCATGTTATTAACAGCTTCTCTCCTCATTTGTCTTATCCTGGTGATCTGAATGGACCAGAATAAGTTGTTTACTCTAGAAAGGAGTGAAAAAGTTTAATTATCCTGAGGTTAATTAATATGTTCCTGTCCTCGTGCTAATAATCTGTTGCTGAGGTCTTTCTATAGTTTTGGAGAGGATTATTTTACTGACCTCATCTGAGGGGCAAGCTTTTCTTGGAGCATCAAACAACAGTTCTAACAAATCCTGCTAAGTTGTAGAGGGGGATGGGAATTTTGCAATTAGTAGCAGATGTGGAAAGTTGCTGTTAGCAGAAAATTCTTGCTTTTTTATTTTATTCCCTTACATGTTCCTTTTCATTCAAGAAAGTGAATTTGATTCCTGTCCTTTTGTGCATTGCAGCTGGCAATATGTTGAAATGGTAAGCTCAGAGAGTCTCCTTAGTGATGTTTTTGTTGCACCCTGGAGTTGATGAAGAAGCTGGGAGTTCAGTTCCACAGAGTTAGGTAGCCTGATATAACTGGCTTTTTAGCCACTATGTGACAGGGTACATTTATACAGTGAACTTGAGCTCTGTGCACTTTACCTGCTTCCCTTTTCTGTTGCTTGCTGCTTTGGAAAGCCTCTATCAACCTCTCTAAGAAGCAGAATTAGGTCAAAAGAAGAGTGCTTTGAACTTGGGACTGAATCTGTTGGTCTTACAGGACTTCATTCTGCAGGCTCGACCTGGCTCCCAGGGTGGTTCTGTTGGCTGATCCAAGGTTACAAATACAGTTATATTATTCCAGAGAAGCAAAACTCCCAGCTGTAGTCCATATGCTACAGCTTTAGGTGATACTCTGAATATAGGATGTTGAAAATAAAGACTTAATTTGAAATGGAAATTAGTAGTGTATAGAAGGCTGTATGCCGGAAGAGGGAGAGAGGGAGATATGATGGGCTAACAGATGTATTAACCATGATGTCTAATGGCTTTAACCCGATTACATGAGACTGTAGCACAGCTAGAAGTTAAGTCCATACACATGAAGTAATCTCTCATTGAAAATTGAATGCTCATTAAATGGTTGCATGTTGGTTTAGGTTTAATGATATTATCCTATCACACTCCTAAATTATGAACTTAGCCTACTAGAAATAATATTTAAATTTTTAATCTCAAATTTGATTTGTGTACATGATGTTATACTGGAGTTTATTAACACCAACGTGCAAAACTGACAAACTGTGTCAGGCAGACTTGCTTCATTCTGTCTGGACATTCAACTTTTCATCCATGAATGCAGTGGGTAGCACTAAGTCTGTTGTAGATGGTAAAATGGTAGTACACTTTATTGTTGGCCTATGATGGACTTAAAACTTGACCTTCACTTTTACTACCATTTTAAGTCCTGATTCAAGCCCTTGTCTCCTCTTTGGCCCCTCTTTCTGTTTGGTTAGTGATGCTGAAAACCAACAAGTTACCTTTGGCAGTGTAATTTCTTCCTGTTGCTTCACTGTTTGAATTTTCTATTGTATGTTCTGCATCAAGTTCAAGTTTCTTTGCTGGTCTTTAGGTTGCTCCACTTCCTTTTCATGATGCTTCTTATTGTGTTATATACCACGCTGCTTGCTTATCCATGTTCAGGTACAATTACTCGTTAATACTTGGAGGGTGAATCTGTTTCATTTGGCATGTGCTTCTGTTTCCAAGTCCAGTGCATACCTGATAGTTCCAAAAGCAAAACTGAGAGAGATTAGTGTATAACTAACTCCTTGAATCTATGCTGCACTGTTCTCTCAGCCATTGATCTTCCTTCATGTGTGTAGAGTCTGTGACAGAGAGGAGAACGAGAGAAAAGGAGGGCAGTGGCAGAAGGCACCATGAATGAGACATTAACTGCAGACAAAGACCTGATTTTTGGAGAAGTTTTCTTTAACTTAAAAAAAAAAAAAGAAGGTAGGCCAAACACTGTAGTCTTGATATATAGAATGACATCATGACATTTGCATAATTCAAAGAGCCTAGTATCATCAGAAAACATAAATATTTATTGATGATTTAGTAGTCATCAGTAAGGGATTCTGAATAAAAATCTGCCCCTCCAGGACTTAATACTGGCTCTCCTCTATCTGGAACACAATCTCTAAGATTTTACTTCTCTTTTCACTGGATTTCAGTTAATGAAAGGACTGTTCTTGCAATCCATTGGCAACCTAAGTTTTCTAACTGGACTTTGGTAGGGAAACTTGTGAAAGTATTTTAAAAGATCTGTGTATATTTTGTCACAGGGTTCCCTTTGTCCATGTGCTCTTTGATACCCTCATAGCCCTCCAGCAAGTGAACAAAGTGGATTTTCCTTTACAAAGGCCATGCTGACTCTTTCCCACAAATCTCTTAATGCTCAGTGGTCTTACAATTTGTTATATAGTCTACCATCTTGCCAGGGATGGACATTTGAACTCTGGTCTGTCATCCCTATGAGGATTCCTTTTACATCCCGTCTTTTCAGATAGGATTGCATTCTGGCACATTAGTTTTTTATAATGTTTGTTGATGCACCTTTGCCTGCCATTTAACAGAATTTCACATTTGTTTTCCTTGATAACTGCAGGATGAATGCCATCTGGTTGTGGTGGTGTGCAAGTGCATAGCTGACACGTTCCAGATTCTTCTAACTCATCTGTCTCTTCTGAGGTCTCTACCCCCACAGAATTTCAGTGGAGAGGGCTGACACAAAGATCTCATTGTTTAAGTGAGATTTACACTGTTACGGACTGACCCATGAGTGCTCCTTCCACATCTTTTCACCAAGTGATCCTACCACTTCTCTAGTTGGCTTTCTGATTTTGAGTGACTTTCCAGAACTTTTTGCTATCAGCTTTACCATTCTTTATAAGTCACTTTCCAGACACTTTTTAGCACTTTGAGTTTCTTCAGTAGCATGTCACATTTTGTGAGTTTTCCTCACTGGTTTGCTTATTGCTCAGTGATGTCTCAACACATAATCACACATCTTTTAAATTAGTGAACGACTAAGCTATTAAAAAATGGAAAACTGACTAAACACTGCAATGTCCAAAGGCTTAAAGCTCAAATAAGCTCTTCTGAAGTAGCAGTTGTTGTGGTTGGTTTTGAACATCTTCTGGTATGATCCCTAAAGTACTAATCCAACGATTAAGAACATTACAGCCAGATTGCCTCAACTAGATTCCTTAGGTTGAGGTGTGTTTCCTGTAGGTAAGATATTGTTTCACAGATCCTCATCTTTCTTTGTTAAGCACAAAACATGACAAAATACTGCCATTCTTAGTTGGGACCAAATAATATTTAGGTTACTCAGAAAAGATCTGTTGTTAAATAGTTGTTTGCTACCACCTCCCAGCCCATTTCATTTCTTCAAAATAAAGTGTGCTTATGAAAAAAGATCTTAGTGTTACTTATTTGTTTCTCAAGGGTTATATGAGCTGTTCTGTTAAATCCTACTTCTGAAAACAGAGTGTGTGTTGTTTTTCAGTCAGCTGTTTAGAAATACTCTTTTAGAAAAGAGGATCTTCAAACCAGCCTTGCATTTCAGCAGAGGGTTGAGGTCTTGCTTGCCTGTGTTCCTCTGGAGACACATTTGTGGCTTTTCACAGAAGGAGATAGTTGGGATAAGTACTAATCCTTTTGTTCTTCTGTGGGAAACAGTTCAAAGGTGACAAATAGCTTTTTGAAGCAGTCTTAGCCTAGTCAAGTGGTTTTATTTTCTCCTTTACATTTGTTTTCCAAGCTTCTATAGCTGCTTTCTCTAGTCAATGAGCATCATGAACTTTGCAACCAGTCTGATTGAAATTTGCTAATCATCTTAGAACAAAAAAACCCATTTTAACAAAATTTTATTAATCTTAGTTGGCAATATAGGTAGCTTTTCAAACAGTGCTGAATTTCCATTGAGTGAGAGAGTAGTCTTCTCCATCTCTGTTTTTTAGGGGTTTGGCTGGTTTAGTGGTGGAGTTTTTTAGTTTGTTGGCTTGTTTTTGTTTGTGTGTTTCTTGGTCTTGGAGAATTGAGCCTAAATGCTGGACTGGCCTCTAGAGCTGACAAAGCTATTCATGAATATGTACATCACAATAAGAGAGGGTGGTCACGGAGAAGTCTATGCTTCTAATCAGAAGTGCTAACAGTCTCCTGGATTGAGATGAAAAAATATCTGACTTCTCATATTTTAATAGCTGTCAGAAAAGAGGAAATATTTTGTAGCCTATGGAGTATATAGTTTTCAAGCTTTAAATTAGTAAGACACAGAAAATATTTGCGCATATCCAGTCAAGTAACTGTACAAATTCAAACTGTATCATATTACAGTGAAGTTTTACAAGTAGGACTGTATGCTTATCCCAGAGTCTGTATATGACTGCAGCTACTGCCATATAGGTCAAGATTAAAGACATTCTAAAATAATAGTCAATAGTATAATTTATTCAAAAAGAAAACACTTTTTTTGTTAAGAGAAAAGAGAAATAGACAAAAAGTTAGTATAATTATCTAAAGTGTAACATTATTTACTGAGAATAATGCTAACTGCAAATGGAAATGAATCATGTAACATGAATTTAGTAGGCATTTCACTCAAAACCATATAGTAATTGCCTATTTTGAGAGGTGTTCTTTCGGTTCACACTTCAACCTTTTATATATCGTGTGTTATTTCCACTAAAACAGCTGTCAGGTGAAATGATGAGATGAGATTTTTCTACGTAAACCTGACTTATCAATGTCTTACTCAATAAGAGAACACGAGATAGAAAATAAATTATGAAAGCATCTTCTCTAGGGACAAATTATTCCTCACTCTTGTTGCAATAGCTGTTGGAAATCAAAGCAAAAAAGGTTTTCTCTGAGGAGAAATTCAACATGAGCTGACAGTGTGAGCTCACAGCCCATAAAGCCAACTGTATCCTGGGCTGCATCCAAAGCAGTGTGATCAGCAGCAGGTCGAGGGAGGGGATTCTACCCCTCTGCTCTGGTGAGACCCCACCTGTAGTGCTGCAACCAGCTTTGGGGTCCATAACCTACATAGACCTGTTGGAGTGAGTCCAGAGTAGACCACAAAGATGATCACTTCTCCTGCAAGAAAAGGCTGAGAGAATTGAGTTTGTTTAGCTTGGAGAAGAGAAGGCTCTGGGGAGACCTAATAGCACCTTCCAGTACGTAAAGGGGCTACAAGAGAGCTGGAGAGAGACTTTTTGCAAGGGCATGTAGTGACAGGACAAGGGAGAATGGCTTTAAACAGAAACAGTGTAGGTTTGGATTAAATATTAGGAAGAAATTCTTCACTGTGAGGTGCTGAGACACTGGCACAGGTTGCCCAAAAAAGCTGTGGCTGCTCCATCCCTGGAAGTGTTCCAGGCCAGGCTGGGAGGGACTTTGAGCAGCCTGGTCATGTGGAAGGTGTCCCTGTCCATGGCAGGGATGTTGGAAAGAGATGATCTTTAAGGTCCCTTCCACCCCAGGCCATTCAATGATTTTATGAAAACAGAGCACTAGAACAATTCGTTCAACTCCTCAAACACAAGTCATTTAACATAACTGTAGAAACAACTGCCTGGATAACTTTTCCAATTACTTTTATGTTATGTTACTGAACAGCAGCCTTTTGCCTTATTTTCTGATTCCTGCAGCAGTGCAGTGATCCAGGAGTGTTTGTTTTATACAAATCACTCATCTGGAATGAAATCTTAATACAGTCAGTTTCAGTTTTTGGAAAAAAAGAGAAATATGGATTAACTTTGTGGTGAAGATGGGAAGAGAGGCTAAGGAATTGAAGTCCACAGCTGCATTCCTGGGTCTGTGTATTTCAGATATACATTTTTTAGTACAGTAGGAAATTGCTTGTTTGCATCACTGATGTGGCAAGAAGCATTTTTTAGGAGTATGGACAGGCTTTAAAATCATTATAATTAAATATACCTGAGATGTTAGAGTATGTTACAAAAACTTCTGATAGATGATTAAAAATCTGAAACAGAATATTGTTTTAATATCTGAATGTGTATGACCTATAGGTTCAATAATAGAGAATTTATTGCTCAGCTCCTCTCTACTTCGTTTTTTTAATAAGTTTGTACATTTTATTCTGATATATCTTGTAGCTTATAAAAGGCATTCCAGTAGGTATTCTTATATGTTGACCTGATGTGGTTTCACTGGTGGGTGCTGAGCTGCTGCTTCCTGTATCCACTTAAAGAATGGTTGTAAAAGCTGACCCTGAACAAACCTGTGTTGTCACTCAACAATATATGTAGCTGCAGCAGTGGAAGGACAAAGAGTGTTGAAGTATCCCTGCACTTGAGTGATGTGACAGTACAGGTTTTATTTCTGAGGTGTCCTGGTCTTCTATCTTGGCCGTACACTTGCTCTTTTGCTTTGAGCAGATCAAACATGAGATCTGAAAGGTTGACCACCTCATATTCATGTGGCACAGTATCCAAGTTAATGTACTCTTGACTCAGCATGGGAACAGTCTCAGTTAAAAACAAGTGTCATTAATTTAATTAATGAAAAACTGTCCTGTAGAGAGATGGTGTTTACTTCTTGAGTGAACAGGCACATTCAGGATTTTACTTCTTGAGTGAACTGTTTCTTTCCTGTAAATTTTTTTCTTCCAGTATGTGAGGAAAGGTATTGCCTATATGTGCTTCACTTCATTTTTCTTTTCTTGCCTTCCACTCCATCAGATTTGTAGTACATTGAATCTCTTGCTACAGGGATTGTGGCAGGTGCTGCAAGGATAAGGAGAGCTCTCCTCTTCTTCCTGAAATAGAAATGCTTTCTGGAGGTGTGGTTTGATTCCCTGAGCAGCACTGGTGATGGGCAACAGCTAGAGGCAGGGCAATGAGCATAATACAAGTGTGTCTGCAGCGGGAACATTACACCCTGCTCCCTGTTCTCCCTTGCTCACGTGCTGTCATCTCCTAGTTTTGCTAACCATGAGGGTTTTGCTTGGTATACGTGTCTCCCTCTGTGGCACAATCTCTTTCTAGGATCACTTAAAATGGTGTAAAACAAATGTGGTGTTACAAATGTAGTATGGACACAAGGGAACATGTCCTCTGCCCTCCCCTTAGTATTTCTGTGGCTCACCACAGTTGTGGCTTTTGACCATTGCCAAAAAATTGCAGTTCAAAGGTGATGGAAATGTTTTGTAACTTCAATCCAGAAAGGTCCACACTGTCAGTAATGTATTTGGGAGGATTATGAGCGGATGAGCTTCTGATTGTCTAAGCAGTTTTTCTGATCATTTGCAGTCTCTAGATCATTTATATTAAAAACAAAATCAAAAGAATAATATTTCTTTTTAGAACAATTGGAAAGGTTCTCAGAGGAGTAAACAAGCTAAATAGCCTTACAGTGCTCTAGTATCTCAGTGATGTCTTTTTAATACTTATCTCTCTTACTATAGTTGTAAAATTATTACCACTTCCTGAGCAGGAGAGTAACAGGAGAAAAGCTCATACTTTTTTTTTTTTTAATTATTTGTTTGTTCCTGGTATGTATTAATTAAAGGCTGAATTAAGTCTTTTAGATAGATTTGAAAGAAAAAAAAATCAGCAACTTGCCAGGAAAAAAAAACCAAATTGAAGATTAATTTAGGCATCAGGGTGATGAAATTCCAAGATCAAAACCTCCTGTCTCTTTTTAAAACTGGTATTTTTTTAATAATGTCACAGTGACAGATTCTGATAGGCTTTACAGGTGTCACTCCCAGAGGGTGGTCAAAAAGAAGTAACTGCTTTAAAACATTTACTCAGGTCGACCTTGTTCCTCAGCTGAAGCTTACTGGAACTGGCTGGTGGTGCAGTAGGGATAGTAATTTGTACTGATTTGTGCTGAGTAAATCATGTCTAATAGCATGAAATTAAATTAACTTTTCTATTCTGTCCAATCTTTATTTTTTATTTAATTCTCAAGCCAGGCCTCTGTCAGCACTAGTACAGTGTTAGCCCAATATGTGAGTAAAATGCATTGGCAGGTAGTTCATGCGGGATTTCCCCTGGCAGTGCTAGGGAGGCTTTTGAGTTAAGGGTCAGCTCTTGTGGCTTCTCTGGAAACTTACCCTGTTTCCTTCTGTATGTTTGTATGTAAAATACCCTTTCTGAATGATTACAGGGGGAGAGAAGTGAGTTCAAATGTCTTTCTAGAAGCATTTTTTATTTATCTGACAAAGCTGGGAGTTCTATACGTAGGCACAATTTCTTACTGTCTGAAATACTCTGAAAAACCAACAGTTTGCTGTTTGGGGTTTATTGGTATGTTTTTTGACAGGTAACATTAGAAAGGGAACAAGCTGAATATGGCTTCTTATTGGTCTTACCTGACAAAATTAATTTGTATTTGCACAATTTGCTTTGGAGTTTTTTGTGGTTTTTTCCCAAGCACTGGCTCTGATTTGAAGAAAGTCTGAGGATTTGTAAACTCTGTGAATGCTGCAGTAAGAGTCAGACTTACTGATTTTGCTGATTTTCTTCATCACCAGCTGCTATGGGTAGCTAATTGTTATGGTCTTTTCAATTAAAAACTGCTAAGACTTTTTTGAAAACTGTCAATACAGCTATAATGGTCCTTTTGTGTTAAGTTTTTGTTAGAACAAGCATCATGTCTAATTGAACTAGGTATCTAATGCATGTAGAAACAGTTGTGCTTATTTTTTAAAAACTTGTATTATTAAAAATGTGATTATGTTAAGGAATGAATACTTAAAATTATAAAATACAAGTTTTGTGCAGCTCAATTCCAAACACTTTAGTCTTCTGTTTTTCCTTTTTTTCACTGAACTTGTGTTGAGTGCCTAATAAATACTGAACAAGCAGCACTGTTATTTAACAAAATATTTTAGATGTATAGAGGGAAGTCACATCTGAGAATGAAAATGTGTGCCATTCCAGTAAATGAGTTTCTTAAGGAACTACCACTTGCGAAAGTTTGGTTTTTTATAGATTAAAAAACCCTAGTAAGTCTCAAATTAGATACCAGATTGCAAGACTATTCTTGCATGAAGCAGACTGTGAGATTTCTCTAAGCTAGTTTTGGATTCACATGCTGTGATAGTTTGGAGCATAGGTTTTGGAAAAGACAAAAGAGGACAACAGGTGATTAAAAGAGTTTTTGGTGGTGAATAGTTCAAGACAATCCTTGGCAACTGCTTGCAATAAAAAACTTGTATTTTCTTGATCTAAATGTATAACTTTATCCTCTGGACTGAAGAGTTTGCACTTTTTTTTGGCTTACATATGTATGGATACACATACATGGGTGTTCATACAGCACATGATTCTGTTATTCTAAATCTGTTGTTAATAAGACATTATTTCCAAATACAGTGTTCCTTTGAGCAAAGAGGCAGCATCAAAGAGTGCACACAGATGCTTTTGGGTAAATAGAACAAATGGGGACTCAGTGGAGAGAGAGGAAACCTAGCAAAAGAGAGTGCCAGGGGAGGTTTAGATTAGACATTAGAAAGAAATTCTTTACAGAGAGAGTGATCAGACCTTGGAATGGGCTGCCCAGGGAGGTGGTGGAGTCACCATGCCTGGAGGTGTTTAAGAAGAGACTGGATGTGGCATCAGTGCCATGGTCTAGTTGACAGATGTTGGGTCGTGGGTTGGACTTGATGATCTCAGAGGTCTTTTTCAACCTGGTTGATTCTGTGATTCTCTGAAATTCACTCGCACAGATTGTCAGAGGGACGTGTCTTTCTCAGTGGACTAGAAGTTTTATGCGATTATGTTAAACATGTTTCTTTGTCTTGTCTCTTTCCCTGTCTCCATGCTCTGTTTTCTAGTGTATCACATAGAATGAGATACCAGGGTACATAATAAGCAGTAGATGGGTTTCCAGCTGATATAATTGTGTTCTAGAGACACTGCTCTGCTTGTGTGTCTCTTTTTGGATATTTTATTATTCTGTTACCAATCTTCTAAGCAGCCTTGAAAGAGCTACTGATGTTGTTTATAAAACGAATGAGTTTGCAGTATTTGGAGGGCTTCAGAAGAGTATCATGTGGCGAGGAGAAAGGATGCCCTGTAACATTTAATGTGACTTGATGAGCAGCCTGTCAACTAAGACTTGAAAAGAAAAAAAAAATCAATTTAGAGTGACCAGAAAGTCATGGAAAAATTCAAGCCTGCCTCAAGGTTTAAACTTTTGTTGCCATGTTTTACCCTGCTGTGCACTCTCATTAATGTTCACAAGTTTAACTTCTAATTCAGCAGGATCATTTTGTAATAAAAACCTCAAAATTTATTGGTACAGTCCACATTTTTGAGATCACAGCAGTTGAATCAGTTGTTTCTTTTAGAAAATATTTCAACTGTATTGGCATCCCCAGGTATTTTTTGGTGGCTCTTTTGTAGCACTTCTTCCTCAGTGAGTGCCACACACGTCACAGTACTTCCTTTTTGCATTGGTGGCTTCATTTTTCATGGAGTAGTGAGTATTGAGGTGTTGAGTGAGACGAGTGCTTTCATATTACACATGGCTCTGTTCAGGTGGAGGTTCCTAGACATAGCCACTGTACAGAACTTGAGATAATTTGGAATGTATATGCATTCCTTTTTGATTTCAAACATGAAGACTGTATTGCTTTGTGTTCTAAATTGTTGCTTTGCTGCCTGGGTTTTTGACTACAGAAGTTAATGGTTTATAAAATATGCACTTGATGTGTAATTTCTAACACAGAAAAGTAAGTTTTATGTGTTGATTGGTTGTTTTGTTTGTTTTTTTTTTTTAATTTTTGTATCATATGGAAGATTCTAAAGCATTCCAAAAGGATAAATTTTAATATCATAGCAAATAGCCCTTACAGAAAGTTAGAAATTCTGTTTTACTTAAAACTTCCCAGAAACAGAAACAAATCTATTAGTTCTGAACACAGGGATCATTTATATATTGATAATTTTTTTTCAGAATTTGTGGAGATTTTTTTAGTTTGTTGTCAATTACTTTCACAGGCTGATCCAAAGGAGTTGATTCAGATGGTCACAAAGCACGTTACTCAGTATGGCTGTGCAGACTGGCCTGAAGAAATCTCCACTTTGATAAATCAGCTGCATTACTACAATGAACGACTACTGGATTTCACTCAAGCTCAGACTCTGCAAGGACTTGGCAAAGGAGTGGATGTGCAGAGATTTACAGCAGATGCACAGTACAAGAGAGAAACAATACTAGGATTGGCAGAGTAAGTAATGTCTATTATGTTTATTTATTTTAGAACAAATTACGTTAAGCTTTACATCAGGAGAGTAAAACAAAAGTAATGCCGACCTTTAGAAGGGATAATTTACCAGCTGCTTTAGAGATTTACACTGTAATGCTGCTACAATTGGAGATTCTTCTATTTGACTACTCTATTTTAATGAAATGTGTCTCAAATAAATGGATCTGTAACTTTTAATTGAATCTCTAACTCTTTGTTTGTTAGCTGCTAATATTAAAGTTAATTAGGGATGAATGAAATCAGAGCACAGGTGGAGGTTTGATCTCTTTCTTTCATCTCCTGTAAACTCACCGTTGCAATCTATTAGGATATGCCCAGGCATCACATAGTTTTTTAAAAAAAAGTTGTTAAACTGTATTTTATTCTTAATAATTTAGTTAAAGCTGCTGTATATCACTTGAACTCTTTATGTTTTGAGGACAGTCACAGCTGAATAGTTGCCAGACTGTCAAAGGAAGAGTTTTCTGCAATGAGAAGCTTTAAATATAATTTTTAACTAGATTTTCAGCCGATCTCTGCATAAAGCTTATGAAGAGTATATTTAGATGTTTGCAGTTTTCCACTTATGTAGCTAGTAGTGGAAATTTGTTACTAAAAGTCACTGATATATTGAATAAGAATAGTTGTATAACCTTAGGTTTTGAACGCCAAGCTTCTGCTTTGCATCTATAAAATCTCTACCTGCACAGATTTTGTCACTGCATTAATAAGAATAGCTTGTGATTATTTTTAATGTTTCTGTTGGAATTACCTGCTTTGTATATATCGTTCACTAAGCATGTATTGTGGTATGTCACGAGGTAGATGTTACATCCTGATACTATCTCCTATTGTTTAGTAACTTCAATGCAATAGCCTTTTGTTATCACAGATACTTACTTTGAGTGCAGGAGGCTTACTTACATTCTCATCCATGAGTTCTTTAGGTAATGTCTTCTGCAGAAATAAAGTAAATTAGTAAATTTAAATTAGTAAAATAAAGTGAAGAGAAAGTTCCTTAAAGTAGAGATAAAAACACAATATGAAAGAGTTTGAAGAAATGAGGCTTCCTAGCCATGTGAATGAGAGTGGCAGTTCCATGTTAGGCAGTTGCAAAGGTCCAGTTAATTACTTGTTCAGCTTGCAGCTTCCTTGCTTTAATCTTCTCAGTTGACTCTTAATCTGCATTTTCTAATGAAAAAGATGTGCAAATTCAATGTAATTGTGTAGCATATTTTTTCTTATTTTTTAATTAAGTGCCTCATGTTTTTAATCTTTTATGAAGTGCTGTTTGAAGGAATAACACCTGGAAGAGATGGTATCTTATTTACTAAGCAGTTTTGTACTAGAATAAGCAATTTGCTTAAACTACTTAACCAATAGTTGTCTGTTTCATCTTCCATATTTGGTGTATTGTATTTGGAGCTTATTGTGCATTATTTATCCAATATTTAAAGGTCTGGGTGCCTCAGAAACTTAATTAACATTAATTCTTCAAGCGGTTAACAATTTATCTGGGCAAAATAGAGCTAGAAGGTATTTGTAAAGGAGTTAGGGAAACTGGAGCAAGACTTTTTGGTTTGGTTTGTTTTCATTCTAGTGCTCTGTGGTCTTCAGCCCTTCACTGCTTTTTATAAAATGTTGAAATCAGAAGTTGATTTTAATATGTTAATACCAATTTCTTCCTTGCCTTATGTCACCAATCTGAAACAATTATTCTGGAATTTTAGAAAAATGGTACGGTTATCAGGCAATCTAAATTTCATAACTTAGCATGTGCTTTTTGCGTTCTCAGAATGATTTTGGGGCATATGAATGAGGTCCCTTTCCAGAAGACTAAACTAGAACGTCCTGTGTACAACCATTGTGTGTACTTTTGCTATCCTGCTCTGCCTGACTGCCAGTGTAGACACAGCCTGTTCTCCTGATGCATTGCTGCTTCAGAACTAAACAAACAGCTGTAGTCTTCAGTCTCATTTTCATGCTTCAAACGAGAGGAAACTAAAGCCTCCTGGCTTAAATCTTCATTTCACTTTTCCAAGTTGTTTCTTGTTTGTTTTTTTTTTTTTAATATTTTGGGAGGATGGGCAGCTGAAAAAGGGGATCTCATTTCCCTTTATTATGATTTAATCCAGTCTCATGCTTTGTAGCTGATTGATGTGAACACAAAAATTTGAAGACTGCTTGCACTTGTATGATACAACAGAGGTCTTAGAGAAGCTGGGGAAAAAAATTGCTCTGAGCTGCCAAATGTTTATTTCTGTGAGCTTGAAGATAGTCAGCAAAATCCCAGCTGAACACAACTGCACAGGCATACTCTTTGATACTTTTGAAATTTATGCTATCACACAGGCAGAGTGGCTAAGGACCATCCACAAGAACTGCTTCTGGTTGGTTTTGCACCAGTAAACAACACCAACAGAATACATCCGGAGTGTGCCTGTGCTGGAGCCGTCTATGGGGATTTATTTGGCAGTCCTCACAGAGACAGGTAGTCAGGGCTGGGCATGAAGAGGGTTATGTAAAAGAAGGTTAAAAGATCCTTTACAAGGCAGTATAAAGGACTGTATCATTTCTTTCAGCTTTTCATTGTTCAACAACTACTTCTTTTTGTCATTATCTTGACAATGCATAAATAGCTTGTTACTGTTCTTCATTTATGTGATGTAATTTCCTTAAACCTCCGTGGCTTTATGCTGCTTTCCCTGAATATCCTGTTATCTTCCCCTTATCCAGTGGTATACCTGCTGTGCAGTTCTTGTAGAAATCTTCATCTTCACTATAACTTGTTGACAGTACATCAGATGATTTCTGGAAAATGCAAAGGAATGTGAGTTTGTATGTGTTGTGGTTTGGCAACAGCTGTTCTGTATCCCTGCTTAAAAAAGTTCTGCTTTTATAAGATGAATGACCACCTGCAAAAACTGTGGCTATTTAATCCAGAATTTACAATGTAGGGTTGTCATGGGACATGTTAGTGTCGAAAAACAGAGCATCTACCTCTAAAAGATCAGATAACTGTTATTAAGTATTTTAAAAAAATTTAGGTCATCATCCTCTTACACATACACCCTTACCTGCTGAGTTAAAAACTCCTCTGTTTTCATGGAAGTATTGAGTCTGAGTTTCCAGAGGTAGGGTGTGGGAAGCATCGCTGGGATGGAAAATCTGTAGCCATTGGAACAGAAGAGGCAGGATAACGTGTGGGCATTTTCTCTTTTTTTCTTTCTTTTTCTTAAATGTGTTGTAATAAATACTTTTATTTATATTAAGATATAATTCTCTTCTTTAATTTTGATGCTTGTGTTCTTCCTCCTCTACTTTGTATACAGGTTATTCAGTGTACAGTGCCTAATGTTTTTCACGGATTGTCATAACCTAGAGTCATTAGAAGAGGGTTGTAGATGTTTAGCTCTTTTTGAATTTTGTTTTTGTGTGGTTTTGTTTTGTTGTTCGGTTTGTTTTTTTGAACCATTAGAGCAATAGTTATAATCCAAAGGCTTTTTTCAGCATTATGTTATTTCTTGGCATTTTGCTTTTCTACTTAGCATTGTATATCTTTTTTTTTAATTCTGCAACATCTGTAGCAACTATCACAGTGGAATGTAATGTTATGTTGGATTGAGCATCTGAATACCAGAATTAAGTTGTATGAATGTGTCACCTGTTTACCTGGAGTGGTGAGGAAGTCCTAGACTCCAGCTGTCAGTGGTTTTAATATAGATCAAGATATGGCATAGATCTATGTTTGTAAATGACAAAAAAAAAAAGAAAGAACTGGGAGGACATGTTCTCTAATCTGTAGGGTTTTTTCTGCTCTCCTTTTATTGTCATACATGGATTGGGCTGGTGGCATAAAAAATTTACTAAAAGGTGTTGTTTTCTTCAATCCTAAAGGACTTAGGGAGCAAACTTTGTGGAACCACAATTTAAAATATCTGAAGAAGATGTTAAACATAATAAGATAAGGTCAAGTTTATCGAGTTAATATGAGTCATACATTATTATAATTTTTTAAACTAATTTACTGACAGTTGCAATTGTATTTTGTAATAGTTCATGTTGTATAAGGCTTTTTTCCTTAGGTGTATGTGACTTTAATTAAAGCATCTAAAACAATATGGTCAGTGGTATTCACATTAAATACATTTTAAAGAAGTTATTCATGAGAGGTCTATTAGGAAAAAATTACAAACAGATAGTGTTTTTCTTGGAATTATCCTGAAGAAAAAAAACCCCAAACAACCAAACCAAAATCAAAACCCAACACCCCAGCGTCAGCCTTAATAGTATTGCTCCTATGCGAGCGTAAAAACAAGAACCATTTATGTGTACTGGAACTGTCCTAACTTTGGTGGATTAGTAAAAACTAACATGAAGTTAACTTCAGGCTTTCATAATTTAACATATTCTCCCTCACTTGTTTTGTTAAGGGGATTGTACAATAACAGAAAAGCTGTTTTTACTAATTTTAGGACATTTACAAAGTGACCTGGACGTCTTCACGGCTTCTTTTAGTCTAAATTTACTAAGAGTGTTTCTGTCCGCGAACTTTGAGGAAGAGCTTTGAGGACCTATTTATCAGTTGTGCTAAAACACTGTGGGTGTTGCAACTAAATGAAATAAGTGCTAACTGTGGTGTGTTACATCCTTCATCACTTTTTAACTGAAATGAAATGAAAACTGAGATTTTTCTTTAGCACAGAGGCTAAGCAGGAGCTGCCATTGAGAACCAAAATGTAAGTGGAGTGTGGAGTAGGTGCCTCTCTTTGGAATATCTCTGTAGTTTTTTGGGTTTTTTCCTTCTTTTTTTTTTTTTTTTGAAAAATGGAGCATCAAATATAAGCAAATGCAGGAAGACACACTTCATGTATTTTTTTTTGTTTAAAAAATACTCTGGTTTCTTGGTTTATGAAAAAAAAATAAAAAGAAATCATTGCTTTTCTAATGTAAATATTTATTTTCATGTTATGTCTTAGGGGACTTAAGATAACTTTTCCTTGTTTTCTTGTCTATTCTCTATAAGAACACTTGAAGAAAACGTCTACAAGATTGCTGTTTCTTTGGCTCAGCGATACAGTGTTCCACTTTGGGAAGTTTATATGACCCATCTGGAATTTTTGTTCACCGACAGTGGGTAAGTTGTCTCCTCTGCAAATGCACACACAATTCTGTTACACAGAAAGAAGTGCTAACCTATGACAGAATTATGTTGGGAGTAGAGTTTGATTTGTGTTCATTTGTCTTGTGTTGTGATAGTATAGGAATTTTGTGATGCTTTTGTAGCCAGCTGTGAAAATAGGTGTTACAGACAAGGATAGAAGTCCATATATGTCTTATTGTTCTTCAAAAATATTCCAGGACTTTTGTTTCAGAGTTTAGGCTTCCACAGCTTTGAATGCTTAGTTCTCTCTTCCAATAGCAACTTACCCTGTAGTTATTCCTACAGTCCCTTGGAATATGTCCTAAAACATGATAGTTACTATAGTTTTGGGGTTTTTTTTAAGAGGTTGGCTATTTATTGACCTCCCTTCTACATAATAGCAAAGGAAATAAAGAAATTGGAGCTTCCCCATTCACATTATGCATCTGTTCATCTCATTTTCAGTTTTTGATAGAAGTTTTTTATTTTGGGGGTTTTTTTACTGTTCTAGCCTCCAAGATTATGGCAGACTGTACCTGGCACTGGTCTGGCATGAGGGGAGGAATGGGTTTAGTTTCTCTTCCAAAGTTGGTTCCAATGCCTTTATTTATTAATTTATTTTAAACTTCGGCATCTTGTCAGTTGGGTACTTTTTGCCCACTGAAAGATGAGAAAACCCATTCTGTGGAAGACTAAGCTACTCGCCTGGATAGCACATGCAGATGACAGTGATGTAGAATCCCCTGTGTAATGCAGCAGCTCTTATCTCCTCTTCTGACAGACGTGATCAGATTAGTTTGGTTTGTTTCGATTGTTAAATTGTGAAAGCAGCTTTAGCTTGCAGCAGTGTTTGTACCTCTCTTAACATTAACTATTAATTAAAAAGCATTTTATAAAACATGAGGGATAAAAAACAAAGCCTGGTAGATATCAGTGCATTATATGAGAAGATAACATTCTGAGATTTTCTTCACTTCCTCCAGAAAATAGAGAAGTCATACCCTCTAAATTTTGATGCTGCTAAATTATTTATTGCTTTAAACAAAACAGACAGTCAGGATATAAACATGGCAACACTGGGATGAATATGAAAGAGCCAGCTATTTTCTCTGGGAATAGAATATTACCTAAGGTATTTTGCAACATTTTCCTATAATTTTCTTTATTCTTGTCCTCCTCGAGTTAGTATTCATAGAATTCTGAACTCACTGGAGTACGGAGTAACACTTTTCCCTAGTGAAATTCAAAAAAAGTCTTGAAAATTGATGTGTAATAGCATAATACGCTGCTGAGCATGTTTTTGTTGTATCATAATCTCATTTTAAAGTTGACTGACAGCATATGACCATTATGATACATTTTAGTCTTGGGATTATGGCATTAATAATACATGACTCATTATACATTCATTCTGAACTGAAAAGAAGTTTATTCTAAGACTTAATCTCTTTAACTAAATATGCAGTATTTCTATAAGCCACTTTACATGGGGAGAAGCTCAAAAGACGGACTTACAAAGTTTGTATTAACTATTTCTTTGATAACTTGATGACAAAGAAATATCACATGTTTTGCTGCAGAATATGGGTCTGCTGAAAATTGTTTAGAATGACATTTTTTAATACTCATTGGAAATTTGTTTCTTTTGAAAAATCTGATCACATTTGATTACCAAAATTCTGTGAAATGTATTTATGATTTCAGGAAATTTTATGTTTGCTCTCACTAAACCTCTTATTCCAGAATCTTTGTGAACAACATAATTAACCCTTCCTATCCACCATAGCTCTGCCCTAAAAACACATGGCAAACATCTGTTGATCCTGTTGATACAATTTTATGCCCAGCCAGCCTTTAGTTTCAACTTTGGGTATGAGCAGAAAAATATACTCAGATGACACCCTGCAGATACATCAGGTTGAAGTGTCTGTTTTGCCTGATATGAAGAGTGAATGATGCTTTATTTCCATTTATGGTAGAACCCTGTATGGTAGAACAAATAACAAATAGCAAGAATGTAGAGAATTAAAATAACGCTTGCAACATTAACAGCCTAAACGGGCTAGGTTGTAGATGTAAAAATAACTCAAAAGTATCTTATTCTCCTTCAGAAACAGAGAATTATTTTTAATCTGAGAGGGTTGTGTTTGTGGTATTTGCTGTAAGAAAATCGTCTTTAGGAGTGAAACTGAGACATGTTTTACTTGGATGTCAAAGAGAAACAGGGCTTACATGCATCATGTGTACTCGGGGAAAAATTATGAAATTCTAATTTATTCAGTTTTAAAGGTAGAGGAAAATCAAATGAAGATCAGATTTCCAAATGCAATGTACTACCTAACATGCCATATGATTGGACTCTGGGGAGACTCAAGGGAGTAGTCATCTGTAGGTTACTTAGCTCCTCAGATTTTAGGTAGAATATTCCACTGAGAAAGGTCTTAACTAAAGATGAGATTTCCTCAATGTGCACCCTTTTTTCTCCCAGCTAGGCGAAAAAGGAGTGATTATCTTTTACATAGTTGGCTGAAGGTGTCTGAATTCATGCTATGAAAGAGCTAATGTATTCTTTTCAAGAGTCAGCAAAAAAAATTTCCTGAAGCAGTGAGACTGACTGAGGTCAACCCAGGGCTTGCTCATATTTTCATAAGCTTTCATGGATGACAATTCAAGAAGCAACTTGGTAAAACTGTCAAATAAAGTATCCTAAGCATGAATAACAGTGTCAAATAGATTAACTGGTGGGCAAGAGCCAATTTTCGTTGATAATATCTCTCAAAGTATCCACAGGTACTCATCAACTACAGAAAATAGAATATAATAGATTGGGAAAACTTCTAACTGGGCAATAGGATCTTCGAGCATCATTTCGTCACAAGTGGTTGGTTTGTTTGTTTGTTTAATAAAGTCTTCCTTTCCACATACCCTGGATTTATTTCTACTGTTACATATCGCTGTACTTACCTCTTCAGTATTCATGACCCTTAATCTGCATGTCCTAGTCAACAGATAGCAGGATCAGGAAATAGAAGAGTTGCTTAGCTTTTGTTTGTAGAGAATAACAACTATCTAAATATTTATAAATGATACCTTAAACAAAGGAAAGTATTGTCCTGTTTCCCAAGTGTGCAGCTGAAGAGTCTCTCATGGCACATCCAGGCCTTTAAACAAAAGTTATTTCTAAACGCAGGTTATCGACACTGAAAATAGAAGAAAGAGCACAAAGTCTTGGTCTTTTTGAGACTTTGAAAACCAATCCCGAAACCTTATATGAACACATGGTTAAATATGTTTACCCAAGTATTGAAGGCCAAGATCACCAGCGGTTGCTTTATTATTTTACACTCCTCGAAAACTGTGGTTGCTCAGAAGTGGTGAACCATACACTTAAACCTGAAACTCACATCCGACTCCTGAAAAAATTCAAAGCAGTTGCACCAGGTAGGAAAGTACCTGTTTCTTTTCTTCATAGCTGTATTTATTATTCTGGTATGTAAGTGTTTAACATGATTATGCTCGGCTAGTGTATACTCTCCAGGTAATTGTTTTTTCTGAGAGCACATCAGATGAATGCAAGTAATTTAGTAGTCTTCTATGGGTAAGTTCCGTCTCTTTGTATTACTGGAAATTTGTTTGATCACAGCAAGAAAAAAGTACTTAAAACCAGATTTCTGTTGGTGATGTGGTTTAAAATTATTGTCAATATTTCACAGTGAATTTTTAAATAAAAAATACCAACCTCCTAGAGCATAATTTTTAGTACTTCAGATTTAACATGAAAGACAGTTTACCTTTCAAAAGTCTGAATTACAGAATAAATTAGGAACTTTAAACATTTTGTGTGTTTGATTGTCTTAAAGAGGATAATTTTTTTGTCTTAGGATATTTTTTTGTTGCCTGTTATCCTTGATTACTTTTTGCTTTTGCGGAAGTATGGCATCGTCATCATAAGTTTTCATACAATGCCTGTAAAAATGCACTGCTGCAGAGGACTCTGAAATTTTGAATACTAGTTTCAATTTGGTTTTTATTCAAGTACTAACAGTATCTTGCATTTGAGTTGTCTGACTCCAAATCCAGTTCCAGAATGAAAAATGCATGGCATTACCTGCTGTGGGGATGAATTAATTGTTTAGTACTGGAACCTCATGTGTATTGGACACTAACTTTGCTGCAGAGTTTGGAGAGATGGTGCATATGAATTCATGTATTGCAGAAAGAAAAAAATTCAATAGTTTTTTTGGAGAGGAAGGATAACCTTCAGTTCTTGTTGATAATATTCAACACTCAAGTTCTATGATGCTAGTCAATGAAAAATCTGCCAAAAAGTTATTTTTTGCCTTCAAAGTTATTTTAAATGTTGCTTAAAAAAAAAAGTCCTGGGACTGTACATCAGACATAAATTAGTCACTTTGTATGGTAAAAAATTAAATCTGTTGTACTACACACACTTAAAGAAAAATCTCAGTGTTCATCATGGTTTAGAGATAGATAGGAGTCCAGAAACAGCATCTAAGTGTTTACAGAGGTTACAGGCCCGAAGTATACGAATAAAAGCATGGCAGTAGAAGTCAGTTATCTTAGGAATTATATGCAAAGAGATTAAAATAGTATTATTGCTAGAAATACTTTTGTTGTTGCTAGATTAATTTGCAAGGGTTTTCTTCCTGTAGGAACCAAAGTAGTAACAGGAGTCTTGATTATAGATACTGATGTAAATGTATCTACATGCCCTATCTCTAGGACATGTTTACTTTCCTTAGTTTACTTGTGATTAGTGCCTTGCATTTTTTTGCCAAGTGGTAAATACCAATTGTAACATGATCAGAATACATATTTTTAAATTAATGAGGACTTATTTCTTGAAATAATAGCATGATTCTATATACTATATATGTGCTCTTGCTTCTTTGAGAATCTGCTTTTTTTAGTTTATATTACAGAATCACAGAACAGTTTGGGTTGGAAGGGTCCTTAGAGATCATCTTGTTCCAACAGCCCTGCCGTGGGCAGGGACACCTTCTACTAGATGGGCCTTGTCCAACCTGGCCTTGAACACTTCCAGGGATGGGGCAGCCACAGCTTCTCTGGGCAACCTGTTCCGGGGTCTCACCACCTCACATTGAAGAATTCCTTCCAAATGTCGAATCTAAATCTACCCTCTTTCAATTTAAAGCCGTTCCCCCTTGTTCTATCAATATATAATGTTAAAATGTGTTCCATGGATTGAGAGATTTCACATGCACCATTACAAAATCCCACTCTGTCAGTATGTCTTCGTAGTTCTGCAGATACTAGTGTAGTACTGATTGTTATATACATAATTGTAGAGTTTGAGTAGATTTAATTATTAATAACTTTTACCTCTTCCTCCTTTTGTCATTAGGTCTTAATTACAAAAAACTGACAGATGAAAATGAAAATCCTCTGGAAATACTGGAGCCCGTCCTTACAAGTCAAAATATCCTATCTATTTCCAAACTCGCTCCCAAAATTCCTAAAAAAGATGGCAGCATGCTGTCATCAAGCTCTGTTTATACTGTCTGGTTACAAAAACTTTTTTGGAATGGTGATCACCATCTCATTAAAAAGATACCAGAAACCATGGAGGAGTGGCTGCATGCATATGATATGTGTTCAAAATACTTTGATAGACTTGATCCGGATGATATTGTCGCTTTCATTGATGAAATTACCTTTTCTTCAAAAGCTGTCACAAAGGTAAGCAGATTTTTTTTTTAAGAATTTTAGTCCTCAGGTGAGGCACAGTTGATATTATTAAGAAGAAAGTCTCAGTAAATGTTTTATTTTTCATTTTATGTTTTATAAAGATATATTCATGAACCTGCCTTCCTATTCCTACATTTTCTTTATATGGGTGCCATTATTAAAGAAAAAAAAAGGATTTTTATTCAGTTAGTGGAGTTAGCTCTGTGGATAAGAGTTTTTGATGGAACCCTGAAGTCCCTGTATTCCCATTCAGCAGAGAATAAGCTATTGTGTATTTCACAGACTCACAGAATGGTTTGGGTTGGAAGGGACTTTAAAGACCATCTAGTTCCGACCCCTTTGCCATGGAAGGTTGCTGGATTTTTTTCCTTATATCTAATCTAAACCTGCCCTCTTTCAGTTTTTTCATTCCGCTTTTTTACTACATGCCCTTGTAGTGAAGAGCAGCCTTCACTACAAGAGCTTTCTCTCTTGTAGGCCCCATTTAGGTATTTGAAGGCTTCTCTAATGTCTTCCCAGAGCCTTCTACTTGCTGAACAACCGTATTCCTCTCAGCCTATCTTGATGGCAGAGGTGCTCCAGCCTTCTGAGCATCTTTGTGGCCTCCTCTGGATTCAGTCCCACGGTCCATGTTTTCAATGGAGATGCTAAACACTGCCAGCCCCAATACCGACCCCTGAGGAACGCTACTTGGACATTGAGCTGTTAGTGCAACTCTTTGCATGTGGTCAACCAGCAAATTTTTTATCCACCAAGTGGTCCCTATGTCAAATGCATGTCTCTCCAATTTGTATGTCCTATGTCACACAGGACAGTTGTCAAATGCTTTGCATTTGCCGGTAGATGACATCAGTTTCTCTTCCTTCATCCACTAATTTCTGATGCAGAAATTCATTGAGTGACTCAACTTTCTCCATGTCCCAGGTAACCAGGTCTCCCATTTCCTTCCAGAGAGAGCTCATATTTTCTCTGGTCTTTTTTTTTATCACTGGTATACCTACAGAAGCTTTTCTTGTAGCCCTTGACATCCTTGGTGAGATTTAGTTCTAACAGCACTTTAGCTTTCCTAACCTGATCCCTGGCTGCTGTGACAGTTTCCCTATATGTCTTACAGGGTACCTGTCCTTGCTTCCACTTTGCTTTCTTTTTGTGTTTGAGTTTGTGCAGGAGCTCCTTGTGCATCCACAGAGGCCTCCTAGAGTTTTTGCCTTACTTGCTCTTTGTTGGGATACATCACAGCTGACCTTGGAGGAGGCTAGACTTGAATATCAGCCAGCTTTCTTGGCTCCCTCTTCACTTTATCCCATGGTACTCTACCACACAGATCCCTGAAGAGGCCTAAGTCTGCTCTTCTGAAGTCCAGGCTAGGAACTTTCTACTCACTCTCCTTGCTGCACTAAGGCTCCACTGCTTCATGGTGACTGCAGCCCTGGCTGCCCTTGAGCTTCATATTCCCCACCAGCCTCTCCTTGTTGGTGAGAACAAGTTCCAGCATAGCACCTCTCCTGGTTGGTTCCTCAATCACTTAATGAAGGAAATGCATTCCAGGAACCTCCCTGGATTGCCTGTGCCCTGCTCTGTTGTCCCTCCACCAGATATTTGGGTGGTTGTATTTATTTATTTACTTGCACTCATCCTAAAAGTCATTGTGCCGCAGGCTTGTGCTTAGTACTAGGCTTTTGCATTCTGAATAAGATGCTCCACAGAGAAAAGAATTCTGGGCCAAATATGTATGGTTTCTAAGCACTGTAATAGTATAAATGATAAACTCTGTCATAATCTCCATCTGGCTAAAAGCCTGGTTTGGAAAGAATGTGCTTTCATGTCTGAAACATATATTACCAGATCTGCAGGGTTTTTTTTGCCCAGGGAAACCTACTTATTAGGACATTTCTAG
Source organism: Cephalopterus ornatus (assembly GCA_013396775.1). Classification (NCBI taxonomy): domain Eukaryota; kingdom Metazoa; phylum Chordata; class Aves; order Passeriformes; family Cotingidae; genus Cephalopterus; species Cephalopterus ornatus. The sequence goes on from VZRE01002168.1 coordinate 40,680, forward strand.
CATAAAGCTTTCTTCATATATATATCTGTACTGTGACACACAAAAGAGAAATGAGATTTCCTAGGTATTACCTTATTAAAAGATCTAGAGATGTCTTCACTAACTTTATCTGAAATGAAAAGGTGATAAAGAGGTGTTCTCTAGGGGTTTTTTTTCGTCTTTGTCTTTTCTGTATTGTGATAATTTTTCTGAGGAGTTTATTCACAACGTTTCATGAGGTGAATTTCAGTTTGTTCCCTCTTTAGATACTGTTTTAATGATCCCTCCATATCAGTAGAGGTTTATTATAACCCATCTAACCTGTATCTATATCAGAATTTGGTGGGAAAAAAAAATTGCTATGTGGGAAAATAAGCAGTTTTGTCAGCATGGAATTTGTGCTGTGATCTGACTGTCATGCTAGACAAACACGTTTTATCACTAGTTCCATCAGCTGTCTCTTAAGCCTGTTTAGCAGAACTGCTGTCTTGATTTAGGTGTTTTGATCCTTTTTATCCCATGATAATACTTTTTCATGCTTATCAGGAAAGACTGAGACTCATTTTGGGACCTTAATGGCCAGACTTGACCCTGGACTGAGATATCACAGGGATAACTGTTGCCTAATGAGAAGTACTGTCTTACGTGTCATCACTGCTAGTGACTACTTTGAAACTCTTGCTGTTAATGTCTCTTGGGTATTTCAAGATTATTTCTCATTTTTTTCAGATGAATGGTGCATGGAGAGAGTAGATATCCTCCACTGTATGTCTGTTTTGAAACACATTTTCCTTTGTTTCTGTTCAGGATGCTAATACAGTTTCACTATTCTCTTAAGATGAGTAGGAGTAGCAGGAAAGAAATACTGATGGCAGGATTATTGTGTTTAGTGGCCAAGCAGACTTTTGTAGTATAAATCTGTTATCTTTTTTAGTCATGAAAGATACTCAAGAAGTGCTTGAAACAGTTGGTCAAATGATCTGGAGTGGGTCCAGAGAAGAGCAACCA
>VZRE01002169.1:0-45973 GCA_013396775.1 Cephalopterus ornatus
GGCAATGCTTTGCCTGATGCCCCCCAGGGGACGGCTGGCCCTCCGGGCTGCCAGGGCACTGCTGACTCATATTCAACTTGTCATCAACCAGGACCCTCAGGTCCCTTTNCAGGACCCTCAGGTCCCTTTTCGTGGCACTGCTTTCCAGCATCTCATTCCCCAGTCTGGACATACATCCAGGGTTGCCCCATTCCAGGTGCAGAATCTGGCTCTTCCCCTTGTCGAACTTCATATGGTCGGTGATTGCCCAGTCCTCTCATTTGTTGAGGTCTCTCTGCAGGGCCTCCTTGCCTTCAAGGGAGTCAACAGCTCCTCCCAGTTTTGCGTCATCTGCAGACTTGCTCAGTGTCCCTTACAGTCCTGCGTCAAAGCAATTTATGAAGATGTTGAAGAGCACAGGGCCTGAGACGGAGCCCTGCGGAACCCCACTAGCGACAGATCACCAGTCTGATGTTTCCCCATTCACTATTACCCTCTGCGCTCAACCCATGAGCCAATTGCTCACCCATCACATGATGTGTCTATCCAGCTGTGTTCTGGGCATTTTGTCCAGAAGGATCCTGTGAGAGACAGCACTGAAAGCTTTACTGAAATCTAAAAAGATTACATCAACTGTCTTCCCTTGATCAACTAGGTGGGTTACCTTGTCATAAAAGGAAACCAGGCTTGATAAGCAGGACTTTCATGAAGCTGTACTGGCTGTGACCAATGACTGCATAGTCTCTCAGGTGTTTTTCAATACCTCCCTGATTAATCTTCTCCATAACTTTACCAGGTACTGAAGTGAGACTGACAGGCCGGCAGTTTCCAGGGTCTTCCTTCTTGCCTTTCTTGAAAATCAGGGCAACATTCACTGGATTCCAGTGAGCTGGGAACTCTCAGGATTCCAAAGACCACTCAAAAATCATCGAGAGAGGTTTTGCCATGACATCAGCAGCTCTTTGAAGATTCTGGGATGAATCCCATCAGGCCCTATAGATTTGTAGGGATCCAGCTGGAACACCAGATCCTGCACAATTTCAGGGTTGACTGGGAGTTGGTCATTCTCATAGCCATGGTCCTCCAGTTCAGGGCACTGACGCACCCCTGGTGGGTCACACATGTTGAAGACAGAGGCAAAGAATGCATTAAACACCTCTGCATTGTCCCTGTTTGTGAGGTGACTATGCTCATCCTGTAACAGTCTGATGTTATTTCTATACTGACTATTGCCATTAATGTATTTGAAAAAACTCTTTTTATTGTCTCCCAGTTTCTGGCCAGCTTCAACTCCAGTTGAACTTTGGCCAAATGAATTGTCTCCCTCCAGAGGCAAGCAGAATCTCTGTATTTGTCCCAACATCACTTAACCTTGCTTCCACTTGGCATACACCTTCCTTTTTTGCCTTAGCTCTGAAGGAGATCACTGCTCAAGCAAGCTGGCCTTCTGCAGGCCTGCTTGACTTCTAACATTTGGGAATTGCCTGTTCCTGTACCCTTAGGAGATAATGTTTGAAAAGTGACCAGCGCCGATGGACCCCAGCACCAGCAAAAAAATTTTTCCAGGGACCTTACTTACTAATTCCCTGAGCAGCCTGAAGTCTTCTCTGCTCATGTCCAGAGTTGAGGTTTTACTGGCACTTTTCCTCCTGTCAACAGAGATTTTAAACTCAATCACTTCATGGTCGCTGTGGCCAAGACAATCCCCAGTCTCCACTTTGCTTACAAGATCCACTCTGTTGACAAAAGGCAGATCAAGGAGGGCATTTTTCTGAGTCAGCTCCCTTAGGACCTGCTCCATGAAGTTGTCATCCAGGTTTTTTAGAAATATTCTGGCCCAGGTTGTACAAGTTGCATGATACTCCCAGTTAATTTCTGGCAAGTTGAGGTCCCCCATAAGGACAAGGGCAGTTCTCCACATAGAGAATAGCTTTTAGTGGGATCAGATTAGGCATTTTGCAAGAATAGCTTTTTATTATGGTAATGGCGAGCATGTCTCATCCTAGGGAGAGTGTGGATTACTTAGCCCAGAATAAAACTGGATGTTAGATTAACTGACAATTATTGTGCCTTCTTGCCTCCGGTACTTTAAAAAATTTCCAGGTACATGTGATTTCAGGTTGAGATTTTTTAAAGTATGGTTTAGTATGAAGACTCAAACCAGGTCTCTAAAATGTAAAGAAGGAACTTTAATCTAATATATTATGGCATAATTTAGTAACTTAAATTGTTACATATTTTTGCACTTACTCTATTAGAAGTAGTAGCACTCAGGAGAGCTAAAGAGGAAAAGACAGCTGAAAACAATAATTGTGCTATTACTTCCAAAGCACTTGCATTTTTTTCAATGTGCTTAGATCACAGAATCATTTAGGTTGGAAAAGACCCTTAAGATCAAGATGTTCAGTTTGACAAAAGTTGTTTCAGTTGCCAACGAGAAAAACTGTAGAACCAAGTCTTCATGGTCTGGTAATATACTATATATTTCTGCTAACAAACTGGCTGCTTTCAGTGCTTTTGCCACTGAGGGAAAATGTCATTTACTATCAACTTCAGCAAATACCATACACGTTAGGCTTGGAGAACAAATGATATTTCAATATTACACATTGTAGAAGAGTTTCAAGTTCACCAGACCCTTCAAAGTGTTCAGTTTGTGGTGGTTTGGATTTTTTGGGTTTGTTTTTTTTGTTTGTTTTTTTTCAAGCAGCGTGCAGCCCAGCAGCTTGGTACTGTATCTGCAGGTACATGCTAAACTGCTTAGAGTGAGAAATGCAGAGACACTCAGGAGCCCCTTTTGAAGTCAGGACTTGTGAGACTCCATCTCACAAACTTCAACTCCAGAACACAAGCCACAGCCTGGGAATGAAAGACTATTTCCTACTCAGAGCACAGACAAGGGTAAGGACTGGAATGATTTATATCAGTCAACACCAGGGCTTCCAAACTTAGATGAAGGAGCTAGTTTGCACTTACTAAAGATTTAGTGTAAAAACACAGGATCTCTTAATACTTAACTCCTTGAGGTTCCTTCCACAAGTATTCAGATATTCAGACATGAAGGGAGGTTCTTCATAACTCCTCAGAATTTTTAGGGATAGGTGTTGAGATTTTGATAAGCATTGTTTTAGTGTGTTTATTTTTCAGTTAGCAAAATATAGATTTTTTTCTACAAAAACAACTCAAAAAAACCCAGTAGAACCTCTTTAATCTTTCCATTTGTTTAAAAGTTCAGATGGTAAATATTTTAACTGTGCTTCTAATTAGTTAACACAGTCATCTACTCTTGCAAGTAGAACATATGGAAAATTTCTACTTAAGTTAAATGTTAATGGATGGAACTTTACAAGCAGTCGGTGTTTATCTAATCCTCCTTCTATTTGACTAAGCTGGAGTTTTATCACTTGCTTCAGGAAGAACAGGTTTGGGCCAATTTTAAAATTCCTTGGCTATTAAGTACATAACAACTACCAGATTTGGACAAAGTTGCTATCTCATTTTTAAGATGGCATGATAAGCATTCATATTTTTAAGTACTAATTACACTCACTCCATTCTAACAACAGGCACACTAAGCAAGACTGAATTGCTACTCAAGCCACTACAAGATCTTACAATCTGATCTTTTGAACCTCAGCTCAGCAGCAATGTGAGTGACATGGAAGGAATACACAGAATGAGTTTAGAAGCACTTCAAAAAAATCTGACTGCCCAACCTTTAGATTACAAATGCAGATTTCTTTGTGGAAGTACACTAAATTTACAAGTAAAATATTATCAGCCTGACTTAAGGTATGTTAGCAACTCCATTCTTCCATGTTTGGAACCTTATACATTGCAAAATGTGCCTTATCAACTGAAAAGATGTTTTCAAGTCAAGACATACAAATCACTTCCACGATGATAAGACCTTTTTCACAAAGACTCACATAACCTAGTATTCTTCAGCATTCAGAAAAAGGTGTATACTCATTTGTACTAACAAGGGAATTGATTCTTCTGCACTGCTCATGAGCAATGTTCTTGGCAAGTTACAAACAGCACATTATCTGTAGATTAAATTTTTCATGGAAGGGTGTAATCAGCACTCCCCTTACAGTGCTGCTTTTCCAATGGAAACTGCTCCAAGCATAGTTAGGCATTTTGTCTTCAGATAGAACTATAGGAGGGGTATGATTGTTAGTGCACCAGCAATGTCCTCAGCATCTCCCATGTGCTACCAACCAGAAATATTAACTCACTACAAAAATAAAGGAGTTTGCAAGACCTATGCATTTTCTCTACTGGTCTGTTATGTGCGCTGTGCCCTGGACTGGGCTGGCTAGACTCACTCCAAGTCTTTTCAGTGAAAGATATAAGGTGTCAGAAGTCATTTTTATAGAAAAATGTCTATAGGAACCTGTCCTGGAGCAGTTAGCGCCAGCCTGAAATAGCTTGGCTCTGGATGTTAGCACAGTATAACAGTTGGGCTTCAAATTTCAGAGATTAAGCAAAACCTGGGTCAGCTCTCCACCCCATGTACCTTCTGCTCCTTGTGGAGAAATCTGAGTATTTCTCTCCCAACTGTAATCCACTTTCAATCGCCCTAATTTGGGTATATTAGGCTGTGGGTTTATTTTGTCAGCTTCTGGGAACACAGGCACTCTCTGACCTTTTTGATCGTGTTCACTGCCATTATCAAATGCAGCAATCTCATCATGGGTTTCCTATGCACCTCTCCACAATAAGTCCCAAAGACCTCTTTTTGAGGAATGCTTTTTGGCCTTTACATGCATTTCTTCCTTGTGTTGCCACATGCATCTATCCATCCTCCTAAACATGTCTATTAACTGACAGGCAGCTGTTACAAGAACATCCCTTGCCTATATACATAGAAATTTGTGGTCTATAGATAGGACTGAAGTGTGGACAGCATTGCCTGGAAGCCTTGACAGCTGTCACCAGCTTCCTTTATAGAGCTCCTTAGCATAGCACCTTATTTCATACTTTTCTCATTAGCATAGTGTCCTATTGCATGAAACAAGCCATTTTTGTTTGCTTATCCATATCACCTAGTGGCTAAAGTCACTGATATTTTTTTTCTTTTCTAGCTACATCAGTGTTCACTAAAGCAGAAATAAGGATTAATTTAGTGAAAGCACAATATTAAATAAGCTCTTCTGGTGAGTTGACATCACACACTGAAATATGGGGAGCATGGAAATTACAACTAACACACAGCAAGTATGACCCATATCACTTATCAGCAATGCAGCTTCCACAGAGTATTCTTGGCTTTCAGACACTTCAGAAGGAGATTTTGCTGAACAGTATTTCCTCAAGCAAGCAGAGAAAATACTACCATACTGCCAAGGTTAGCTGATACAGAGCACTGTCGGTGAGTGTTTCACAGTGTTTGATCTACAGTGGAGCTTTCAATGGGTTGCTCCCAGCACAAAGATGGTAGAATAATCTGAGCCACCTGGTAAATGTAAGTTGAGAACTTATTGCAATTGAATCTGAAATTCCGTAATTTATTCACAACCCTGGATTGCGGGTCATTACCACCTGTAGCATTCAGCTTTTTTTATGTCCCTGAAAAACAGAAACACCTTTTACTTACAGTGAAGACACAGTCATGCTTATTTAGCCTCTTCAGTTTTGGCGATCTGAATCATGAACTAGAATACCACCTATGGCAGGTGCTAAGCTAGAACCATTTGGAGTAAACTAAAAATAGTGATGCCAGTACGGAGCAACTTCTACAGTGTGTAGCTTCTGAAATATAAGATTGTCTTCTCTCTTTAGAAGTTTAAGTCTGAACTGAGTGCAGTTTCCAAAGTCCTGGCTGTATTATACAGTTTTTAAACATAAAAATGTGATTATAAAATAAGTGTGCATACAAAACCCCAACAACAAAACTCCAGAGATGATAAATACAAATTTAAGAAAATGTCAAAGAAGAAATGTTGTTTCTTGTGAGCATTTCAGCTACATAAAAAATTTGATATCTTTAAAACAGTTGTATAGAGGATGATTCTAAACCAGCTCTTTCCAGATTTATTGTTCATATTGTGAATAAGACTAGGGGCCCATGTGAAAATGAAAAATGCTAGATGCAGAATGGATGAAACACTTTCCCTATTACTAATCTGCAGAACGCTACCATAAGATGCCAGTAGAAGATACTGTAGAAGCAGTATTTGTTTTGATATACAGAACATTATCAGTGTTAAGGAAAAAGATTAAGTAAATGAAGTTACTTTAGAAGATAAGTCAACAGCTATTAAGACATAGAAGGAAAATTTCTTTATAGACAACTGGCTTGCAGGATGCTTACATCTCTTCCTGAAGCATCCAATGCTGACGACCAATGACGATAGTAAAGAATTAGCTGGGATCTACTCCAAAGCTGACACTTCTGAAGTCACATGCAGCTGTTGCACGCAACAAAATCAGATTTCATAAAACATTTGTTTGTAACAGAAAATCTAAGAATCTGGTCATTTAGAATAAACTGTTAGAGGTTTGCTTTTTAAAAATTCACCTTTGTGTGCACCTCTGTTTGTCCTTGATTTGCTGCTATTCATACGGAGCACTCAAGATCAGAGATCTTATTTCTTTATGCCCTCTTCCACAAAAGCGAAGTAGTAACTGACCTGGGCACATACTGAAAACATGTTGAGATAGCTTTAAATCCTTCTTTTTGAAAGAGAATTTGCCTGAAAAATCAGGTGCCAGACTAGGTGGCGACCCCATAACTGCTGAGAGCTGGGAATAGGAAAAGGACAAGACACCACCCAAGCCTATGCACTGAAAGCTATGACAATGCTTTGCACTTGGGTTTACAGTTCTCCTCTGAGTGTAAAGGTGTATGTTTGCTCCTCCACAGTTTAAAAGCATACTGTGGATGCACTGAGTTCTACAGAAATGTCGCTACCAAGTCAAGAGCCAAATGCCTGGCAAAGCAGGGACCATACGGTTTCCGTAGGTACAGATCAAGTGAAGGATTTCCCCAAGCACTCACTTTTCATCTAGCTGATGTTCAAGATGACACCGAGAATCCAACCAAGTTTTGAGTGAGAATCAGACACCAGTATCGAGCAATTGTTGAAAGCAGATTACACTTGAAATCCAGACAACTTCAATTCAGGCTGTATTTCCAGCTGCAAAAGCCCTGGCAAGGAGACCTAGCTCGAAATGAGCCTCAATCAACTTGGCAGGGAATGCTGGACACATTTAACAGGCAAGCAGGTGGCCCTGGCCTTAACCCAGTAAAAAAGATCACATAAAACTGAAGGGGATTGAAGCATGGGGCATGAAATGAGACATCGGGGCAAACCTTGCCCTCCTGGGGTACCACGCAGGCATCTGTAGCCCTCATGAGACTCCCACAGGATCACGGTGACAATCTTAAAAGAGTGAAATTCAATCGCTCCTTGTTCCCAGGACAGCACCAGTTCTCTTAATCTAATCTACTGCTCATCCTCTAATCCATTCCTTCTCAATCAAAGAAAGGAATTAGGAGCCACCCTTGAAAATGAGGCATTTGTAAGCAAAAACATTTTGTCCAACTGATTTATTTTTGTGAATCAGAGGAAGCTTCTCCTCCCACCACACTTCAACCTGTTTAAAATAAAAAGCTACCAAGTGAAGTCTCTTTCAGCTTCCAAATTTGGTCTCAAAATACCAAGCTGAATTACAGGTGGAAAACTCTTGCTGAAGGAAGAACTGCTAAAGTTGTGCTTTACTTAATTCATTTTCAGACCTATTAGCACCCCTCATCTTTCATTCCCATTCCTTCTTTTCACCCTATTACAATGCTTCTGCTTTGTTAAATGTCTGTGAATGAAAAGCAAATCAAGTAGTCAGAATGAGAAGACAGATTCAGACCCTTGTGAGCAAAATGGGCAGTTTAAGCAACAGCTTGCCTTTGCCATTTGTTTTTTGAGCACTGCTGGATTATTCCCTCATCCTAGATAAAAGATCGCACTGTAAGAACCCAGCTCAGCCAGTTTTGCTTGTCCACCTGGGAAAGATTTGGGTAGGAGCTGGCCTCTGGAGGATGCCTTTTCACAGGAGGTGTTCATCCCACAACACTGCCCTCTGTCTAGAGATGCTCCTGTTCCTGATGGCTCACACCAGATGCTCACAATGAATGTACCAAGTTTTAACCCTCAATCCCTCTGTGTCATCCCTATAAGTTAGCTGCCTCCTTTGCTCTCCCTTATTAGTTTGCCAGAAAAGCAGCTTTCAGCTTCTGTAGCCTTTGGGGAACAAAAAATTCACAGAACCCCAGTTCAGTGTCCTGAAGAGTTTTAGTGGGCAAAGACAAAACCCTTAAAGAAGTCCTTTCAAAAAAAAAAAACTCCCCTCTCTAGTTTAAACAGTTGAAAGATGTCACTTGCCAGTGTTTGCTAATGAGTAAACAAAACCAGGGGAAAAAACAGGAGAAAGTAGAAAGGACATTCTGTAGGATTTCATGGCCAAATGTCTATCTGTCTTGCTACTGTCATTTTCCCCATTCTTTACAAGATCATCTTGGCTCAATCAAACTGACCAGTTTGCAAATCTAATTTGAATTCTTAAAAGCAACTCTAATTTATCATGTTCCTTTCTAAGGTCAAATCTATTCTGTATCCTTTTTCAAAGTTTTCCAGCATGGTAAGTACTGTAGCTGCATAATAAAAGGAATACAATTCTTTCTTTATGAAAAATTTCCTTGAAAAAGAAAATAGCTCTGCATTGCTGTAGCTATTAAGAATTTCAGCTTTTATAATGCACATTGGTATGCTCATTGGTTTTCACAATAGCCTTGTACTCCTTGCAACTGCCAGACATTTTGTTATATATATGTACACATATATATATGTAATGCTCTGAGAAGATAAATCAATTCAAAAGATACCAAAATGCAGCAAACTTGGGAATTGTATCTTCTTAATACCAGTGCTTTGCTAAAACTTATCTGGAATTAGAACAGTAGTTGATGGACTTTGCAGGACTATAGGATGGCTTAGGCATCTTAATTACTAAATATCAGTATTATTTTCAAGTATGGCCTCTACACTGCTAAATGATAAACTATAAAGCCCAGAAAACACAGCAGAAGTAAAGGCAGATGATTTCATGCATTTAGCTATACACAGGAAACATAATCTTCAAATTGCAGATCTAGTGCTGTAAGGATGATCTAACTCACAAGGGATGGAGAATTCCCTGCAGACATAGAATTTATATGCTATGGGGCAGCATCACATCTCAGATCTTGGCTCCAATTTTCTGAAAAGCCTGAGTGAGTTAGTTCTAAGTACCACTGAAATTAAATACATACAGATAATTTAATTTTCTCGAATAAGCACTTGTGCAGAGCACTAATCACAGAATGGTTCAGGTTTGTAGGGACCACTGGAGGTCATCTAGTCCAACCTCTCTGCTCAAGCAGGATCCCCTAGACCGTGTTACTCAGGATTGTGCCCAGACAACTTTTTTAATATTTCCAGAGAATGTGACTCCACAATCTCAAGTCACTGCTGCTAAAACCTGATACAATATTGCTCCACAGTAAACGCCTGGTTTCATTGGGGAGCTATTTCTATTCTTTGCACTGGTCCATTTTTTCAGCTTTTGACATGATATTGGACTCTCAGGACTATAAGTCTTGCCTTACAGAACTGAAAAAGGGCGAAAATAAGTTTCTTTAGAATAGTTCACTGTAGCAGCACTGCAGAAGGTTGTGGGAATGTCTGTTCTAACAGACATGACAGTAGTTGCTTCCCAAAGGCAGAGGGAGTCTACCGTGGTTTCTAAGCATATGGAATATTATTACACACATCTCCATGCCAGGATTGTACATTGCCCACCCAAGGTCTTAGACTGGAGCTATTTTGAAATGAAGTTACATTTGAGCTCGGTGACTAGATCACAGCAAAACATTTCTTTGTTGGTTCCGGTGCTACTCCTCAAACAGGTTTTATCTTGCAGTACTTAAAGCTGTAATGTAAGACTGAAGCTTGAGGAAAACACGAGCAAGATGTTTAAAACATAAAACTCTGCACAACAATGCAGCCCACAGCCTACAACTGGCCTCAGCTGCATTCAAAATAGCACCAGCACTGCCAGAGCCCAGTGCGTGACAAATGCTCATTTCACAGCAAGCATAAACATGCATTTGTAGGTATGATCTTTGGCACTAGGCTTAAGATTTAGTCTGTGACCATCTAGCTCTCACAGGCACATATTCATACACCTGTACACTGAGTTTCAGTCAAATAAGTGACCAGCAAGTCTCAATTTCAGAGACTAACAACTGATATAGAAACTTCCATTTCTAGAGGCTTTGGAAAATCTGCAGCTGATTTATTCTCTGAGGTGCTGGGTGACTACAGGGCAGGCAAGCAGAAAGGTCTTTGTATCTAACACACAAGACTTTTGCTTTTAGTGGTGTCCTATGACAAACTCAGCCCAGAGGTTAATGGATGAAGGACAGCTAATGAAGCCCTGTACCAGTTTTTATACTAGCTCTCAGGCTTTTAAGTTCAGCAAGCCTTTGTGGTTATGCTTTTCCCCACCATTTCTAAAAGGTGAGAGCACTTCAAAATTCTCCAGCAGTGAAATGTCGTGCTCAAGGAAAAGAAATCCAACTACAGTCCTCACTCTAAGAGCCTGTAAGGGACATACTGAAAGCCCTCCAGATGCAGTATCCGCAGTAAGTCCCCGAACTCAGCTGTCAAAATTCAGGCTAGCTCACACAGACAGGCTTCCCAGCTGGCAAACAGAATGCCAAGGAAAGGGGAATGGTTTCCTAGCCAACAGTATTCACTAAGCCAATGTTTACCTGGAGTCTTTAGAACAGTGCCATACTCAGAGCCAAATGCAGTCCAGCTCTATTCTCAAGATTTTCCCCAGCTTATTCATTACACCCAAGACAATATACTCCACCAAAATGGAAACAGTCCAGCCTCCCCAAAACTTACACCCCCCTCTCCTTCCTCAAGGGAAACTGTCAGAGAAGTGCCTTGAGTTAGGAAACCATTTCTGTCAGTACTTGCCTTGCTCCTTGCTTGGAAGTGTGTGTGAGGGGATTCAGATGCTTTCCTGAACAGGGATGGTTTCTCTCAACCACGTGCTTCATCCTGCTTCTTCCTTCAGCAGTGCCTTTGTTTTGTGTCTTCCCCTAGTTTTGACTAATAGTTCACTTGAAAAGGCACATTTTCCACATCGGATGAAAACAGGACCTCCCACAACAGGGCTCCAATCTTGCTGCAGAAACGGCATACAACAGAAAGGACTAAAACATAGGGTAAAGCCTTAAGGCCATGTTGGAGACAACACTGTTGAACAAGAGATTCCAACCCCCTCCCCTGGTATGGAGACTAATGATTTATCTGACCAAATTATGAATCACTGATATCTTTTCGTTGTACCCGTGTGTAATTATTCCTCAAAGCATCTCCCTGCATCTGCTCATGGACATTTGGTCATATTTTGATACTTCTGAAGGCAAATAAATACCAAGACATGACATAAGCCTGCCCAATAACATACTGCTTTTTGCAATAGTCATGACAAGGTAATTATAGGCTGTTATTTTGTATTTGTTGACTGGAACATCTTTTAAGTACTTATTGTTTATTTAAAATGCAATAATCCTCCATTTTAAAGATTTACAGAGCAAATAAGATGAGTTGTTTTTCTGAAAAGAAAATTGCCCTGCAGACGTAGATGGTCATGCAACCAGTCTGGGGTGACAGCTGGTATTCAAATAGAAAATTAATTCTTCTCAGTCTGTCAAAGCAGGGACCTCATCTTCCAAAGGAAGTGTGAGATTGCTTAAGACCCTGCATGTCATGAAATCACTGACAGGAAGAAGAAATGAGTGAGGTGAAACTAGAAATCATATTTCTCCATGAAAGCTGCAGCTCCCTTGCAAGCCCTGCTCCCACGTCCTGGGTGGGAGGGTGCATGCTTTGCAGAGTAGCAGAGGAGTATCATCCTTATAACAATGGTGACAGTCCAACCAAGCCTAGGCAGACAGTGCCTAACTGACAATAAGGGCTGACACTTAGCACCTGCTCACACTCACCCTGGAGTGTACTTTTACAGTCTACTTTCAAGCCTTGAGACATATCTGCAAAGATGAGAGAATGAAGCTGGTTAGAATCATGATTGCTCCTCACTATGTGAATGCCACCAGTAACTTACTTCACTCCAGAGCACAGCTTAGCCTCTGCTGCATACCCCAGCATCCTATCAAGGGGGCTCCTCAGTGACTGCTCCCTCTTGGGTGCCTAGGAAAAGCAAAACCATTGTATGCACTGTGTTGCACACCCCATGTTCAGCTCCTATACCTTCTCTGCCTGCTTCTGTCCAGCATGGACTACCTTATACACATCGCTGCACAGCACAGAAGGACTGCCCAAAACTAAATTTCTGGCACCATTTGGGGAGGTTGCTTGTGCTGTACGTACCAAAGAAAGATAGCATATATAGAATTTTTTTAATTCTTGGTCCATGTGTATTTGTGATACTATGCTCAGGTTCTTTATTTGAGGCGTGTTTTGATAGCCAAGGCAAAACTAAGAAAAATACTATTGGAGACATTACTTACACAGTTTGTTTTGTTTCAGAAAGAATTTAAGGCAGAATTACTTTAAAAGAAGTGTTGGGACAGCCTTTAACTGAAGTACATCAATTTTGTTCTGTGTATTTCCAGGCAGGGACTACCATGTATTTTAAGAGCTGCCCAAATAGGTATATGATCATCTTCAAATCATAAGCCCTTATATTTCTAATGACTAGATAAACCTCCACTACAGCAGTACCTGATGTTGCCTCCATCCTCCCACAGCCCCGCAATATCAAGAAGCACTATCAACCAAGTCAGAGATGAACATGAGGTACAGAGAAAATTATGGTAAGCCCTTACGGCTGGTTTCCAGCCAGCTTGACAGAAGTCACATGGGAAGCACCTAGCAGAGCTGGGAACCAAGCATTAGGCACACATATACTGATGTAACACTATCTTACACCAGGCTTTCCCTTCAGTAAAGTATTAGTTAACTTTGTCTTCAGGCCGTATGCTTTGCCATAGTGGGATTTTCACCAGAAAAGGAGCCTGTGAGCATACATACACACGTATAGGAGCCACGCAGATGAATGCAGCATGTTTTAAAAGCACAATAGACAGCACATAGCTTGTCAAAGGTCTGTTGTAGACCATGCTGCATGTTCCTGCCAAAATGATGATCTGGATGCAGATCATGGGCTCTGACTGCAGATGTTAGGAGTGCACCATACCTAACAGATGCATAATCTGATTAAATATGAAATGCAATGATATTGTCAAAACCCATTAATCACTCTTTCAAAACACATTAACGTAGGCTTTACTGACAGCTGTGATGATTATACTGTCTCTACAGGTACTGTTGCTCATCAAAGTTATCCACTGGGTCTCAAACAAGAAAAGATATTCAATATGCAGAATATACTTAAGTGCACTGTACAGGTATTGCTTTAATGAAAAGTGTTTGTATTACTTATATTCTGCAGCTTTCTCTAGATTATTATTCGATTTCTATGTAACCTTCCACATCTGCGCCTTGTGCAAAAAATAGTGATAACTTGTCAAAAATACATAGATTCAGAAACAAGCAGCAAAAGTGGCAGGTCCACGTATTAAAATACAGCTCCATTAAAGATATTCTATAATCTCCCCAAGTAACTGGGGGATCCTTACAGTTATCTGAAGCAGAAGGAAGACTGGACCAAGCATCTTGCACACACAGAGTGCATTGCACAGAAAGGACTCCCATGATTAGGACATAAACATCATAGGCAGAAAGGTCAGAAGTAAACATTTACAACCAAACCCCATGTTTAGGCACCCTCAAGTATCTGTTGACCCCCATAACAAATGGTAATGCCTGGATCCTCTCAATAATTAACCAATACAAAACTCAAGTTTAGTTCCTACCCGTTCAGAGCACTTGCTGTGTCTTACTGTGCTTCATTCTGCCAATGCTCCTCCACAAGAGTTTTCCACAGTTTTTATAGGTCTTATCTTGTTCTCCCTCCACATACTGCTGATTTCCAGAACCACCCCTTTGTCTCTGTGTATATAACTACAATTCTTGCACAGAAATACTAGGATAGCAATTTAGATGCATCAAGGTTTAGTAAATAGCATCTGCTTATATCCCTTCCTTGCTGTACCATCATCTTAGGACTGACGCTTCTGCCTCTGCTAGCAAACTAGGATACTCCAAACTTCTGCTCTTAAGGCCTTGGACCCACAAGAGAGGACCACAGCAAGTAGAAGACTTCAAAGGGCTGCTATGTCAACTGAGGTTTAATAAAGGCATCTAAATACCTAGCCTCTTGGCCTGGGAGTTGTGTGCATGCACTCCCTTATTTTATCTGAGTGGGTCCAAAAGGGAAAGGCTGTGAATCCATCTTGCATCCATGCAAGCTTCCTATATTCTGGTCTTCTATTTCCTTGATGCCCCTACCACTATAAACCATCCATTGCCAAAGTTATCTGCACATTTATGCACAACTGGAATTTATTTCTATGTTTGCTTTCAGTCTTCTCTTAGCTTCATTTATTTGATTCCAATGTTGTTATACCCTTTCCCAGACCTTTGAATTAGTTATTTTGGCTTCAGTGTATGAGAAACAGAAGCTCCCAGGACCAGTAGACATTAAGAAGATCAACAGGAGATGGCATTTGGAAATAGTTGAGGGATTAGATCCAACTGTTGGCATAGTAGGGACATACACATTTACTCTTTAAGAGTTTGGCCATAACAAGCTGACCGAGAACAATAACTCATTTTCAGAAATGAGCAACTGTATGTGCTGGGGAAAGGACTATAAAGGCCACTGTTGGTTCACAAAGCAAAAATAATTGGCAACTTTAACGGTAATAAAGTCTAGCGGCTACCATCATGTTACCATACCAGACTTCCCCAACAAGATGATGGCAAATAAAAAAAGCACCGAAGGGTAAGACCAAGATGTACCAGGTCACAGAAAGGACTAATGTTTCATGACAGACAGTGATCAGCCCTGGATACCTGAAAACAGAAGGGGTTAAAACTGTAGAGAAAAGTTGTTACTTCCTGGTCCAGCTGAAATTTTTTTCCCAATCCTGTGCCAGAGGCAATGGCTCTGTTCAATATCCTGCAATGCCTTTTTATTCCTTTATTCTGTCTGGTCACACTTGGAGCCCATATAAGCTTTCTGCATGTGCAATATCCTATGGCAAGTACATCAACAGCTTAACCAGTGCTGCATGACAGATTATCTCCTTTAACTCATCCTGCACACCTACCTGCCACCCACTAGGTTACCATGATGACTTGAAACTCGAGTACGAGAAGAGGTAACATCCCACCCCTATTTTCACTTACCATATAATTCATTACTATGAATCTGTCATATCTCTAGTCATTTTTCAAATGTTTAGTCACTGCTTAGTTATAGAAACTACTCCATCATTTTTGTTGCTCTTACATCCACTGAACTTTTCTCCTTCCTCCCACCTCAGCCATCTTGTCAATCTCAGCCTCTGTTCTGCAGTTTACAGGATCAAATAGAGGATAAATTAGAAGCCTGAGACTTTCAGAGGGGACCAAGATTGGCACAGCAGTCCATCGTGTATTGTTGATCAAAGGAGTACAGTTTATACTGAAACTCTTCAAAGCAGGGATTTTTACTGTGTATTTGCACAGTACTGGTCTCAGCAGGACCTTGCCTTATCTAGGACTCAGGGGTGTTGTTCAAGCAAATAATTAATAAATAGCTCAAATAGGTAAAACAGTGCTAGATAGGCATTTAAGGAGAATAAACACTTGTAGCTGTGGGCTTTCAAGTATGCTAAAACAACCATTAAGATGGTGATAAGTGAAGGAAAGGAAAGGAAACAAGCATATTTTGTAAAGTAGCATGAAAATGGTTTTTGGCATTGAAAGATGTTTCAGGTCAGCAAAACCAGAGTATTACCTGCATATAAATACATATATGCACTTAATTGGCATACATGTGCATCAGCACATAGCAGCATATGAAGACAGTCGTATTTTGTACCATGTAGGTTGGAGAAAATTGTTATAAGAAAATGATCTTTCTGCTCTGCCTCCTAATGGAAGACCATGAAGGCTTGAGGGAGGCAGCACTATACAGTAATGTCCAAAACAGGCTGGACAGGCTTGTCTTAGGTAGACAATGATGCATTGACAAGTTAGTTAATGGGGACCAACAACATCCGCATTAGCCTTATCGATTTATGAGAGGATCACTAAAGTGAAAACTAACAAGCCTTGCTGTACAAAAGCCTAGCAATATTCTCTTTATACTGAATTCATTGTTATCTAAGCTTCTGTTTGCCTACGTGATGAGAAACAACATTCTGGACTGTAGTTCAAAATCACTAGAAACTGTTACCAGACACACTACAGTCTGAGGAATTCCTAACACCACCTCCTTGGTAAACACCCCTAGTGGTGTCCCACAAAAGCAGAACTGAAATCCAGGTAACAGAGCAACTAGAAGCATAATAAAGTCACTGAGTTTGAAAAAAAAAAAATGTGAAGAGATCACCAGATATAATACTTTATTGCAAAACAAGGCATAAAAACATGGCAGGGCTCAGGAAAATGGCACTCTGAAAGCACAGCTTGAGAATGGGCCAAAGCACAGAGAGATTGCTAGCCCTTTATCATTCCTAGCAGCGCAGATGTCTGAAGGAGATCATGGTAAAGAAAATATAGTGGAAAGCCAGTGATAACACCAATTTCCCACTCTTCCCTGTCATAGAAGAGTCATTTCATTATGCTAGCAGGCTTCTGAGTCATTCTCCAAGAGTGGAACCTGTGGAAAGTTTTTCTTCTTTTTCCATGTCAGACATTTAATGTATTTACACACCCAGTTCCAAGAACTGACATGTAACTATACTTCTTCTACATGAAGAAATATCTAGGCTCCCAGTGTCTTTTGCAAAAAACATCTAAGAAGTTCAGCCTGTGAATTATAGCACTGGTACTCTGTACAGGGACCATCTTCTCATGGTACAATAGCCAGTACCCAGCTGAGGGATGACTCAAACACTCACTGGTTGTGGATGACTCACCCAGTTAGGAGAGGAATCATTCCATGAGGGCAGAGATTTAACTCCCTCACAAACCTCACTCTAAGGTAAGCCTTTAGCAGCTGCATCCAGCCTGAACACAGGTCACAAGCTGAAAAAAAATCACCAGCTTGGATGCTTTGATTTTCATTCACCCTCCTGGAACTCACCAGTCATTACTCAAATACCAAGGATCAAGGAATCCAAGGCACACACCAGTTAGCCTAATCTTTTCTTGTAGGGACAGCAAGTCCCCAAATAAAAAACAGAAGCATCATGGAAGTGAGAAGTTTTATGCACTTACTAACATTTATCATGCTGCAGCACAGGGAGAAGGGCTGGCAGAAGAGCAGGAAGCAACGTTCACTTAACAGATCTGTTCCGGTTTGCACCTCAGCAAAAAACCTCTTCCACAGCAGGAAGCTGCTGAAAACTTCAGCAAGTTCAAGACAGAGCAATGAAAACAAGATGATATTTTCTTCCCACCCAGAAAAATACTGGCAGGATCAAATTATTCTGAAAACCTCTGCACCTTAGAAGAGAAAACAAGAAAATCCAGGAATAGTTGAAGCTAACCTGGTCATATAGCAAATCCCACTGGAACTATTTTTCTGACCATTTTAAACAAAACACCTGCTCTGCGATTAATTTGTAACAAGGTGAAGAGGAGGAAAGGTGCTGCTACAGTTACCAGGGTGTAGAACAGCCCGGAGCTGCTATTTCTCCGTTGTGCCTTACTGAACCAGGTTTGCGATCTCACACCAATTACCCACCAAATCCCAAGATTTAGGTTAACTGAGACAAAGCAATTTATTGGCTGGATTTGGACATACTTAAAACATTTCAGGGAATCTGTGTAAATCATACTGATGCACCACACGAGAAAATGATTCTATTCTTATTCACCCTATATCAAGATGAATGCAAGTAAGGTTTGTAACAGGAGCTATCTTTCAAATATCAAATTTAACACATAACTGTCACAGAAAAACAAATAGCCCACACAGCATAATCCACTGCAATATCTAAAATCTGCTTAAAAGCAGGGCAAGAGCTGGAACAAAATCAGTGCCAATTGTTGGCATTGGCAGAGTACAGTTCCTGGAATAACATTGCATAAGCAGGAGAATTTCTCATAGAAGATAACATGGTCTGAATTTTTATTATTCTGGAATTTGCTGAAACACACAGCTTGGAGAGGAGAAGCCAGACTGTTGATGTGTGTGACAATAGTTGGGAACATTGTATTTCAGAGACAACATGCTGTCCCTTTCAATACCATCAGCTCCTTATCTCCATATAATCACTCTAGTTTAAAATTAGAACAGGAGCCCATGGACAGGGTTTTAACACTTCTGCAGCACTTAAACAGTCAACATTTGGGGAAAAAAAACAATCAGGTTATCCATAGTGCATGCACTTTGCTAGCTGTCAGAAGGTTAATGTTGTGCCTCAAGCACAGGGCTAAATTAGGATGTGAACACCTTAATCTACAGTTGCAAATGCTGACAGCAACGGCACTTCATCAACTATTTTTGCAGTCTTATTTGCCGCATATCTCCCTGATTTCTCAAGCCTGTGCCACCAACCCTCCCTCCTCTCCACATAAATTAGCTAAATGACCTCTTGTAGCCTGCTTGAAATGAAAATTGTCATCTGAAGGAGAAAATAGCTGTTCTAAATGTTTGCAGAGAATGGAGAGGGTGTTGAGGATTGCAAGTTTTTCTGCCACACAAAACCTTCAAAAAGTCATGTGCCAGAAATTAGTCTTATCTGATATTCAGAGCCAAGTAATGAATAATCTTCCCTCAAAAAACAAACAAAAAACCAAAACAAACAAAACCCAAAACAAACAAAAACCGACAAAACCTAAACAAAAACAAACAAACAAAAACCACACAAAAACCAAAACAAACAAAAAACCAACCAACCAACCAAAAAAAAAAACAGACCCCTTCTTTATATTTGCATTTAACATTTTTAGGTCTGTAAGGCATTGAAAACCATGGATATTGCGTAAGCAAAAATGTCACTGTAGCAGAGCTGAAATTTACCTGTATTTATCACATGTGCCTTATAACACATATTCTGTGCCATGCTGCTAAAACTGATGAATAAGAGTTTGGTCTGAATGGCCACCATAGAATGCATTGATACTGAGCTCTAAATGGCTTTATTGCAGGAAGGCACTAAACAAAACTGAGTGGTAGAGACAGCTTCAGCTTTACGCTGGCACTGTTTGAGGGGGGAGAGATACTGAAATCACAAAACGGAAATTAAAATATTGGCCACAAGTATAACATTAGCAGTTCTCCAATTTGTTACATGCATCCCTGAAAAGATTAATTTAAGGGCAGCAACAGAAACAAGTCACAGTGAATTGATTTGGGAGTGAATTATTTCCTCCAGGGTAAGTGCCTCTGAAGACACGAAGCTTTAGCTAAATAGGAAAGTCCTTGATAACCTCATCACAAGTCCCATGGTCCATCAGCTAAGAGAAAGGGACGTCACCTCACTCCATCTGCTCTTACAGCTGTAGCAGTGACATAGAGAGAAGACTCTCAGTCAGGTGCAAGAAATATAGGACTGATTATGAGGATGATTAAGATAAGACATATTGCTAATACAAAATCTAAATATTGCCAGTGCAGTATATAATATTCTAAAGGGTTATCATATAAGCAGGTTTGGTTAGAAACGTACAAGGTTTATTGTCTTTGGACTTGCAGAAGTCACAAATTACAAAGCAAGAAGGCACCTATGGAGCTACTTTTGGCTTTTATCTCTGTATGTGAACAGATCTTAGCACTTGCTTTTACTCACCCATCCAAAAGTGAGTGTTCCTCATCTTTGGTCTGGACATATCCTGCAGGCATCCTTGTCATGGTGGGCAAATCCACCAGAATCTACCTGCAACCTTGAGAGACCAGTTTGCCCAGTTAACCCAGTCTCCAGCAGCATTTTATACCCTTTGCAGGCAGATGTGTATCAACGTCAATTGCAACCTTCACAGCTTCCCCATCTCTGCAATGCGTTCATTATCCAAGCATCCAGACAGCTCCTCCTGCAATTCCCACCTGGTATTCTTATCTTGGGACAATTCACATTGCCCACCAGAGACAGAAAAGGGAGGATCTTTCTGGAAGAGTTGCTCCGTGACTGGTCAGGCATGGTCCATGTCATTGCCTGGGACTCATCCTTCACTGGGCAGGACTTGCCATTAATCCTTGTTGAATTGCACCAAGCTCCCCTGCAGCCCACTCCAGCCTGCCTAGGTCCTTCTGCACGGCAGCTTTGCCCTCCTATTAGAGGTTATCTGCAAACTTAATGCCATTGTGCTCCATCCCCTCTTCCAGGGAAGGGATAGAGGAGCTCAACAGCACACATCCCTGTACAGATCACATTGTACCCCAC
This sequence comes from Cephalopterus ornatus, assembly GCA_013396775.1. Lineage (NCBI taxonomy): Eukaryota > Metazoa > Chordata > Aves > Passeriformes > Cotingidae > Cephalopterus > Cephalopterus ornatus. The sequence continues at coordinate 20,504 of VZRE01002169.1, forward strand.
TTGTCACCAGGCTCTGGGTAGAATATAAGTCATGAACTTAGTCTAAGATTTAGAAGTTTGAAAGCAATGTTGAAGGGGCAACACAAGCCCTCAAGTCTTTGGTAGATAAACTGTTTGGAAACTTTAAGAAATATGTCACTTCTATCACACCTCTTGACACCTGAGAAGGTATGCCAGTGCTGCTGACAACTCTGTTACTTGTCACAGGAGCAAGCTCTCATTTCAACTTCATTCATGGGGCCAAAGCTCAGCAAAAGTCTTTTTGGTGATCTTCCTAACAGCATTACTAAGTGTCTGTTGACCAGGACACCTGGGTGTCTGTGAGGCTGCTCTCCAGCCTCTCATTCCCCAGTCTGTAAGTCCATCCAGAGTTGCCCCATCCCAGGTACAGAATCCAGCACTTGCCATTGTTAAATTTCATTTATTTTTATATATTGTGAAATGTACTTGTAATCCACTTATGCAATTTTATGCAAACTGTGTTAAATTACATCCGTAGCTGAGTCATAGAACCAGAGACAATGGAGAAAGAAAAATACACTAGTACTCAGGGTCACCTTTATTGAGAAAGGCCATTAATACAAGGTTGCTAAGCAAGTATTTACAGTTATGCTTGAAGATTCACTTCAAATAATGACTTTCTAGATTGAAATAAAATCAAACAAGAAAAAACAGTATTCTTGTCTTGAGATTTTAAGTATAGCATGACCCAGCAAAAATTAAAGCATCCTATGAAAGAAAAATTTTCTAGGGCAAATTTAGGGTACTTCCTCCAAATATAATTCAGTCCCAATATGTCCTTTCTCGTTTGCCACAGGGTTGTTGCTAGCACCTTTTGCACTGAGATCCTCTGACTCATAGCAACTCACCTCAGGTGGCCCTGGTCTCAGCATTCACTTGTCTTCAGCAAGGGCTCATGAGTCAGTGAGTTAGTATTCCCAGATCCCATGGCAGCTTTGGAAGGGACTATTCTGCATAGCCATTGAATCTGTTCTCTAATTTCTGCACACACTTCAGAGGGATCCATGTCTTGAAGAAACACAGTTAGTGATTCCAATGGCTTCATCACTGTCACAGACCCTAGTGAGGTGCTTCAAGAATCACATCTCACTAGTTTCACACAGATGCTGCAAAAGAGAGATTTCAAAGAGGTAGAAGACTCACATCAGCCTAAGCAACAAAGAGTGTTTTATCTGATATTTCCCAGTGTAATGGTGAAGGCCTTATTTACATTACATATTTACATCTTATTTACATCAGAGCGCCAACCACTGGCAAACATCCCACCGCAGGTTTGCTGAGTATTTTAGCTGCAGGAAAAATTCTCATCTCTTTGGTGATTCCAGACCAGCAAGCAGAAGATGTAAAAAGATAACTTCCATTATTACAACAGAACGTTTTTTCATAGCAGTTGTTACCCCATTTGGAAAATACTGCTTGATATCCTGTAATCCCTCTGTATCTGTCATTTCAGTTTATTAGTTTCTCAAGTATATTCAAAGCTGTAAATGGAGAAACTGAGCTGTCTGGGTTTCAAATTGAAGATGGGAGACAACTGACAAAATACCATGTAGCTGTTTCAGTTTAATAATCCCACATGGACAGATGATGCATCTACTATTCCTTCAGAAGCTTATTTCCCAAACTCGGTTATCATGCAGATGGTAAAATCTATTCTTTGAGGGTCAGGATTAAAGCCAATGGAAAGTACCACATAATTCATTGAGGAAAAATAGCTATTACTGCTACCTGGAAGGTAATATCTATTTCCAGTACAAAACACCCTACATTTCATGACAGCTAACATTTTCCCAAACCATCCTAAGCACTTAAACTTTAAAAAATAATCACATTTCAGACACTGCACAGAAACAGCAAACAAATACAGGTCAATATAACCGCAAATGCTTTCCACACTATGTAATCCAAACAAGCACATGCTCCTACATGAAAAGCGTTACCTCTCCTTCAAATCCCAAGTGCCTCAGTACCCAGAGCAGGACCCGAGCACCCAGTCTGCCAAAACTCAAAAGTGAATGAAGAACTTCTGCACATGCCAAAGCTTCCCCACCACAAGAAACCAAACACCTTCCTCGCCCAGCCTTCACAAGGACTCTGCACAGGTGGAGTGATATCTATATCCTGTGGAAGGTCCTGGCACACTTACCCTAGCCAGAGAAGCAGACATATTCCCCCGGGCTCACTGACATGATGTATCAGTCAAGCAACGCAAGTGATCCAACAGCTGCACTAGAAAAAAAAAATGCAGACCCCTATGGCATCTCTCCAGCACGACAAACAGAGCATATGTAAAAATTGGCTAATGGTCTAAAACCAGAAAAATATTATTCCAGTGTGTCTTAAAATAAGTTAATAATATTTATTACTTTGGAAATTATTAATTCATATAGATGGTGTACTTTATTTTTACAGAGAAAAAAAGGCATTTATTTTAACCCTAGCATTAAATATACTTGTTAAATGTAGCAGTAGTGCATTGTTGAAGAAAAATGAATTTAAACATTGGGTTGACTCTAAAAAACATCAGAATCACCCTTCCAATGAAAAAAGTACTTTAAGGACATTTAAGTCTTTAAAAACAAAATTAGTCAGTGACTTAAAACACCTTTTCTTGGTCACAATAAAATACAGTCCTCTGGCTCAGCTGCAATTCCACTATTTATATACCTGCAAAACAGGCAGAGGCCAAAGTTCTTGGTGTTCCCCTCATCTACAGAGTTGGTTAACACTCAGTTTTACCTGGAGGAATTTGCAGTCTTAAGAAGGTATGACCTGTTCATGGAAGCAAACTTTGATTATCAAAGGGAAAGCCATAGGGCATTCACAATTAAAAACTGAATTATCAAGGCATCCTGTATTTCCTCTGTAGAATTTTCTCTGAGGGAGGATTTAAGGGATGCTCTGAATTTAGGAGCAGAATAAATACATTGCAGTGTCACAGCAAACCTTCTAAAGCACATCCTGACCCACACATTGGCATGGTACCACAGCAAGGCAGGCATGTAGCACTTGCTATCAAGGAACAGTACAAAGTTCCTCAAAATCTGGACCTTGGCCAGTCAGTCCGGATAAACCAACCACTTCTTTGAGGAACAGACAAGGGGGGATCCTCCATACAGGCTACTATTAGGCATACTTGCCCCCTACCCTGAGGAGCTCAGTTTGGACAACAAGCCAGTACTTTGTCAGGTCTCAGCAAGGAGAGGTGGAAGCACTAATGAGGGGTTTTCCTATATTACAGCCTTCATCTAACACTCATTTCCACTGTCAGGGCTAGTTTGGAGTCTGCCAGGGTTTCTTTGTTTTGGTTTGGTTTTTTATTTTATACAATCCAGCTTTTCCCCTACACTTAATGCACTCCACACAGACCTTTTTGACTGGAAGGTATGGTGTTTTTAACCTAAATTCTCTGTAGAGGAATATGCACTTATCAATATCTTTAAGCAACTCCCCATTGTAGACAACAGGGAATTCTGCTCAGAAAAAAAAAAAAAAAAAATCAATGGCACAACCAAGCCTGTGGTTGTTGGGACTTAGTTTTATATATTGCATGTTATAGCTCTTAAATGAATCCTGACATTGATCCTTAGAAAAAATAATGAAAAATTAAATGAAAAGGAGAAAAAGATGACTAAATACTTGCTGCAGTCAAAAAGCTGGTAAAGCCAAAGACAGCAGCATATTGTGCTGCTGGAATATCAGATGTAGAATCTCAAAAGTGTCATAAAATAACTTTGCTGAAAGCCCAATAGGTGTTTGTGGGATCTGTCTACATAATTTAATTATTTATTGTAGAAACAGCCAAAAAGAAGTAGAGTAGCACTACCACTATCAGAAGTGAAGGACTACAGAAGCCTGGCCAAAGGGAGGACTTTCAACAATATGTGAAATCCTTCAAGCACATCTTCACTACTAAAAGAAAAGGGACTAGCTTTCCTAAATCTTACCTACTAGGTGCAAAAAACCAAGCAGAGCGCAGAAGCTTTGTTAACACATACCAGTCCCAGTAACTACAAAAAAAAGATCCATTTTTACTAGCTAAGAAGTCACCCCCACCTCTCTAAGCTTTAATGGAGCAGTGATTAATTGCACCAAAGTGGATCTAGCCAAGTCCTTTTCAATGCAACACTATTGATTTACTCCTGCAGCACAAGTAGCCCACCAGATTTTGACATTGAAATACGATCTCCTTTAATAATGCCCTCTCTTAGTAATATCTTCCAGCTTTCTCTGTTATTCATTCGGGGATTTAGATTTAATTTGGGTGCTGTTATGTTGCATATATTTTTATTGTGCTCTGTTTACAAAATGATTCTTGCAATTAATTACAGTAATGAGATCATGGGTAAAAGACTTACAGAATGCTGATTAGACAATTAATGATTGGTTGTTTTTTGCAGCATTTTATTGAATATATACTCCAGGTTGGTCTCTCCCCTTTCCTTTTTTGGTCTTTTTTGCCTGAGTTCTAATAGGTAATTGAATAAATGATTAGTGGGAAAGTAGATTACATGAATCATATTTAACCCCTCGGCACTTAGGCAGGAATCCAGAGGAATATAATGTGAGGAATATAAGAAATCAATTTCTTTGGTATTTTCATTGTAGTAATTACAGGCTGAAAATAGTTTTAAATCAGACATTAGTTCAAAATTGTCAAATAGGCCAGATCTAACATGATGAGCCTCTCTGCAGTAGCAAGTGATGTTAGAATAGTTGCCTGCCAGCAAGGGCAGGACTGATCATACTGCAAAGGGGCTGGCCCGGACACAGCAGAGCTTGACCATGCAAGCTAGTGTGGCCAAGTTTACGGTCAAATGGCTGACCATGGGAGAAATGTTTCCTTTCCAGGCCTGAAATGGAAACAAAAGATCAGGTCACCCTTCCCCTGCTCTCACAGAAGCTGTCTCACAAGTTTCTGTGAAACGTTCAGCCATGCCAAAACCCCCATCTCTTTCAGTGCCAAGACATACCACAGACAATAACACTACTGCCTTGAACTGGATGACCAACTGGTGCAGTCAAATTCCAGATTGATCAAAAGTCATAAGTCAAAATACCATTGACTCAATCTGGTTTGCTTTCAAGAGACTAGAAAGAGAGGCATAAAGTCCCAAAAGCGAGCACTTTGTGTGTGCATATATTATGATACAGTCTAATTAAGATAACTCCCACTGACGTCAACCTCAGCACTTCTGAGAGTCAAACATCCAGCTCTCCAGTAGGAATACAGAAAATGAGGATCCTGTACCTATGCCAATGGAGCAAAAATCCTTCCAGCTGTCTTCCCTCGACCACAGCCCAAAGAAAGCACACTTTGTATCTTAATGCAACTTGGGAACTCATAGCAAAATCACCCTAGATTTAGGTAATTGGTCAAACTTCATATGCAAAAATTAACCGAAGGAAAGTGGCTGGGCAGCCTTAACCACTGTCTTCTTTAAAAAGCAGAGCATGCTTTCCCAGTTATTTGGCTTGTTTCTTTCTTCAAGGCTCAAATATTTAATTAAAAAGGCTGGGTGTTTTTCAGAGTTTTGTTGAAATGTTTATGTTTTCTTAACTAGCTGAAAAGAATGAGCAAGAAAAGCTAGCACAGTTTACTTTCAGCTTCTGATGTTGCCAACCAGATGAAATACAAAATAAGTCATCATGAGGGACTGATAAGTTACATGTATTTATGAGGAAAAAGGTAATTCTAAAATAAAAGTTATATCATCAGAAAAGGAATTATGGTAGTTTCCAACTATTCTATAGAAAAACCATTAAGCTGTGATCAACCTCCAACTGTCCCACAATGACTTCCATATCATTTTTTAAGCCAGTAAGGTCACATAGCATTCTCAGCAAAACAGGATGCACAAGATCAGACACGACATTTGAGCTCCGTCCCGCAGTTGCAGGCAGTTTCACCATTGTTTTAACATGTAAAAGAGGTATCTTTCCCTACAAAAAGAAGCTTTTTCCTGTCCCTAATCCCAGATAGGCCCATCTCAAGCCTAACATGCAGAATTTTTTCCTGGGACTTTGGCCAAAGGACAAAAGCACATCACTGTTTGCAAAGGACAAGATCATCTCAAGACTTCACCTTGCTACTCTTGTTTCTGACCTGAAGCAGTCCTTGAACCACAACTTATCATACAAAACTAGATTTAAGCTTAAGGAATTATTTCCCTGTCTTAGGACCTGTGCAATTTGGTCCAAAGCCGCAGACTTTTCTGAAATGCTTCTGAAGGTACTGAAATCTGCTAGTGCTCAGCCTCCTGGGAAAACCCAGGCTTTCACATACATGCTTCATAGGTGAAAGCTTTTGAAAGTCACACTTCGGGCTCAGGTCCTGGGAAGGATACCATCTTGCTCACAGTAGTTCAGATGTCAGCTTCCAGAGGTGAGGTAGAAACAAACATAAGCTTCGATAGCATATAAAAAAAACCCCAAAACCTTCAGTGGTGTGTCTTTGACAAAACTCACTATTTTACCAGTCCCATGACAGACTGATAAATTAATTCAGGTAAGATGCATGTATTAACATTTACCAGAACCTGGCTGTCCTGTGATCAGCATTATCACCTTTGGAAGAAGGGGCAAGCAACTCAGGAGCACAACAAGGATGTTATGAGGTTATGCAGGGAGAAAATCAGAAGGAACAAAGCCCAACTTAATCTGGCAACTGCTGTAAAAGACAATAAAAATCTTGTTATAAATACATCAGCAACAAAAGGTGGGCTAAGAGAAATTTCCATCCTTTATTGGATGCAAGGGGAAACATAGTGACAAAGGATGAGGAAAAGGCTGAGGCACTTGATGCCTTCTTTGTCTCAGACTTTAATGATAAGAACAGTTGTTCTGTGGGTACCCAGCCTCCTGAGATGTAATACAGGGATGAGGAGCAGAATGAAACACCCACAATCCAGGAAAAAAAGGTTAGTGACCTGCTACACTACTTAGACAAGTCTATAGGGCCAGATGGGATCTACTGAAGGGTACTGAGGGAGCTGGTGGAAGATCTTGGCTAGGTCCTGCCCTTTGGTCACAACAACCCTAGGCATTTCTACAGGCTTGGGAGGAGTGGCTGGAAAGCTGCCCAGCAGAAAAGGAGCTGGGGGTGCTGGTCGACAACCACTGAACATGAACCAGCAGTGTGCCCAGGTGGCCAAGAAGGCCAATGACATCCTGGCTTGTATCAGGAACAGTGTGGCCAGCAGGACAGCGGCAGTGTTTATCCCCCTATACTTGGCACTAGTGAGGCTGCACCTCAAATCCTGTGCTCAGTTTTAGGCCCCTGTGTTCAGTTTTAGGCAAGAAGGACACTGAGGTGCTGGAGTGTGTCCAGAGAAGGGCAATGGAGCTGGTGAAGGGTCTAGAGAGTAAGTCCTATGAGGAGCATCTGAAAGAGCTGAGATTGTTTAGTCTGGAGAAAAGGAGGCTCAGGGTGGGCCTTCTCACGCTCTACAACTTCCTGAAAGGAGAGTGTAGCAAGGTTGGTGCTGGTCTCTTCTCCTACGTAACAAACAATAGGACAAGAGGAAATGGCCTCAAGTTGCACCAGTGGAGGTTTATCTTGGATATTATGGACATTCCTCCTCAAGGAAAGGGTAGTCAGGCATTGGAATAGGATGCCCAAGGAAGTGGTGGAATCACCATCTCTGGAGGTAGTCAAATAACTGTGGGTGGGGCACTTAGGGACAAGGTTTAGTGGTGGACTTGACAGTGGTGGGTTAATAGTTGGACTCGATCTTCGAGGCTTTTTCCAACCTTAATGACTCTATGATTATTCCACTTCTGAGTCAAACCACCCAGATCACAGCAGATGCCATGCCAACCTATTTTGAATACATTGTCATATTGATTTAATGAACAAATATGAATTATCCTGTCTATATATATACACTACTAAAGACACAGGCCTCCATAGATTCCTGCAAGACAGACCTATTCACTCATGGACAAACCGATTAAGCTATCATATGCCCAAGGCACATAACTTTCTCATCATCCTCCTGTATTTCTTCAGCTGTCAGATCTGTAGCTTTCCAATGAAACACAGATATCTTACAGTTCATTTTTGGAAGAGAAATAAACCTAGTAGGAGAAAAGTGGGCAAGATTTCTCTCCACCCACCATCCAAAAGAAACACTACCAACTTACTAGGACAGCCACACATTTAAGGGGAGTTACATATTGCATACAATTTTCTTCTACACAGCATGATTATAGATAATTAGCATACATGATTGCTAAGAACACAATTATAAGCCCATGGATAGGACCGGACTTTGCAAGAATCCAATTCAAATCAAGGGGCACGAGGGTTACAATCTGTTCTGATTATATCATATGTTATAGATGCTTCCAATATGTTTAAGATGAAAAACAGGATTGCTACTAATATAACACAAGGTTTTTCATTTGCTTCAGAAGCTGGCTGTCTTGGAGTAAAATCAAAGTCTAGCAACGCTGCTGGTTTGGTGAGCACAGTTAACAACAAAGTTGCTTAAGATGCTTTTGTCAGCACCTAACACCTGATGATTCATTGCCTTAAGATACTAAGGGATTAGCATCTACCTTGAATAAGAAAAAGTGTACAAAGGATTTTATTTTATTAATAACAAGCGTGTCCTGCAGTTACACACCAGTCTCTGGCAGGCTGCTGGCAGTTTGCCTACACTTTAACTACATTTATCTTGTACTCTTGCAAAGCAGTATTTTGCATACACAGTTTAAACGCCTTCTACAGTTCCCAACTAAGTGCTAAACCCTTGCAGCTTAACTCACCTTCTATGACCAAGGTCTGAATGAACTGAACAGCAAGCCAGAATTTCATTTAAGTAGTTTTATTTTAAAGTTTGTGGCTACTCCTCATTTCATACCTGCTTGCAAACTACCAGGGAAGCTACTGTATAAGAGCCCTCCATCTCTGGCCCCTCATTCATACAATGAAATTCAAAAGGCCGTTGACAAAAACACAGCATCTTCCTGACAACTCACAACACGGACACCAAATTTCAAAGTACACTGCTGCCACAGAATAAAGTCTGAGCTGCAGTTAGCACAAGTGCTGCTGTACTGTCACAATAGGACCAAGGAGCTCAGCATCTCCCAGAAGGTAGCCCCCCGTGTGCTCCTTCCCAAAGTTCAGCTCAGCATATACCACCAGTTATTTCCCATCATGTCACTAATTCACAACATAAAACTCAAGTCCTAGTACTGATATGACAGTTTGAGGCAGCCATTAGTACTTACTACATTAACAGTGGACATACAATACATTGTTGTAAGTTTTAAACATGTTTTAATACTTCAGAATACTGAGACAACACATTTTGTCATAACTTTTGCTTTTAGGGTGCATGTTGTCTGCAGTGCTAAACATACCTTATCTAACCAATAATCACTGATCAGAAGTTGCCTCTTCAACAAATAGCTCTGAGAAACTAAGATGAAATACCCAAGTTCCAGTTTCCTCCTCTGTAAAAGATTAGAAATGCAAAAATTTCAAGAGAAAGGACTGGAAACCTCCTGTGGTGGGCTGACCGTGGCTGGATGCCAGGTCGTCACTAAAGCCACTTCCCTCCTCAGCTGCCTAGGGGAGGGGAAAATCTAGCAAGCACCCATGGTTTGAGATAAGGTCATGGAAAGATCACTGACCAGTTGCTGTCACGAGCAAAACAGACTGAACTTGGGGAAAGAAGTTTAACTTATTACCAGTCAGATTAGAGTAGCATTATGAGAAACAAAAAACCCTAAATCTTAAAAAAGTCTTCCCCCCACCCCTGCCTTCTTCCAAGGCTTAACTCTACTCATGATTTTCTCTACCTCCTACCCAACACAGCAGCATGGGGGATAGGGAAGGGGGGCTGTGGTCAGTTCATCACATTTTATCTCTGCTGCTCCTTGCTCCTCAGGGGGAGGACTCCTCACATTCCTGTCTCTTGCTCTAGCATAGGCCTCTCCCACAGGAGACAGCCTTCCATGAACTTCTCCAGTGTGAGTCCTTCCAGGGGCTGCAGCTCTTCACAACCTGCTTCAGCTAGTGTCCCTTCCATAGTGTGCAGTCCTTCAGAAACAAGCTGCTCCAGTGTGAGTCCTCTCTGGGGTCACCAGTCCTGCCAGCAAACCTTCTCCAGTGTGGGCTCCTCTCTCCATGGGGCCAAAAGTCCTGCCAGGAGCCTACTCCAGCGTGGCCTTCCCATGGAGTCACAACCTCCTTTGGGTTTCCACTTGTTCCATCATGGACCTCCATGGGCTGCAGGGGGACAGCCTGCCTCACCACGATCTTCCCCATAGGCTGCAGGGGAATCTCTGCTCCAATGCCAAGAACCTCCCCCTCGTTCTGCACTGACCTGGCTGTCTGCAGGGCAGTTTCTCACGTATTCTCACTCCTCTCTCTGGCTGCATTTGCTGTTGCACAGCTTTTTTTCTCCCCTTCTTAAATGTGTTAACCCAGGGGTACTTTCACCTTGGATTTGGTCTTGGCCAGTGGTGGGTCCACCTTAGAACCATCTGATTGGCTCTATCAAACATGGAGGAAGCTGCTGGCTGCTGCTCACAAAAGCTACCCACCCCTGTGGCTCCCTCTACTACACAAACCCTCAAAACACCTCCCACCTCTGACACAGCCTGTTGGCTAAACCAAAGGCCAGTCGTTTGCTTTAGTTAGAAACCCAGTTCCTACACCCTGGATGCCCCTGATCTGCCTACCATGGCACACATGCTCCAGGTTTGCTTTTGTGAGTGAGGCTCAAAAAACCTTTCAGCTCACCATAACTAGAGTTCCCTATAGACAGAAAGGAAGTGCATTTAATTTTTTCAGGAAGAAGATATTCTGACTTCAGTTTAAGTCACATATTTCACCACAAGCAGTTTCAGTCAGCCTCCCTTTTGGAAAACCACATGGGTGTTTGGGTCAACCATTGACCAATTAGAGTAGGAGCATCAGTCCAACGACTTGCCAAACTGAAATTAACCTCAGGCAAACTTCCTAAGCCAAGGTTAACCTCTTCACTTCACGGAGAAGTACACTGTACAGTTAACCACTAGCGCTGTAATTTCCCTCAGGTTGGAGTATATAGTTTGGGGAAAACCCATGAGCATTCTCACCATCTGACATGAAAGTTGTTTAATATTTTGCCCTGAAGCCAGACTGCAAAGTGCTATAGAAGCAAGAGAAAAATCAGAAACTTGACAGAAGGAAATACTTGCAACTAGTTCTTTTGTAAAGAACCCTGTACATCACAGACACCATGATAGCACCTTCTGTTCTTCTTAGCCATAAAGCAGAGAAGCCAATACTACCAAAATACTCACTCCACTTCCATAAAGCAGTTGAAAACACCTGTCATACACAGACATACACACCAACCTCAATCATATTGCTGCTTAACTACCTGCTCTCTCCCTAATTGCCCCCATGCAACTTTGGTCCCTTGAAGAAAGTTAAGTGCAATATAAGCAGATGAAGTAGACCCAAACAGTTATATTAAACTGAAAGGCAGGACTTCAGTTGAAGGAAGTAATTTCCCATCCATATATGCCAAGCAGATGCATCAGGTTTGCTTGGCAAATTTTACCTGATGAATATTTTTTACTGGGCATCCGAGATGGAAATCATATTCCTTTGTCATGCTTTTTGTCATGTCCCTTTTATTTGCTCTGGTCTAAAAAGAAGACACTGAGTTAAGTGGTCATTTGTGGAAGGATTCTGACTTCACACTCATAAGCCATGAGGCATGCCCATGGTCTATGCCTTGACACATGATAAGCTAACTTCCAAATCAGTATTTCTTTCTTTGATTAAAAAGATAGAAATTAGACCTTAACAGCATATACCAGAATTAAACGCTTATTTCTTAATTATTTGCCTGTTGACAGACCACATTCATATCAGCAGATACAGCACTAGTAGGAGGAAGAAAAAAAAGTAGTCCCTAGGACCAGTACAAAATGGTGATACCATAAAAAATCAAATGGCCATTACAATTGTATTTTAAAGGAATATTAATCAAGCAATTATTTTTTCACTGGAGTAGTGTCTATAAAAAAGAATTATTTCAGAAACTAATTTAAGAGATACTATAGAAACATTATCAAAAAGGAAAGTGAAATTGCCAGAGAAAACCCCAGGTAGGACTTCAGTTTCTTCAGGGGTTGACTTTTCTAGCACAAACAAGGCACTTCTAGTGAAGTGAAGATTTCCTCAGATGATAAACATTACACAGATAAGGGAACCAAAAATCACTTTTGAGCAGTCTGATGTAGCTCCCATATGTTGCCTTTTTAAATCCTTCAGGTCGATTCATACTTGGCTTTTGCAAGCATCAGAGAAATTTCCATTTTGAGAGTCCTAATTCCAATTCTGAACTCAACAGCTAAGAAGACAACAACTCCTTAGAAGTGTGTGGTTCTTGCTTTCTGTGCCCTTCACTCTCATTTAACATGAATGTGTATAGTTAAACAGAAAGAGTCCATCCTTACTGTCGTACAACCCGCATACATCCAATCATACCATTGGTGAGACAAGTAGCTTCATAAACCCTGCATTTGGCCAAGAAAAAGTTTTCCCTACTGGGAAACTATGGGCCCTATCCTTCCCATATGTACAGTACCGACCCTCCTGATCCAAGAGCATACAACTCACAAACAGTTTAAAACACTTACCAACTATCGTTAGCACAGAAGAAGGAATCCTAGCAAGAAAGTACCTTATCATACACACCACTTAAAAAGAACAAGGAATCAATCACGAGAAACTTCACAAGTTATATGCCTCTACGCACATCTAGATGGAGAACTTCATACATACAGATGAAAACCAGACTAAAATTAAGTGAAAGGGTTAAGCATTATTGAATAGGCTTACAAAATTAGCACATTAGTAGCAAAAGGAAAGCTATTCAGTTCTGTGCAATTGTACCTGAGGAAAACCATTTGCACTATTTTGTTTAGGAAAGAGCATAAATGAAGTCTGGGTGGCAGACCCTGCTTAATGCGTAATAAAAGCCAGGAAAGTGAAAGTTGATGTGCAGACCTTCAAAGATGTAAACAGCCCTTTCAGGCTCATAAGTATGAGCATCTTAAGATTCCTTAGTTCTGCACTAAAACATCAGTTCAAAAATAAAGCATGAATGAAGTCCCTACGTCATATCACAACATGATAAACAGTCTGATTCACTGCTCTAGAAGTTTATGGGAGCAAAAATATACAGCAATTATGTTAATTGCATCAAGCAGTATCAACACACCATACTTCTTCTGCACTCACTATAGAACCAAGTCTCTTTTCTGTAGTTTCTTACATATGCTTAGTTTTGCACCTGAAACAGCACCAAGCACGTCTACAAAAGTTCTGCATATGCTTAAGCAGAGAAACCAACCTTGATCAATATATTAGCAGCTGTGCATAGGAGCAGCCTGCACTAAATAGGCATACAGCTTTCACCTGTATCTAGCAGGCAAAGCTTAACTAACAATCAGGTTAAGGTTAGCAATCAGACTGCCCAAGGAAGACACAAATTTTTAACTAATTTTCTGAAACAGCAATTACTACAGGGAATCCCAGAAACCACCCTCTCCATCTGTAGTGTCACTGGGAAAAAAACTGTTACTTATAAGAAAATCCCATGTATATAGGGTAAAGTGGGTTTTGTGAAGAAAAAGCTACAATGCTCAGGAATCAACTGAAAGAAGATAAAAACCCTCTACTTACCAAAATAAGAAAAAAAGGTTTCTTCAGCTCCCAAAACTTAGGATCCTTATTCTCCACTTGATGTTTTAAACATATTCTAGTAACAGAGCTCACCTGCACAGCTGAGAGCCCTCAAGCTACTCATAAACAACAGATGCTTATGGAAAAAGCACAATTATTTAGTTGACAAAAAAGAAACTAAAGGGCTTAGTAACAGCATTGCCATCAACCAGAGACCTCTTGTAATGGTCTCCATACTGCCTGAAACCATGAATAAGATGCCATTTGCTACTTATTCCTTGGGTATGTGATGGAGGCTCTTGCTTGTTTCTTGCAAGAAAGCAGTAGAGTAGAAGGTGTTTTATTGCTATTGTTCTATTAAACATTGAGGTAGGTTGTGTTTGTTTGCTTTTTCAAAGTATTGAGGGAAAGTGCTGGTTTAAATTGAAGTCTTTGAATTTTGTTGACAACAGGATTTCAGCATTTTGATTTTATTCTGTTTGTGTTATTTATCTTATATTAATCCGTAAAGCAGAAGACTGAAGCTGTTCACTATTGCTTGTGGAAAAGGTGTTGCAGGAATACAGATCATCTAATGTGGTTTCATAGATGCATCCCAAAGGTATGTTATGTTATTAACTGATATCAGCCTTTGTTTATAGGGGAAAAGAGGCTACTTTTAATTATGGGTTATAATATGCCTAATTTTTCCAGCTGTTACAGTTATCTATTTTTTTAACTTCTTCCTTATACCTCCAACAGGCTCACATAAGCCATTAGTAGCTTATTAGCCATTCATAAAGTGACAGGTTTTTTAGGGAACTGAGTGTTTGCTTAAAATAAAAGTAATAAATGACAAAACTTGCTCTCAAACTTAATCTCTGAAACACATCAGTTCCTTTAATGTCTCCCTTTATAATTCTAGTTTTCTTGTTAAGAGTATTATAGAGGGTATTAATTGAGATTTTAATGAAGGATGATATTTTCCAGTGCAGGGAAATCAGTGGACAGAAAAAAAAAGATTTTAAAGCTTGGCTTTATCTGGCAGACTGTAGACAGTGTTATGTTTAAAAACATAATTTCAATCATTTTCTTAAGGGTTTTAGTTTTGGGGTTTTGTTTTTGCTTTTGTTGTTTTTTTTGGTTTTTTTTAAAAACATGGTAGTTTTAATGGTACTTTAAAAGGCTCAGAAGAATTAATGACAACCAGGGGAAAATTTTAGTACTATTTTAACCTTCTGAAAGGATCAGTCTGAGCATCTCCACATCTACATGAGAAAGCTGTGGAAAACAATTTCATACAAAACCTAGGATTTTCTTTTATTATATTTGTGGTTACAAAAAGTACTGTAGGAGTTTTAAGTTCAAGTAACAGCTTTGTGCTCTATAACATACTTGCTGTGTACATTTTGCTCAGTTTCTAGTACTAGAACACAAAAAGCTTTCAGTAGCTACCGATACATGTGGTTTCTTATTTACAATATTTCTGGTTCTTTTATGTTTACGTTTCAACATTAAATAGGATTCTTTTGGAAGGCAAAACTGAGAAGGACTGGGACTGTTGGGCAGCTCTTGGTTGACTCTCTTCTACTTGAATAACAATCCCACTCATGGTAGCCTAAAAGTGACAGTACTTTGCCAAATGCTGTAACTCTAACCTAGTGTGTCGGTGCAATGTGCTTCCAGTTTACTGGCAGCTTGTCTTGCTCAGAGTAGTTGTAAACAGTGATGCTGGTATTTTTATTGGCTGATTTTACAAGCTGGCATCTGCTGTCAGCAGCTTCATGTAAACACACTCCTGCCACAGCATCTGTTCTGCTGCATATTGCCCTTGCCCTAGCGCTTGCATGGAGCTGGGGAGGGAGTGATAAAGCTCTCTTCAGGAAGGAGGTATGTGTTGAAAAATTGGAGCTGAATAAGAACTTCTCCTGGGATAGAGTTTTTGGAAATGGACTACTTCAGTCAATTGAAGGACACTGTTTTCTAAATGGCTTTAAAGCCTCCACTTAGAGTTGAACCCTGCACAGCATGTGAGCAAGCACATGCTTTCTTAACGTGAAGCCGGGAAATATGACAGTGATCAGAACAGTGGACTTCTGTATTGAATGGAGGATGAAGTTTTTTGTGAATAAAACTTGACTGAGATGACTTGACTGAATTGCTAGCTGAATGCAATTAAACTAAGATTTATCTTGTAGAACTCAGATATGACCTAGATGGGCATGAGTATCAGGAGAGAAGAGATCAGTGAAAGCATAGACTGTTGTGCAAGGACCTAGGTCTATACATGAACACAAACCTTTGTTGTCAATGGAGAAGATAAAAGAAAAACCTGCAGTTCACCACCTTGACTGTCAAACTATCTACTTATAGCTATGTATATATTAAGACCAGAACAAATCAGTATCAAATGCCACAGGAAGTCCAGTTTGCTTTGTCTCAAGACAAAGAACAGACCTAGGCAAAAACTGAATAGTAGAATGCAATACAGTATGTTATGACGTAGTACCATGTTTAAGTGACCTCATGCATCTTTTACGCCTTGTACAGTAAACACAGTTCTTTTGTTTGAGTGTCCAGGATTTTTTTCTGTGCTTGTCGCCATTAGCTTTCCTTCCAGCAGAGAACTGAGGACTGATTCAGATATGGATGATAGAGAAAGAAACTAAGGAAGCTGGCTGTGTAATTTTATTTGGAAGCATTGAGGGATTTTTGGTTTCAGAAGTTCCTGTAATGGCTCATATCAGTCCTAGGAAAAACATCAATTGCAGAATGGAGAGAGGTATATTGATTTATAAATGTGGCTTAGGAAGTACAAGCCTTTTCTCCCATGTTCAACAGTGCCCAAGTGAGATCTTATGGCTAGTATAGCTCCCCTGTCAATTTTTTCCACTCAGTATGTTTTTCTCCCTGCAGGGTTTGGGGACTGATAATACCCAAATACTGAAAAAGTGGCTACTAATCTAAAAATAAACTAACTCTGCTCCTTTCTCTTGGAGGTAACCTGCAGCAGTCTCTTCTCCATGTATGCTGACATGATGTGAATGTGTTCCCACGTTCTGGATTAGGGGCTGGCTCAGACTCAGAGCAGGTGCCTAACACATAGATGCCCAGTTCCTGGAGTGGTGGTTGTGAAAAGAATTAATGGTATGGAGTTTGCTGTAAACAAAATGGGGAGAGCTTGGTATGAAGAAAAGTAATCGACAACACCCATCAGCAACAAAGCAGCAGAGAACAGAGGTGTTTGCTACACTGTGCACAGCATTTTAGTAAATACTCATCCTTGCTGCAGATGCTTGTGCTAGCCAGGGGATAATACTTGGTGAAAATCTCTGTAGCTCTGAGGTGCTCATATTTTCTGTGTAATTGTCTTTTGGTTAAGGGACTTGTCTGGACAGGAGATTTGATGCTTCCTTCAAAACAGAGAAAAAGCTTATTTAGTATTGAAATATTTGTTTGGAATAGTTCTATCTGAATTGGTCCAGAAATATGAAATATGTAAGTAGTCAACTAGTTAGGTTAGCAAGACTGAGAGCTAGATTTGCATCTTCTCATGTCTGGACTCTTCCCTCCCTTGTAGATGCTTGTTTGATCTTTTTATTCTGTGGGCAGAGTCATGTTGGTCACTTGAAATATGACAAGCTAACTTGCCATACTGAAACATAGCTTGCTTGTTAGTGTCAAGGGCAAGAAGCCCCCAAAAATATGTTATTTTTAATTTAATGTTACACATTGAAATGTGTAATGGGTCTAGATACTGTAAATATAAAATGAAAATGAATATACTAATTCTAGATTTAACTTATTTAAATACACTGATTTGCAGAGGACAACGTGTGTCTGAGATGGGATATACTTTGAGATGGTTATAGTTCAGTGAATAGTTCTTGGATATGCATAATGCGTTGACCTCACTAAGGATGAGTTTTCAGTAAATCTTTATGTAAATGGCCTGATACTGACTTCTGTTCACTTCCCTAAAGACTTAAGTTTCTAAAGGAGCTATGCAATCAGTGCATTTGTAATGGTTTTATTAAAGTTTAAATGTTTATACCAGGCTTGGTATTTCCTGAAGTAAATGTCTTTGGGTGACTATTGCACTCTGGGTAAAATGTCCATTATGTGCCCTAGACCAGAGACCCATTATAAGTTCACACTATGAAGTATTGTGCTCTAAGCTATAGCTGTAATCTTATTGCCACTCCTTTCTCAACTTGCTGTGCATGTGTCCCATCTCGTTCACCTCCTGATTGAATGAAATTGTAATCACCTACTCTTCTGTTCAGCTGGGGGCAGAATTAGAGGCAGAAAATGGAGGCAGCCAGAAGTGTTTGGGACAGCACATGTGGGAAGGCAGAAGCTACCAAAGGACAAACTGTAGGCAGACTAAGCAAAGATGCCTGAGTCCAGATCTTACAAGAGACAGAAGGGGGAATAATGTTTAGATAGCAAGGAGAAGCAGCTATAAAAGGAGAAGCAACAGTTAATAAGCTGCCAGTTTTCATTTATAGGCACATCATGATGCTTGGTGTATGTACACCCCAGTACTGTCCAGTACACTGGTATTACTTCAGTGAAATCCATGAGGAATACAAACATTGTCTGAGCATGCAGAGATGAAGTTAGAAGAAACAATGTCCTACTAGAATTGGATCTGGCAAGGGATATCAAAAGTAATAAGAAGGGTTGGCTTCTTTGATGGGATGGGTGACAAGTAGGCATGGCCAATGGTTATCTTAAAAGGCAGTCCTGCTTGAAAGAGAAGGTAAATGGTGTCTGGCAAGGGAAGGGCTGGACTCAAAAGAATAGAGAGGTGAATTGAGGCATAGCACTGGTTGCAAGTATTGGATTTGCCTTATCTGGTCTCCAGGATACTGCTTAGAACCATAGAATCTTAGAATATCCTGAGTTTGAAGGGACCCACAAAGATCATCAAAGTCCCATTCCTGGCCCTAGTTGAGGAATACATTCAGTCGCTTGATTTGCAAGCTGCAGTGTCAGCTAAAAAATGAGCTCAGGGTGGCAGGAGCTCCAGGCAAGAGGCTGTGAACTGCTGCTGACCCTTTGTATAACAAAGGGCATGAGGACCTGTGGCCCAGTCAGGTGACTGGACAGCCAGAGACACAGCAGAATCTGAGGACTGATGAGGAAGAGCAGAGACTTTTGCATGCTTAGATTGTGAGAGTATAAAAACGTCGGGTTTACTTTGTTTGGGGTCCCTCCTTGGAAGCACCAGCTCGAGCTGTTTTTGTGTTACTGCACCGTGAATAAATGGCTTTATGGACCAAGACATCTGAGACTCTGCTATGGGGGATCTGGGGTCGAACTGGTAAGGAAACCTGGTCTAACCATGTGAGTGGGATATGCAGTGAGTCAAGCAGGGCACCTGTCAGCTCACTGGAGCCTTCTACTGGGAAGGAGCTTCTATCCCTGCACTTAGTCACTCGTTGTGGGAGTGTGACTGCCAGGGTCTTGTGAATGGTCAGACTGGGAGTTTCCTTAATGTCTGGCACAGAACAACTCCAAGAGTCACACCATGTGCTTGACAGCATTGTCCAGGCTTGATGCTGTGATCACTTCCCTAGAAAGCCTGCTCCAGTGCCTTCCCACTCAGTGGGGGAAGAACCTTTGCCTAATATCCCACCTAAACCTCCCCAACACAGCTTCAGGCTTATGTCCTGTCACTGGTCACTAGAGAGGAGATCAGTGCCTGGGTTGTTAAACTACACTGACAACAAACATTAATGAAAAAATACTACTGTGATAGTCATTGGTGCAAGAGCCAGGTTGGCTGATGATCCCCTTCAGCCTCACCTTGGGTGTGATGCTGACCCTTTAAAGCCTGCCTTTTAACAGCATTTTATTTGCATCTCATCTTGGTACCATATCACTGAGCATTGAGGAAAGGGCTATTCTCAGCTGAGAAATAGCTTCCTCAGGATCATTCAGGGTGTCTGTATTGAAAGCAAAACTTCCATGCAGGTGAGTCTTGTAGCTTCGTTGCAACACCACCTAATTGCTCCAGCTCTTCTGGTGTGGAAGGAACAGTTTTCCTAGTAATGAGAAGTCTGTCTGGAAGGCTTATTTCTTCTAAACCATCAATTTAGGAAGTTTGCATATGAAAGGTGGCTGCTGGATTTCTTTCTTTTTCTTTACATTTTTAAAAATCTAGCACAGGTAAGCTCTTTTGAGTAGCATTTTGTTTGTAATTCTTGGATAGGAGAAGGGAAGAAACATTGAAAGTTAAGAGTGACAGTGGGAAACACATGGTATGTGTCACTATGCTATATTTGTGTCAGAATTCGTCACATGAAGCAGTCTCTCCCAGCAAGGTGGCCCTGATCCTACCTTGTCACTCTGTTATTTAAAAATTACTTAACAAAGCACATGCCAAAAAAATATTTATACTTGCTGAAGCACTTCTGCGAGTAGACATTGGAGTTTTGCAAAAAAAGTATTTCTGAGTTTAGAACAGAAGACCTACCTAAAGGCACAACTTGAACACTCCAAAGCAGGAGAGAAATAAATATGCTCCTGCATTTCAAAAACAGTTGCAATTAACTGATGGAAAGGACTCAAAAACTATAGCTGTGATTCACATGGCATCTCGGAATAACATAAATGAATGTGTTGGCAGCTGAAATTGCTAAGCGTTTCCAAGTATTTGAGATATGAAGTGACTGACAATGATGTGATTTATTGAGGAAATCATTAGGGGTAGAAAGAAATAGAGAAGTCAGTATCAAACAGCTCTGCTTGGAGGAGCAAGGTGAGATGAAAAGGATTTGCTTTCCTCAAACAAGAGGAGAATAGACACAGTTGGCCTTGATGTGGAATGCATGGCAGTAGCTCAGGTTAATGAAACTAGTCTGTCTATAATCAAAGAAATTCAGGGTAGCCATCCACATTGCCCTTAGAAATTAATGAAGACATTTTTGACCTCATGAAACATAGTTCAGAAAGGAACTGAGTTCTGGACAGTACTGTATGCAGGAGATTAATGTACTTCATTATTAAATGATACATTGATATGCTGATTTTCATCATTATATCCATTATTGTGTTTGTACCTTGAAAGAATGTGCATTTAGTGAGTGAGGTGCTGAATGTGAACTCTCAAACTACAGTAATGTCCACATGTGCTGACATAGATCCTGATCCAAAATGACATGCTGGAAAAGGAAAAGTGAAAATGAAAAGCAAATGGATGCTCTAATAGCTTTTGAACTTGATTCAGGTCTGCCACACACTTTCTGTGTGACCCTGAGCAAGTTACTCAAGGGCTAGAGCAGTCCAGTACTTGCAAGTGTACCCAAGTCACTTGCCCAAACTTGTGCAGCATCCACTAAAGCTCGTGACTGAGTGCCTTGAAGAGATAAGCCAGTTCCTTTTCATATCTGCTGATTCTTATTCTGATACAAGAATAAAATAATTTCACTAGTATTTTAAGAACATTTTTCCTGATCTAAGGAAGCCATAATCAATTCAGTAATGTTTGTCTGAATCTTTAATAGCTCCTTTGCTTCTGTCTATCTGTGCAGGAGTAGTAATGCTCCTCTTCCTCACAGGGGTGGCTTGGGAAGACCGGCTCAAGAGTGTGAGGTGCTGAGCTATTGAAGTTAGTGGATGCATGTAAATAGGTTATGATGAGAAATGTGGAAGCAAGTACATTATTAAATTTATACAGGGCTAACAGTGTAATCAAATTAGCCTTTGCACTTTCTCCTGTGTTCCACTTTCTGCATTAGAAAATCTCCATAAATCTCTCCAAAGCCATTTCATTTGTTCCCTTTAATGCTCTCCTCTGGTGTGATGCAAAGAAACACCTCAATACTTGCTAAGTATCGGGTGGGCTGCAAGTAACGCCAGCTGTATCTGCTGCTCCTCTTAGTGCTCACAAGTCTGTACTTCCATATCTGACTTGAATTATTTTGCTGATCAATCTAATCCAGATTGGTATGTGAAGTGATATACGTTTAGCCCTCTGGGCTAGGGAATATCCCTTTGCCTGCAGATAGACAGTGGTTTGTTAACACCTGGAATCTGGCTCCATGGGGGGTCACTTTAAGGCAGTGAGAGGGGAGCAGTGACACAGCATTTGCAGAGGGGAGAGTGTGCTGCCAGGTCACTGGCTTTTGGAAGAACTGTTATCAGCACCGAGCACTGGTTATGAAGCACTTCTAAATCAAATGCCAGGCTGAAATGTCATGCTTTCTCCAAACCTTTTCTGACTGAACCAACTATTCACATGTTTTTTGTATGTATTTTCACGGGTTTGGATCTAATTTCAGGCTGTAAATGAAGCGAGCAGATTTTTCCTTAGTGCACAGTTGCCAATAGCTCCTCTGCTTTGTGGAGGTGGCAAAAGATGAATTGGTGCTGAGACCGTACAAGTGAACTTGCACAGGCAATGCTTTATTTACCGCTTGCTCATTTTTCTTCATGCAAACAGCAATTCGTTGGTTAACATCTTTCTCCGCACTGCAGTATGAAGATTTCAGCAGCCCGAGGGGCACAATCACGGACATACCTCCTCTGGCCAAGGGGTGGCCCACCTGCACTGGCTGTTTAACGCTTCTGTCCCTGCTGGCTCTTGGTACAGATTTGTCTGTTGTCCACTGGGGCTCTGATTATTACTTTCTGCAGCCCTACACAGGCTGCTGTGGTGTGTGTTGAACAACAGCCATTTTGTGTTCAAATTGTAGTTGCATTCATGGTACTAATCCAAATATATCTACTATGCAAAGCTGCTTAGCTGCTCCTGGATTGCTTTTCCTTTTAATATGCATTTAGTTTTTGAACAGAAGGTAATTCTTCTGTTTCAAAGGGCTTGTGGGGAAAAAACAAACAAGAAATTACTAAATTTCATTAGGGTGTTCCTTAAAGGTGTCATCTTCTCTGACTCTTGAAAGAAAAGGACTTTTCAAAGGAAAATGGAAATGCTTATATGCCTAACTAATTAAACAGTTCACTACATTACAGTGGGGCTTCTATTCCATTATTGCAATGAAGGCATGGCTTTAGTGGGACTGTTTACACTTAAAGTATGAAATTGAATCTTTTCTTAGATGGAAGCCCTATTGAATATGGAGATGCAATAAGTATTATGCCCTTACACTTCAGTAAAGGATAATGATACAGGGAATGGGTTTGGTTGGCAGTTTTTGGTTGCTGAAATCATCTGAAGGATAGATTTATTTCTTGTAAAAGTGTATCCTGTTGATGATAGGATAAACAGCACACTAATGAAATGAATTGGCAATGTAGAACTAGAAGCCAGTCAGAACACAGAAATTAATTGAAGGGAGCTACCTCTGCAGGAGAGAAATTAAACTTGGGGAAACCTTTCGCATATCTGAGTGAAATAATCTGAAATGTACTAACTCAAAATATGTTTGGTTTTATTAGTTTTAAATATGTGTAATTGCTGACAGCAAATTAGATATAAAGTGGCAAGTTACACGGGGCAAAGCTGTCATTTCAGCTCCAGACAGTATATGCAAAAGCATTTTAGAGGCAATTGTTTATTATTTAGTATGATTACACTTCTGAGTAAAATGTTATGATGGAGATGCTGGAAAATTTGGAGGTAGATTGTAGCATAACAGCATTACTATCACTCTATAGGAATGACTCATGAGAAAAAGATAAAAAGGATGAAATATAGACCTTAACTGAGTGATGATTAAGAGGGAATGATGTTTGCATAGGTGAAAAGGCAGAAAAGAATTAATGAGATGCAGGAAGAAAAATTTGAAGCTAACACAAAATACAGGCTGAATATGGGGAGAAATGGCATTACCCTGAGATGGTTTAGGTTCCTGAATAGTTTGTGACCAACACCTTGTGATTTTTATAGTGAATTTGCTCAAAACAATAGAAGATATGCTCTTCAGCGGGAGATAGGAAGGGAGCCCATCAGATTGTCCAGTTTCTCTCTGATTACGCATCAAGGCTACCAGGAATGCCGCAGCACTTTGCTAAAATTTCTGTCCTCTCTTCAAGAGCCTGCTGGGTGCACTGATGAGGCAAAAGGCAGGAGGCAGCTGCCTGCTGCAGATAACTAATAATATTGGTGGCAAAACCAGGAAAGTTTTAGAAGACTGAGTCCTCACCAAATAGGATTCACTAGACAGTGCATAAAATTGCAATACCCTCCATTTTGGAATAAGGCAATAACCCTTTTATAAGGCTGAATTAATTTTTTTATCAGTACTCAATGGTGTCCATGGAGGTGAGGTAGGGATGCTCTTCCTGTGCCACAGTCAGAGTGGAGAAAAAAAACCAAATGTTGTGGACTAGGAGCTGGTTTCCTGAAGGAAAAAGAGAGGCAGCTAGGATGAAACCTAGAGTATAGTGGCTATTCTTAAACAGCTTATGAATCATATGAAGCTCATCTCAGTGTCTCCTAGAAAACGAAGATGTCATATCGTCTGAAATGCCTCTAAATTATAAGCCTGGCAGTCCAAACAGCAGTTAATGACTGTCAAATAGCATCTGAAAATTGGGAGCAAACTATTTGACATGAGATTCTGGTAAGAGACTTGTCTAGCTTCAGCAGCCTTGCCCCTCGGCCAGTGGAGGTGCCCACCTAGCTTGACAGTTTACTTGTTCGTTGCCATCTGATCCTTTTTACTATGCTAGCAAGGTGCTGTTTCTTTTTTTTCTGCATTGCCTTGATTTCTGGATGGCAAAACCTACCACTGCTTTTACAGATGGCAGTTCCCTAGAAATCACTATACCACATGGAGCTACTTACCCCCCCAAAATCTGATGCAGGTCTGGGGTCAGACATTCTCCACTGCGATTTATTCCAGCTGAGAATGCAGCCACGTGCCTTTCCACAAGGGTGATGTGGTAGCAAACCTTAGTGTCTTCTGAACTATGGACTAATAGGGTGTTTGAATAGTGAAGGTCTGAAGCAGTGCTGTAAAGAGATGTGCGCCACACCTCACTTGGCTGGCAACTTTGCTGATGTACCTCATGTAAAGCAGAGCCGTTTCCTTGTCCTCCTGGTGGCAGTAAAAAATGTTGAACAGCTTGGGACTGAAAATCTTCTTGCGAAAGGAGCAAACACTTTTGAAAATAATATGCATGTACAGCTCAGGACTATGTTTATGGAGATACTTAGGTTCCTATATGGTGCAAGGACACAGAGAAACACATTGTCCAGCCTATAAGTAATAAAAAAAGTGAGCAATGATGGGTGTAGAGAGCTATGTTATCTAAAGTTCCTCGGTTGAACACTACTTGTCCTCTTCAAACTGGCTTTGGGAACTGTGTAATTTTAATTGCAACTTGTTTGGAACCCTAGTCCTGAGCCTTGCACTCTGGAGAGAGAGAGCCAGCCTTTTACAGGTATTCGAACTTTGGTTACTCTTATTATAATATAAATAAACAGGGGTGAAATGGAGGAGGCAGCATCAGGTGAGCAGGCTGGATATTGTCTTATCTGGAGGTGGTGTCCTCAAGGAAAGAACTATTTGGGTGAATAAATCTCCAGGAATTAATTTCTTTGGGGGATTATTTTTTATAGGGAGATGACCTGGGTGATAACTAGGATTCTAAGGGGTAAAAAAACCTCAGTGAAGACTTCTCTAAGACTAGTTGTGCTGGATTCAAAGCTGTGCTCTGGTGGCGAATTGGGGTAAAATACACCTAAAAATCATCTTTTACCGGCTTCATTACGGAGTTCCTGGCATTTTGATTTCCTGGCAGGGGACGAGCCTTCCTTTTCAGGCTTGCCAGCCTTGGCTTCTCTGGCTCTG